>CM029609.1:1500160-2025052 GCA_017311315.1 Dendrocalamus latiflorus
AGCCACTGCCCCCCACCACCAGCACCCGCTTCCCCTCCCACTGCATCGCTCTCCCCTCTCTCTTCGCCGCGATGCACGCGCACACACAGAGAAGACGAGAGAGATCTGCGACGCGAGAGAAGCAAGCAGCTGGGAGGGAGAGCGTGGGTCCCACTGTCAGTTCCGCGTCACTCCGGCTTGCGGCTCTCGTGGACTTGTGTAACCCGCACGCGGAGGCGGAACGAGAAGGCGGAAGTTGCGACGCTCTAGCTTCCCCCGTCAAACGCTAAACCCTACACCGCCGCCGCCGCCGCCGCCGCCGCCGCCGCGATGGGTGGCGGGCCACGCACGTTCCCGGGCGGGTTGTCCAAGTGGCAGTACAAGCGCATGCACGAGAAGCTCGCGCGCCAGAAGCAGCGCGGCCTCCTCCGCCACGAGAAACAGCTCTACCTCGCCCGCCTCCGCTCCGAGATCCGCGCCTCCCAATTGCCCGGCGCCGCCGATCACGGGCACACCTCCTCCCGCGCTCACATCCGCGCTCTCGCCGATCGCTTCCTCAAGCCCGGCGCCGAGGACCTCTGGAACGACGACGACGGCCCCCTCCACCGCGCAAAGCCGCCGCCGAGGAGGAGGAGCCCATCGCCATCGGGTTCTCGGATCGGTGACCGGCAACCCCGAGGGGGAGAGAATTGGAAGGATTGGGATGACCCGCCTTTGGAGCAACCGCGGGCTGGGAGGAAAACTGGAGTAGGCGGAAAGGAGCCGCCTTTGGCTGCGTTCAATCCGAGGAGAGAGTACCGGACGGTGGCGCCCTGGTGGTGGCAATGGAGTTCGGCTTCTGACACGCCTTCGCAAAGAAAAGAGGCATCTTTCGGTTTCTTTGGTCTGAAGAGAAGTTACTCGGAGATGCCTCCATGCTTGATGCATCGGGAGTCGAGCGTTGCGCTGATGCCATTGGGTGCTAGAGGGCTTGCCGGGGTTGGGAATGGTGGGAAGGAGACAATATTGGCTCTGTTTAATCAGGAGAGGTTGTACTCGGTGGCTGTAGGGCGATTTGGCAGGAAATGGAGGCCGGATTCTTCAGACGAGGATGAGGAAGGAATATCTACTGCAAAGAGGGATATGAGATTTGGAATTGGAGCTTCTAGCGAAGAGGATTCAGAAGATGATAAATTGGTGGAGACAAGTGCCATCAGGAGGAAATGGAGCAGTGCTGCTCTAAGGAACTGCGATATGAAGAAGGAGAGGAGAGTGCTCAAGTCCTATGAGGAGGAAAACAATGATCTCACTGGTAGAATCCGAGAGCTGCGAGAGGAGATAAGAAATAGGGAGGTGCTGGGTGCTGAGAGGAGACATTACGAATCGAGGGGTGAATCTTTGCTTACGAATAAAAGGTTATACTTTCACCATTATCTTCAATTGTTATCTGTTTCCTCATGCAGTTGGCTTATTTGTTGCGGAGCCTAGTAACTTTGTAGAATGTCGTACCTGTATGGTAGTTTACAAAATTTAGGCAAATCAACTAGAAACTCTTGAAATGTGTGGATCTTGGTAAATGAAATTGCCAAAATTGGTCTTTTTGAAGTTCCATTTGGTATGGCACTGATCTATAAAAACAAGAATTAACCATAATACAAAGAGTGGACACTATTTATTGTGATCGCACATCCTACTACATGCCCTTTTAATTCGAGGTTAATGAATGATTGGTGAATTTACTTCTTGCATATCACTCTGCATCCTACTTTGGAATAGATATAATGCCCATCTGACCAACACGTTATGTTGTTTCTTTGTCTTCAGATTTGATGAGTGTGGTATCTCCCCTCTGACGGTCAAAGCGCTCACTAATGCTGGATATGTGCAAACAACTGTTGTGCAGGAAGCAGCTCTTCCTATTTGCCTTGAAGGTACAAACAGATATGAAGGAACTTCCTTGGGGGGGGGGGGGGGGGGGGATGTTGCTGTTACTCTCTATCTTATGCATGTACATCTCACAGGAAGTCGACTTGTTTAATTTGCTGTTGGCTGCAATGCTGATATTTCATTGTGATATGTGTTATCAAGCATAAATTGATATGGTCCACGCTGGTTGGCTTCAGTTGTTATGCATTTAGTACTTTACGCCTTATGGTACCTTATTATATCTGCATGAATTATCTGAACTTGTTTTCACTGAAACCTTTCAACAGGAGATCAGTCCTTACTCATCACTGATCACTGTATACATGCAGGTAAAGATGTCCTTGTCAAGGCCAAAACCGGAACCGGCAAAAGTGCAGCTTTTCTGGTAATAATCATTTGCAAGAAGTTATTTTGAGATGTGTACTTTCTTTTGGTGTTGTTGTCCTTCAACCAATTTATTTAAAAATGAATTGATAAACAGCTTCCTGCAATTGAATCAGTCTTGAATGCTATGAAGAGCCATACAAATCATCGAGTGTCACCAATATTTGCCCTTGTCCTTTGCCCTACAAGAGAGCTTGCCATCCAGCTTACAGCTGAGGCAAATGTTTTGTTGAAGCACCATGAAGGAATTGGTGTTCAATCTCTTATTGGCGGTACTAGGTTCAAGCTTGATCAGAGGCGTTTAGAGTCTAATCCATGCCAGGTTTGTAACATATACTGACCTAATAAAGATCAATGTAAACTTCTAACTGCTAGCTTGACCTGTATTTTGTGGTTTTTCCCCGTCCAGATTTTAGTTGCTTCACCTGGTAGGCTGCTGGATCACATTGAAAACAAATCTTCATTCTCTGTCCGCTTGATGGGATTGAAGTTGCTTGTGTTGGATGAAGCTGATCATTTGCTAGATTTGGGTTTCCGTAAAGACATAGAGAAGATTGTTGATAGCTTGCCACGCCAAAGACAGACGTTACTATTTTCAGCTACTATGCCAAAAGAGGTAATATAATCAGCATGGCGCACAGCACCAGTATTTTTGTTTATTGTTTTCTATCTCTTACCATATTTATGGATAACCACAAGTCTGAAAATGTGAATAATGGTTCATTTGTTAATGACAGGTTCGAAGGGTTTCACAGCTAGTTTTAAAGAGAGATCATGTTTTTGTTGATACAGTAGGCTTGGGAGCTGTTGAAACTCCTACTAAGGTTTCTACTTTCTACTACTCAAGTAATATTTGGCACCGTTTACCAACCTAATAATCTTCCATTAGCTGAACTGCAAAGTACTTGTTTCATTCTGGCTCCTGCAAGTACAGAAATGTGTTATGAACTTATGATCGATTTTCTCACTTTGCATTACGTAGACCTGCTGTAACTGTAAGCAATCGTCATAATGTGCTAATTCCATGATATCCTATTGTGATTTGCATGTTTTTCAACTTTCAATAGAAGTTTGACATGCAAATATAATGTCTGTAAAAGCATTTTGTCTATAGATGTCATTCACATAAATATTCTAGACCACATGTCTTGCTGTTGTTTTGACCATTTGAATATTTGATGCTTTTGTACACTTTGTGTGGCAATATAAGCTGTATTTCTAAATGATTTTTACCTGAAGGTTAGGCTATTGCGATCCTCTGACAGCCTCTTCTGTTCTCTGTTATGAAAATAATTTTGATTGCTTATTGATCCCTTGCTATCTCCTGCTCTGGATCTTAGGTGCAGCAATTGTATATCGTGGTGCCACATGAGCTGCACTTTCATATGGTTCATCGCCTTCTTCGAGAGCATATTGATCAGGAAGTGGACTATAAGGTCCGCTCAACCTTTTTCTCAGCCAAGCAGTATGATTGCTGTAAGAACTACAATGTGTTGTTTTACTAAAATCTTCCCATTCCAGGTGATTGTTTTCTGCACAACTGCGATGGTAACTGAATTTATGTATATCATGCTTCGAGATTTGAAGCTAAATGTCAGAGAAATTCATTCAAGAAAGCCTCAGCTTTATAGAACTCGCATATCTGAAGAATTCCGAAATTCTAATCGCCTGATTCTGGTAACCTCAGATGTTTCAACACGTGGGGTGAACTATCCAGATGTCACCCTAGTGATTCAGGTAGAATTTGTTTTCCTTTTCATGTTTAATACAGTTGAGTAAAGTTCAGGACAATATCGTTTATTTGCCTACACTAAAGTAACTGCAGAAGCGGCACCTATTTCTTGAATGTAGTTCCTTTGCATGGTTGTTCCTTCACAGTTGCTGCTCTAACTGTACATGATTATTGGATTAGGTTGGTGTTCCTCCAGGTAGAGAGCATTACATCCATCGGCTTGGAAGGACCGGAAGAGAAGGTAAATCAGGTAAAGGAATTCTCTTGCTTGCACCATGGGAAGAATATTTCTTGAATGAGATACATAATCTCCCGATACAGAAGTCTCAAGCACCACACATTGACCAGGAGATGAAACAAAAGGTTTGAATTAACTCACATTTTACTTATTTTGTCCTTCTAGAATTACGTCAAATGTGTAACTTGTTTGTATGAAAATTTCATTTGAAAACTGTACTTAGTACATTTGTCCATGACAACTTTTGGCCATTGCAATATTACATTACATTTTCAGAACGCATTTTAGTTTGTCATTTATCACTTAATGCATGCAAGCTATTGGTCACAGTTTTATGGTTGTGTGTCTTGAGGATTTAATGTCTAGATATTTTCTCCATAGAATGTGTATTCATGGTCAGGTGCATTTCCTCCTTTAACATACACCTTTCTCTAATGCAGGTTGATGATTCCATAAAGATTGTTGATATGAGCATCAAGGAAGCAGCATATCATGCATGGCTTGGCTATTACAACTCAATAGCTGATGTAGGAAGAGACAAAACCATGCTCGCAGACCTAGCAAACAGATTCTGTGCTTCAGTTGGTTTGGAAAAGCCTCCAGCACTGTATAGGAAAACTGCAATGAAGATGGGGCTAAAGGATGTGCCTGGGATTCGAATAAGGAAATGAAGGACCAAGCTGCCTTTTACCCCCATTTCAATAGCTTGTTCCTCGCATTGAGGTTTGGTCAGATTTAGCACTGTTTGTCACGCGAATACCAAATTTAGCCTCCGAATCACTGTAATTCCATTTTTAGCCCTCTCCCCGAGCGCGACACGTGTGCAGTGGTGAGGTTGGGGAGCGCATGACTCAAATCCTGTAGTTTCCGACCACTCTTGTCTTCCAATCATTACATCCGACCACGGTTGCCCTCGACCGCAACTGCGCACAACCACATTAGTCAGCATCTGGAATTAAATACAGCTGCTTTGATTACAAGTGAGCTTCTATTATTTATTTCATTATTTGTTCCCATAGGGCTGTTTTTACTGGCATGCACAGTTTATTAGTACTAGGAAACCATATGTGGTGTGTTTGTAGCTGAATCAGAGCAACCTGTCTAATCATAATAGCTGTGATCTTTTTGTGCTATTTCCCATTATCTACTTGTATGATCCGAAGTTCACCCATTAACCTTTTCAAATACGTGCTGTATGGCTCTTTTGTCCATTAGTCCTCGTGGAAACCTTTGGTGTATATATGCCATCTGATGTGCTGCGGCCAGGTTGCTCATGCTAATTTTGGTGCTACAGAGAAAAATTGCTGTGTCATATAATCTGCTTTCTTTTAAAATTAAAACTGTATTCCCTGGGTGGCATTCTGTGACAATGTGCCGTCAAAATTTTGAAGAGTTATGTTTGGCTTCAGGAACTTTCCTAGTTCGCTCTTAAATTACGTAGAGGTAGTTAGCTATATATACCTTGGTACTTCAGTTTGTTTTCCTCCACCAGTTCCTCAAATTTCAATTCCTGTTGTTTGGTGTTGCACTTTTGCTTAAATTTAGATGTGAACTACCTTACTTTGTGTTAATGTAATTTTTTCCCTGTATTTGTTCAGATAGATGGTGGTGATAAAAGAAAGGGTGGTAAATTTAAGGTTGGCAAGAAAACGGTGAAGACAAAAATTTCAGCCTTAGCAAAAGCCAAAGCTGCGCAAGCCATCGAGGTCGACAAGTGACTGCGGAGCTTTTCTTCTTACGATGTGCATCCCATTGGCTAAAGTGTTCAACTAATGTTGATTGGTTTGATGGGTAGCATTTGATCTGGCCAGATTCCATTGTAGCCTAGGCAACTCTCCCGGCCCCGGTGGACCTTGTTACTCTACTTCTATGTGTTGATTTGTACTTTTGTTGTGGTAGAGTTTGGAATTAGCATGTCGAATACAACGCCAGAAATATTTCTACAGTGAGATTGTTGCAGTCTTGGGAATATTTGATCTGGATTTTCTGATGTGTATGATGATCTACATGCTTTTGCCTTTGCACGCTGTTTTGGATGCAAGAGCATTTGCAGCAAGAAGAATGGTACATGTCACGTGTGAATCCTTGGTATGGTATGGCTCCACAAATCATGCAAATGCCTTTTTTTCTGTCTGACCAGCAACTCTTTGTTGACAAATGCTGTTCTACACAAGTCCTATTTCACCAGTTTTCGTAGATGTTCTTGAATGTTTTCAGAATTGACGGAGTCTTTTGTAAACTATATTAGGACAAAGTTTCTTTTGCTCATTGTTTGTATGATGTATGCTATTACCCACGGTTTGCCTTGTTGCTCTTCAATTTTTTTTATTTGCTTGGAAGTAATGACAAGATAACCAAACTGCCCTGGCACATGCACAGCTCTGCACTCCATTGGATGTTATGAAAGATCGATTATTCGCTAGCGCGAACACTGTCACAGTGTCACTGTGAAATGCCACCGCAAGTACATGTGAGTTCGTGATGCTGATGTGATCAGTTATTGGGAGAAATAAAACTTTTGGACTTGTTCCAAGGGAAAGAAGAAAAAAAAGAGAGGAATTCCAAGCATAAGAAATCGGCGGTGATATCATTTTTATTTAAAACAGTATAGATACTTTCAATCCTACGACATTGTCCTGTTAACGAATTCCTTGTGCTCTTTCCTCGGGGGGAAAAAATCTTATGCTCGGATGAAATGCATCGTCGATAAACAGATGTGTTAACAAAATTCTCTTTTTGATGATAATTGCATTTTTGAGGGGCGATGATAATTGCATTCCTCATCTATATTTGGTTTCTCAGTCCAATTATTACTACAATCAGTCACAAAATGAAAATCGTTTTTGATTTTTTTTGAAGTTATGTTTTTTATTTTTCAAAGTTAAGATGTCACTTTAACCACTACATTTATCATCCTATTTTCAAAAAAGTTATAAAAGTGTAATATTATAAAAGTATTTTTCATGATAAATTTACTTATACTAGTTTTGTATATCCACATATTTTAAATAATATTTTTATTAAAATTTATACGATTTAACGGTACGTATTCAAGAGCGAGTATCATCTTAGCTTAAGGGTCTACAAACGAAAAGTCTCTTTCTCGGTACCCGGTCAAGGCTAGGATGTGCCATATAATTCATCACAAAGGGACAAGCCTCGTCATGTCATCCAAACTTGGAGGAAACTAACCATAGCGCATAGTAGATGAGAATAATGCAAATCTTAAACTCCATTCGTACTACTTAAATAAAACGGAAGTGCTATATAACATTCGCATGATTTTTGAAGAGAAATCAGTCGGATTTCTCATCTTTAGACGTGCTGAAGATTCATGCGCGTCTTCTTCGCTAACGACCTGTGGGATTAAGACTCGGGTTCATCCAATCCCCTCCGAGCTTAGAGGGAGGATGGGGCAGCGGCGGACCAGTGGTGGGAGGCAGCAGTGGTGCCGCCTCAGCTGCGGCTGAGGAGGAGAGTGGTGGGCAGGGTCGGCGGAGGAGGTGAGGACCGGAGTGGTTGTTAGAAGGCGGTGTGCCGCCGCCGAAGATAGGGAAGAACGACGGGGTAGGGGCGTTGGAGGCCGGTGGGAGCGCCTGGGAAGAGGATAGCAGCGAGGGCCGGCGTTGGAGGCGAAGTGGAGGGAGGCGGCGCAGGCGCGGTAGCGGTGGGGAGATTCTCGGTGGCGGCATGTCGAGTGGATTGGGCGGCGGCAGCCGGTGGAGGAGGAGGAAGCGGGAAAGGAGGAGGCGGGGGATGGGAGGTGATGGCGTGGTGTCCTTGCCACCAGTAAGGAAGTTGGGGCGGCACGGGTGAGGGGGCCGTGGGATCGGGCGATTCCAGTGAGGCGGCGGGGTCGATACGGGGGAGTTGGCTAGCAGCGGGGTTAGGTTATTTTATTAGATTTGGGGGTGAATCTGGTGCGTTAGATCTCTATCCAACAGTTCTAAAATTTGATTAATTTTGTCTCAAAAATAGTCAAATGTTGTATAGACAAACACTAAACAAAATTAACAAATCTGAGGGACTTTTGATTGCCATTCGTTTTTTAGGCTACTTCTATAAAGATAATACAATATACGTGTTACAATGAAAAAGACTATGGCTAGAGATGGCAACGGGTAAATACCCATCGGGTATTGCCATTCTATACCTGTACCCGCTAGGTGTAAATTTACCCGTCGGGTTACCCGTATCCGCACGCGGGTAGAAAAATTTACCCATACCCGTACCCGCGCGGGTATTACTACCTGACGGGTAACCCGTACCCGCAAGCATACCCGGTTCAACACATAAGAATATCATCAATTTAGACATTCATTAATCATACATGCCAAGCACAAAAGCGTCTAATGATCAAAATTAGTACATCACATAAACATACTTGACATGACCATATCAACATATGACAAACAAATAAACAATCAACAAGTAGATAATAAAATTAACATTTGAGTGGGATGTCTAGTTGTCTAATGCGGGTATTCATTACCCGCGGGTAGGCGGGTATGGGTAGTATATACCCACACCCGCACCCGCCTACCCGGCGGGTAGAGGATTTCGCCCAATAACGTACCCATGGATACATAAAATTTCCTATACCTGTCTCTTTATCGGGTAAAACCCGTCGGGTATTCGGGTACCCATTGCCACCTCTAAGTCTATGGCATAGTATCCATGAAAATAGTGTGAAGCGCATTTTCCACCTACAAACACACGCATGTAAACTTATTGTGAAGTCTTTCATTAATTAATTGTCACCATCACAGGAGAATATGGATATCTGTTTTCACTTTTTGTTTGAATCTCATGAATATACCTTCCAAATATCCTCGTTCGTCGGATTTGAGTGACCTAAGATGAGAAACACGCATAAGGAATCGTGTAAGATGACATAGATACTTTGTTTTTTATATCTACACAAATTATTAATATAATGTCGAAGAACCGATTGAGACATTTCACATTTGTAACTACTCAACACAATCCCCACGCACCTCATCATAATTTTGCCATTTTCCCTACACAAACAATCCTGCTCCCTCCCTCCTTCCTCACTCTCGCCAGCAGATACACCATAGGTCCATCCATACACGCATACATGCTCCTCGCTCTCCTCTGCGGTTCTTCCCCTCATCCCCTATGATCCCTCCCTCTCTCTAGGGTTTTAGCACCTCATTTCCCCATCGCCATTTCGATTGGATCACTCCCCTCGTCCGCCGCCGCACAGATCCCGCCGCGAGCCACCGAACCCTCCGGGACCCCTCTCCCTTCCCAACCTCGCACAAATCCCATCCTTTTTGGCCATTCCTCCCGAAAGATCGGTTTTTTCCCGTCTCTTTCTCGCGTTTCATCCCTCGGGTTCCCGGAAATTTCTCCTCTTTCTTGAGATCTCGCGTTGCTCGATCTGATCTTGCCTCGTTTCGCGAGAAAAACAGCAGCTCTGTGCGAGAGTTGGTGGAGAAGATCTCCGTATCTGCGATTCTTGCGCCCATTTGCTTGCTCCAATAGTTTTCGGAAGCATCTAATCTGGAATAGTGAAGGAAAGTTGCCACCTTCGTGCCGTTTCTGGCAACTAGGCTTGGACCGAACGTGTTGGTGGGTGACCGTGAGCTTTGTGGCGCTACGCATTCCATGAATGGATGGGAGGGAGTCCACGGTGACGTCGGGGACCAACTTCTCGTCGTTCTATGCGCAGCACCGGGGCATGGGGGTGCCGGGAGCTGCCGGGCTCCACGGCCCGCCCCCTGGCGGATACCGGCAGCATCTTGATGCAGTCTCTGCGGGGTACACATTCCAGCCCCCTCACATTGGGCAAGGGTACCACCATGTTGAGGCCTCACCCCCTGCGGCGCAGCACAGCGCTGGCGGCGGTGGTGCTGGTGGTAGTATGGACATTGGCATGGCCGTGGCCGTGGGTGCTGATGCTAAAGGGGATCAGGGGAGTGGGGCTGGCCAGGATGGGCAGGTGAAGAAGAAGCGGGGGAGACCAAGGAAGTATAAGCCTGATGGGGCGGTGACGCTGGGGCTCTCACCCTCGTCCTCGACGCCTCACTCATCGAGCTCAGGGATGGGTACCATGGTCAGCACACCAGGTTCAGGGTTTGGGACGGGGACAGGGTCAGGGGGTTCAGGGTCTGCCCTGACGGAGAAACGTGGCAGAGGGCGGCCACCTGGGTCCGGGAAGATGCAGCAGTTGGCTTCGCTTGGTGAGCACCTGCAGCCTCGTAAATTCCATGATCATGTTGTATGCTTTATGGCAGTTGATTTGTCGAGTGCGATAGTGCTACCATAAAGTCTATGTATGAAATCACTTTGTTGTACTGATAAAAATGCACTTGGTAGATTTCTGGTAGTTGGTTGAATCGTCGCAACTTCTTCATGCCATGCCGGCCCTTGTGTTTTGCACGAGAGCATTTCTTCTTAGATATGAAACGCTCAGGCTATCTTACCATGTTATGTTTTCTGTTGTGACCTTCGATAAATTCGGCCGCAATATAAGAGAGACTGTATAGGCTTGACTTGCTTTTTCAATGATATGTGGTTCAGGGAGTATCTGGATTGAAATTTGAAAGTTTAATTTGATGGCCATGTTGTATTATGCCTCTTCTTTTAGTTTGGTTATTTCATTACACCCCTTTGCCTGTCCAGCCCATAATTACTTGGTTGCTACTCTCCTGTTGTCCTTGGAAGAAATGGCTGTTATTATGCAAATACAATTCCCTATGTCTGTTCTAGGTACTAAAGTGTTTCAGACAACTCTTCAAGCTTTTGTGATTGTACATTTGTGTTACAAATTGGGATGGGTATTGGAATGCCATATTTTTTTTCTTACAGTGAGGTTTTTTTGTCTTGTGTTGTTCAAACTGAAACTCCCAAAATCTAATTTGTCAGTTCTTGAATTGATAAAGTAACAAATAATCCGTTTACATTTTCTACACCCACACATCCCACCACCACCATACACACACCGAAAAAAAAATGTAACACCAACTAGATCCCTTGCATGGCTAGCTTTGTTCTTTCACATTTGACATTCCCTTGTTTTATTGCATGAACTGAGGATTTTTCTGTTGACTGATGAAGTTTTCTTGTGCTTTCTTTAGGAAAATGGTTTCTTGGTTCTGTTGGAACAGGATTTACTCCTCATGTCATTATTATTTCACCAGGAGAGGTAAGTTAGAATGACCGATAATGATGTTAAACTCTTAAGAGTGGTGACTGGCGACTGCATTCTTTGTTGATTACAGTATTATTATTCAGTAGAACTGCTACTTTGCTTAGTATTATGAGTGATGATGGTTTGTATCTGATGCCCCCAAATTACCATAAAATTGTTGTCTGATTTTCCTGATGTGCATATCCGATCAATTTCCTATTGTAATTGGGTGAATTTGATAGATCAAATAGCTGAATAGGCAATGCCACATTAACTTATAGACTATAGCGCACCAAACTCTTTTTTCATGGTTATAAAACAAATTCTTTGTATATAAAATCATCGGTGGCATTGAGTGGCTTGACTGGCTTCTCTTATTGGTATACATTAAGTTCCAGCCATTTCGTTAGATACTATAGCTAAATCAGGAATTTATCCTAGATGTTGAAGGAGATCATAATAGGATAGTCTCAGCTGCATTAGCATCATTTTAGTGTGAAAGCTAACTTCCCTAGATAACTGCACTTGCTGATGATGCATCCTTAGCCTTGTCTCTTGTAAAAGCTACTTGACCTGGTATTTGCAACGATTTCATTTCATATCCTTAGCTTTTATTACCATGGTAGATTGAAACCTGGTGCAAGAAGCTCATATTTCCCTGAGAATTGATGGGTTGGTTTTTCTTTTCTTTTACCTTTTTCCACTTGCAAAGTTATGTCCAAGCTTTTTCTAATTAAACCTAGACTAAAGTTTGGGCCATCTTCATGGGTTATTTACTTCAGAACGTCTCTTTTATTAATATTTATTGATGTCTACTTGCCACAGTGCCACTTACTGTTTTATTAACTATTTGGTAAATTCCAACCTCAGGGTGCCAACTAGTAAGGAGGCAACACTACAGTGTGTCAATCTTTCATTTGTTTTTGGAAATACCAAATTGCTCTTATTATGGTTGTATATGGCTATATGCCTTGCTGTTTTGTAGTTATAGTTTGCCAATCTGTGCAGGACGTTGCTGCCAGGATAATGTCCTTCTCACAACAAGGCCCAAGGGCAGTGTGCATCATTTCAGCAACCGGAGCTGTCTCCACAGCAACTCTTCATCAGGATTCGAACTCTGGTGGTGTGGTTACATATGAGGTATCTTGCTGTAGGTCTGATGATACTTAGTACTATTATAGTAAAAAATATTACATGCATGCCTTTTGCTCTTCTCTTGCACTTTTGAATATATCAAACTATTTGCTCTGTATTACACTTTCTGATTGAAAAGGGTAAACTAAGGTCCTGTTTGTATTGGCTTCTAAAAGTTACTTTTCTACAGTACCTAGCTTTCAAACGAAGTATCTTTTTAAGGCGGGGTCTATTAGTTAATTATAATACACACTGTAGTGACTTATTTTATATCCGCTAAAATCGCACATAAGTATCTCTCTATAAGCTGTTACTATTCATAAGCCAAAAGTTAATATGAACAGTCCCTTAGACCTCTATCCCACCTTCGGACCTATTTAAAATTCTAAATTAAAACTTAATAGTGTAAGCGAGAGAGGGAGAATGCAAATGAGAATGGTTAGTTGTATTGAGGCCTAAAGGGGCATATATAGTGAATACGTGAACACTGCCCTAGATTAACATATAATACCACAAATACCCTTAACACACCCCTTCACAAATGGCATATATAGTTCACTCAACTCACAAATGGCTGGCCCACACACCAACACCTCATAGCACAACACGAAGCAGAGCACAAGTGAGATAGGCACCAAGCCAGAGGGGCGGCGGTGGCATTCCAAAGAGAGGGAGCTAGAATGGGCTCGAGGCGGCCAAGAAGAGGCGAGCGGCGGTGGCGGTCCAAGCGAAGGTGAGCGGCGGCGGCGGTCCAAGAGGAGGACTGCGGTGGCAGCTTGAGAGGTGGAAGACCAACAACGATGGCGCAACGAGAGCTTGGGCGGTCAGCGATGAGGAGTAAATCTAGCCGGGAAGAGCTCGGATGGGTGGAGATGAAGCAGCCCGATCCGAAGGCAGAGGGCGGTCCGGGCGGGGCTATGCGGAGACGGCTAGATCCCAGCACAACCCAACTCGGAGCGGCATGGATCCAGCGTAGCGAGCTCGGAGACTGTCAGATTCGGACACGGCAAGGCCGGCTATGTCCCGGTGCAGCCCAGCTCGAGTGCGCCCAGCTTGGGGCAGCGCGGATCGAGCTCGGAGACAGCCGTATCCGGGAGTGGCGAGGCCAAATTTGGCGGCGGCGGTAGTGAGAGGGCGTGCAGGCGCAAGAGACGAGGGCGAGGGGCACCGAATACCAGAGGCGGCTCCGATGTGAGGCGAGCGCGGTGGTGAGCGCGCCGTCCTCACGGGAAAAGAGGTGGCTTGCTGCTGCTGCTCCTTCACGCTAACTACTACTAGTAGGAGAGGTTCACGACCCCAAGAGTGGAGATCGCTTCTCCTGGGGGCAACGTTAGCGGAAGACGATCGGAGCCTAAAGTTTGGATCTGGGCTCTGATACCACATAGGTGAGAGAGGAAGAATGCAAATGAGAATGGTTAGTTGTATTGAGGTCCAAAGGGGCATATATACAGTGAATCCATGGGCAGAACCCTAGACTAAATACCACAAATACCCTTAACAAATTGAATGTGCTGAGCTCTACTAAATTGGTAATCGACCTGTGTATATTCATCTTGGATTCTCGGCAATTGTCATAGGCTCATAGCTCCACAATGAAGCAAAATGCTTTGCTGATGGTTGTTTCACTGTATAGTCATTTAGAAAGAAAATAAGATTCCGGTCGCTTGCATGCACACCTAATCCATTGCTGTCAAAGATGATTAAAAATCATTTGCTGTATAAAGCAGGAATTTGCTTAACTTTGCTCCTTATTAGTTATCTATGGTGAAAACTCTGCTCTCAGTCAAACGATTGTCATATCCATGTTCAAAGTTGCACTGTGGGTCATTCTTCACAAGATGTTGTTCTTTTGCCATGCAACAGTTCATTTATACCCATGATCGAGGGAAAAAATTGTTCCGTCCTTATTTAGTTTACTACCTTTTATTTTACCGTTGCTTTGTAGGGTCGATATGAAATCCTGTGCCTTTCTGGATCATACTTGGTGATAGATGAAGGTGGTTTGCGAACCCGAAATGAGGGCCTTTGCATAGCTTTGTGTGGCCCTGATCACAGGGTTATTGGTGGGAGCGTTGGTGGAGCCCTGACAGCAGCTGGAACTGTTCAGGTAATCACTTCTTTGCATGATATCTCATCCAATCGTTTGTTGAAGTATCAATATACTGTCTGTCTGAGAATTTTTCTTGTTATATGGTTTGGCCGTTACCTCAACTGAATCCCAAAGAATCATGGGCAACTTGTCTGTTTTCCTTATCAGTTTCATCTCCCACTCAGTAGGGGAACCAGTTGTCAGTATGTTGTCTCTGGTTTGTTGTGGTTATTTGTTCTTACGCATTAGTTTTGCATTGCTCCAGGTGATAGTGGGGAGCTTCATGTATGGTGGGTCAAAGAAAAACAAAGCCAAAGCCGAGCAAGGCACGGAGAATGAAGAGCCGAATGGTGGTGAGGAAGAGAACCCCACAATGACACTGCCGGAGCACAACATGCCACCTCATCCGATGAGCGGATGGCCACCTGGCCTGATGAGGCAGATGGACTCGAGATCTTCAAACATTGATATCAACTCGATCCGCGAGTAGCTTTTTTGCTGGAGAAATATCTTATAAACTCTCTGACTGAGCGAATCCTCTTCCTCCCCCCTTGTGAGCACACAGCATGTACTAACTTCCTGTAGGTGCAAGAAGATTTGTTGGGGATTGCTGCTGTGTTTGTCATGCTAGGAACTCTACATATGGAGTATCATATTATGATGATGGCGTACTGTGATGTTGTATGAGAACGAGGGATCCTACCTGTTATATAGAAAAACCTGGGTATTGAGTTGATACTGGAGGGCTGTTCGTCTCTGCAGATGCGGTATCACGCTTATCGGTATGAGTAGAACTTTGGCGCCAGTTGAAGAACATGGCCAAGCGCTGCAGCGCAGGGATGGAGAACTGTGAACGCCTACCAGAGCAATACTGCCCCATCAGTTCCGGCCTGTGTTTTGAACTTGATTTTTCATTTAAGGAACACATTGATCATTCGCTTGAACTACGAAAAAAATCGTAGAAGGAAAAAAAAAGAACTTTGAATCTTTTATGCTAGAAAGGAAGAGTCAGGTGTCCACCCCAAGTAGTATTGTCTGCATTCTCTTCCAAAAAGAGAGGGAGAGATAGAGAGAAGAAACCACAGCATCTCTCAGCCTCCTCCCCAAAGTTCCAACTATATGCAAGCCCAATGTTGAACAACTGAATCTTAGTATTTGGTTCCGTGCGAGAAATCAAAGGAACGGGAAACGAGTCATTGCTTTCGATTCGTTGCTTGTTTCCTTGGACTCAAAACGCTACTGAGATGGTCCAGTTATCACCCAACAAAATCGACAGAGCAGCTCACTTTGTCAAACTAGAAAGTGACATACTAGCAAGAGTACATCTCTATCCAAAAAGTACTAGTAACACAAGAATGACAAAACCAAGTAATGACGCCAAAGTCCTGATTATAGAGAGAGAAATTAAAGCAACCAAGAAGCACGCATGCATGCTTAAGAAGTCTGTACTAATATATAGTGGTCCTTAAATCTGACTGCCTTGTTCATGTCATTTCTTTCTTTCAGACGATAAAGATCAGTTTCACAGTACTAGGAATGGACTTAATTGGAGGCCGGGAGTTTTGCCATCATTTTTCATTACTACTGAGGAATTAAAGATGCATGCATGCTTGGCACGGCGGCGTCCACAGTGTCGCAGGCAGCAGATTCAACTCGTGCATGTCAAATTGCATTGCATGCTGATGCTACTCACAACAGGCTAATATAGTTGAGCTAGAATATGCATGGGACCTTACATATGTAAATTGGACTACTTTTGCTGATATAATTTGGGTACACCGGGCTTACACCTCAAGTTTGCATGTTTTTGTCGAAAGAGCAACAGGGTCCATAGCTCAGTGGTAGAGCATTTGACTGCAGATCAAGAGGTCTCCGGTTCGAACCCGGATGGGCCCTTTTATAATAATGCCAGCTAGCAATTTTCTCTGTCCATTTAGTTTTTTTTCAGTTATTATGATTTTTTTTAGCCATTTTGTATTACATATAGATATATTTCTCAGTACGCTAATTAAACTTTTTTTTTCTACCGATCCTTACTGTTATTCTTAACACGTACGAACCAAGCTAAAAATTTATATGATATCAGTTGCAGCATGTTCAAGTAGCACAAGTTGATTTGAATGTCGCATCATAGCATGAAGTTAGATATTCCATGCACTGCACAACAAGTTACTAAGCAGCAGCAAATTAAGTAAACAAGGGCTAATGAACAGTCACGCGATGAAATGCAACGCATCACTTACAGTTAGCACATGCGACGATTGACGGTAATATTCTCGATGGTTGAGAATGAGAAAGAAGCTAGATTAGATTCTTCTCCATCCATATAGACCTACATAGAGGCAGTCAGAACCAAATCAACGCTTGTATGCTAGTCTGTTGCGTTGGTTATTCAGACACCCCGTGTAGTACGTACGTTGGTATATAAGCCGATTAATTGCACTGCTGCATATTTCTGTGATCGATCCTTGTATGCTTTGCATTACTTTTCATTACAATTAGTCTGCCAAGATTTATGTATACCAGAGACGTTTTACACGCGCGTAACACTGGTTAGAGCAACTCCAGCAGTAGCCCTCAAAACAGGGCCCCTACTTTTCATTTGAGGGCTCCCCCTACTTTTGAGGACCCTGTTTTTTTACATCTGCTCCAACAGCACCTCTCAAATTTAAGCCCTCAAATTCATTCCACTGCAACTAACACATGGGACCCACTCCTCATTCTCTCCCTCTCCCTCAGTCCAACTCCAACGCCGGGAAACCCCACCGGCCTCACTCTCCGGCGGTCGGCGGAGCGCCAAGCCGCCGGCGGCCGCCACCGCGTGTCGGGGGCGGCGGTGGAGGGGGCGGAGGCGGCGGTGGAGGGGGCGGAGGTGCCGGGGAAGGGGAAGGGGGCGGTGGGGAAGCCGGGCGCGGTGGGGGCGGCGGGGGAGTGGAGGCGCTGGGCGGAGGCGTCGGGGGGCGAGCGGAAGAGGAGGAGGCGGGGGGCGAGCGGAAGCGGGGAGCGGTGAATTTTCACGCAGGCGGGGAAAAACGGAAAATGAGAGCCAGAGTAGGGGGCCCCTGGGAATGAGGGCTTGAAGACCTCATTTGAGAGGCCTCCTATTTTTGAGAGCCAAGTAGGGGGTCTGCTGAAATGCAGTTTTTTGCTCTGGGTCTCAAATATGAGGTTTGAGGGCTCAAGTAGGGGGTCTGCTGGAGTTGCTCTTAGAATGTAAAGGGTGTTCATAGGACAAGGCTAACATAAGACAGGCGTACGCTTTCTCTCTCCTACTAATCAGGATAACACTATTATAATGGGTTAGATGTCTTACAGAAAATAGCCACGGTCGTACGAATTGTTTAAGCAAATATATAGATTTTCAGCATCCCACAGTAAATACCGTAAAATTGCAGCGTCCTATAGCCAATGTTACCGCTTTAATTTCGTGATGCGATGCCTGGAATATCAAACTATTTTTCATGAAAAATCAATTGGCTATCAATCAAGGTTAGCAATTCCATCGATTGCTACATACATACATGGAGGGCCTGATCAGCGGCCAGTTGCGCGTACTATGTATCCACTATCCTGTGTCCAGTTAGGACTTAGGAGTGTATATATTTGCGATATGAAGAGCGCGTTGATCATCCATGCACCATTAGACTTATTATGCAGTGGCGGAGCTTGAAAGAAAATATATGAAGGACCAATCTAATATCATATACTTAGATAACTTAGGAAGATTAGAGAGGATTGATTTAGTGTTATATTTGTATTTAAGTAGTATAATTAAGCATTTTTCTAGTAATTATTGTAGGGGAAAGAGGCCATGGCCTCGTTGGCCCTAAAGAAGCTCTAGCCTTGTAATTATGTACCCCAGCTAGCGAATATTGGTCATTTGTAGTCCTCTGTACGACATTAATATCAAATTTGGCCTCTAGATCACCGTAATTCCGTTTCTGACCCCTTTTTGACCGCGGAATTCCTCAGAGTCGACACGTGTCAGTCGTGTGGTCGGGGACCGCACGACTACACTGTTCATGGAATAGTTTTTTAAATTTTTTGCTCCGGAAAATTAAGAAAAAATATATATAATAATTTCTACAGTAGTCATGCGGTTCCCGACCGCACGACTATTGTTTGATTGCTAATGCATCCCCCAACGGATCCACGACAACAGCGTAATCAGAAGCTACAGGATTGCATTAGCATCAGAATTTGCAAGGATGGATTGCTACTGGTGCAATAGACCAATAGTAATGAAGCAAAGCAATCCAATTTTATTTTGCTTTTCTTCACAAAAAATTAAAAAACAATTTCTACAGTAGTCGTGCGGTTCCCGACCGCACGACTACTGTTTTCCTTTTTTTACATTTTCTTTGTTTTCTGGTGAAAAAAATTAAAAAACTACACAGTAGTCCCGACCGCACGACTACCATGAACAGTGTCTAACACGTGTCGGCTCTGAGGAGTTCTGCGGTCAAAAGGGGGGTTAGAAACGAAATTACGGTGGTCTAGAGGCCAAATTTAATATTAACGTCGTATAGAAGGCTACAAATAACCATACTTCCCAGCTAGCTCCCTAAAATAAAGCATGCGCATACTACTGACTGGTAGTGACAGATAGTGGTTTGTTGCAGATAGTTCCATGTCCAAATAAATAGTCCAATATATCTTACAAACTAGCTGAATGCCCGTGCGTTACTACGGATTTTTAAAAAAAATAGAACATATTTATATGCATGTTATAAAGAAATTTACCACCTGTTAGTTTCATAACATATAGTATGATACAATTTTAAAATCCATAGCAACGTACGGACATTCAGCTAGTTAAGTAGTAAAGATTGTATCCAAGATGCTAGAGATAACTATGGTATTTGAATTTGGTAGCTCTGCGACCACACATTCAAATATCTACCAAGCTTGTTAGGTTATGACTCATGAAAAACATCAGATTGCATCAACTGCTTTCCTAAGGATACGAAAAACATCTCCAATGCACCTCCAAACAAGGCAGTATCGTATAGTAATTTGCTCATTTGCTTTACCAATTTGAGTAGTGACTTATGTTGTTGAACGGAATACAACAAACAGTGAAAATGTGAAATAGGAGAGAGAAGTGTTAGAACTCACTGTCTGCTGCTATTTTCCATTTCTATGTAACACCAAAACTATTAGGATATTTGCATTGATTTATCGATTTCAGTTCACAGTTATCCATTCAAATCAGTTTCAAGTCATCCGCAAGGCAAAAGTTGCATACAAATACACAAGTGTCAAGATCAGGATTGAACAAAACAGACGAGTTCGATACCTGCGCCTTGGAGTGGATTTGATACCAGAGCCGCTTCTGGTTCGCCATAGACTCAATGTTCACTGACGTCCGCAGCAACTGCTCCCTGGGGCTCCTCTCGGCATCTCCTCCACCTCCATTTGGTCCCCACTTCCACGCGCGCGGCATCTACTGCCGAAACCGCTGGAAGCTGCCAGTCCGGATGTGCCACACCTGCTACTTGATCTGTGACAGCGGCGATGACGACGTCGACGTGCCAGACAGCGCTAGTGACTATCGGCGTATATTGTGCGGTATTACCGAAAATAAAAAATACAGGTATGTGTTGCGCAGTACTACTAGATGCAAGTGGTCTGATCGACTCTGTGTGAGCTGTCCAAATGTCTTGCGGTGCTATCGGCTCTGTGTGAGTGGTACTACCGGAAGTCGGTACTACCGGCATAAGTTACGCGATACTACCAGACTTCAGAAGTTCCGGATATTCTTGCGGTACGTTTTTCCCAGAGAGACACCTGTGTGGTGGTCTTCTCCTCTCCACGAAAGTGGTAGTTCCGCATGTACCAGAAAATGAACGGTGGAACTTCCAATTTTGATTGTAACAATTAGTTTTTTGACCATTGTTGAGGGAAGCGGAAGTACTGGGCTTTTGCCTACGGTACTTTCGAAATTCCTGTTTTTTCAGGGTTTTGGTTCCAACGGTTAGTTTTCTTTATGTGGCATATAAATACCCCTTATGGCTGGTTGGAGATGTTGTTGCTAGACTCTATTCATTCATTTGAGCTAATGTGAGGTTCTCCTCTCAATTGTACATGTGTTGCACCTTGTGAACAAGGAGTAAGGCTCTAGATTGCATGTGTTGCATCTAGAGGTGGATTGTATATCCACTTCAACTTGTGTATTCGTTGCACATGGTGAGAGTCAAGCAAATGGCTTAATTTGTTACTCTTGGAGTTTGCCAACTCTTAGACGGCGTTGAAAACGTCGTGCATGGTGAGTTTCTCAAAGAAGATTGTGAGAAAACCTGACGAATTGTGAGTGTGTAGTGCTTACCATCTCTAGAGTGGAGGAAGAGCAACCTTAGTGGATTAAGGTGTTTGGTTTAATTCATGGAGTCGGTTTAATTTGTTTGGGCTTACCTCAATGTGGATTAGGGGAGACCAGCAAGTCTCTGAACACCACGGTAAAAAGGAACCATGTCATTGTTGTTTGTTTTCTTATGCTCAATTTACATTCAAGCAATTTACATTCATAGAATTAAATTGATTACTTGTCTTTCTAGAATTGCAAATCTTAACATAGATTTAGAGTGTTGATGCACTTAGGTGAACTTAGTTGATTTAGGCTTTATTCACTCCCCTCTAGTCGGCCTCCTCGATCTTACAACTCTACCGCGCAGTCTACTCACATGAAATTAAAAATACCATGCCAACCCTTCGGTTTATAAAGGAAGGTGGAAGAGATTGGGGACAGAACACTACATAACCAAATCCAACACTACACTAGAGTTTGCTTCAGCATGTCGGGATGAACAAGAAGCAGAAGAAGTAATGGGATAAGAAGATAAAGTAATAGGAGAAGACCCACGAACTAGTAAGGTTTGTTGTGGCCCGCGACAAACAAGTAAGGGCTGTTGTGGCCCAGGCCGAATAGACGGAGCATGCCAGGAAGGCACCTCCCCGCAATGATGCCCCCTGTAGCAGAAACCCCGTCCCAAGCGTTCCAACCAAGCGGCCGCCGCAACACCCGCCTGAGGAGGAGACATCGCCCCTATATTGGTGCAAGGATCTATACAAGTTTTTCAAATCTAAGCAGCACCTTAGTCTGGACATGTCTTACTAGGGTTGCGCGAACTACCCGGTAAGGACCAGTTATAGTGTATTTTCCTACTATTTCTCTATCAAAGTACGCACTAACAACTCCTCCCGTGTACTCGTAGAGCCCGAAATCGCTATGTAGGTATTGCAAGTGGATCAACCTAGAGATCCACACACATGACCAATGAGCTCTCGACTTCAAGGAGTGGAATGTCAAAAGGGCTTGCGAGATCTAGGAGGAGGAGCGCCGCAACGATGAGCAAACTGAGCGTATACGTCAGGAGATGAAAGTTCATCTCGACACGTGCACGCGCAGGGAATGTGAGGCTCATGAGAGAAAGAGAGAAATAACGTCCAAGACCAAAGAGGCTGATGAGGAGTTCAATGCCGAGCTCGTAAGGAAGGAAAAATAGCTCTGGTCCACGTAGTAGGTCGGCTCGTTCCGAACTAATCCCCTGAAGGACCAATTTATTTCCATTCCAAAAAGGTGCATATGTATCGTAGAAGTACTTTGGTTTGTTGTATCGTGCATGATGTTGTTTCGTATGCATGTAACCAAATTCTGTGCGCCGTGTTATTCCCAACTTTATTATAAAGTCTATTTTAATTTGCAACATCAAATCTCGTCGTCTTTTCACGTTCAATTCTTCGCGTAGTAAGGTATCCAACAACATGAAAAAAATGAGTTCTCCAAGTATGCATGAAATGTCTTTGTATCTTTCATCAGCGGTACTGTCTACCATATGTCCATCCTTGTGCCTCATGTTGTACCACACAGTCCATATATTAGTCATGTTTTCCAGGATGTAGTATGTATCACTTCTGGGACAAGGCCTGCAAATATTGTGAGGGTGTTTACAGTGGATATATGCTGAAGTGTCAAAGATTATCAGTCCATATATGTATTTACGCTCAGTCAAAATGATGGTGTCATACATGGTTCACAAATAGATTATTTATTTTTAAGTTATAGATAGTTAGCGAGGGATTAACTTAAAAATATTTTAAAGAAAATATATAATAAAAAAGAGACTCCAGTCGCCTAGCGGTTGGACGATAGTTAGCACCTGTTGTCCGACAGTTGGGCGATTGGATGCCTGTCGCCCAACGGTAAGCTACTGTCTTTTTGTCGCTTAGCCATTGGGCGATAGGTTCCAGTCGTCTAACGGTTTAGCGATGAGAGACTATTTTTATAAAAAAATAAATCACAGACATATTTCTATATTTTTTTAAAAATAGATTATTTTAAAAAAAATTCTCCAGGACTCCAGATTGATAGGGTGGGTGGGGCCTCTCAACTCATTAGGCCGACCAAATCGAATCCGGGCAAATCTACCTCTCATGGGCTCGGCCCAAAACTAGATAGAGCTGGCGCAGCCCTGCTCGGCCGGCCGGCACCGCCGCTGCCATCCCTCGTGTCATGGCCCCCTCGGCCCGGCATTCCGGCTCACCGCCGCTGCCTGCCCTGCCCTCATGGCTCCCCCGCCCCATGCCCTCCACTCCTCCTTCCTCTGCTCCCTCTCCATCGCCCTCCTCCGCGCAGGCCGCCTCTCCGCCTCCTCCCACCTCCTCTCCTCCCTCCCCTCCTCCCCTCCCGCGCCCATTCTGCGCCGCCTCATCCCCGCCCTAGCCTCCTCCGGCCTCGCCGCCGCCGCCATCCGCTTCCGCCCCGCCCCACGTGACCCATTGTCCCTCAACTCCCTGCTCCTCTCCTACTGCAACCTCCGCCTGCTTCCTCCCGCGCTGAGCCTCCTCCGCTCCTCCAAGCCCTCGCAGATAGACACCGTCAGCTACAACACCGTGCTCACGGGCCTCTCCGAGCAGGGCCATGGGGGCCTCGCCACGTCCCTGCTCGCCGAGATGTGCAAGCGCGGCGTGCCGTTTGACGCGGTCACCGTCAACACGGTGCTCGCGGGGCTGTGCCGGGATGGTCAGTTACAGAAAGCGGCGGCCTTAGCTGAGATGCTGCTGAGAGGCGGAGGAATCGGCAGCTTGGATGTCGTGGGCTGGAATACTCTGATCGATGGACACTGTAAAGTCCAGGACATGTCGGCGGCATTGGCAGTGGCCGAGAGGATGAGAACACAAGGGGTGGCACTCGATGTCGTGGGGTACAATAGCTTGGTTGCTGGCCTCTGCCGCGCCGGCGAGGTCGATGCTGCACGGGACATGTTGGAGACGATGAAGGGGGATGGGGTGGAGCCGAATGTGGTCACGCACACGGCCTTCATTGCGGAGTTTTGTAGGAGGAAGGGGATTGAGGATGCATTCAATCTGTATGAGGGAATGGTGAGGATGGGCGTGCTGCCGGATGTGGTCACGCTCACTGCTCTCGTGGATGGGCTTTGTAAGGACGGCCGTTTCATGGAAGCGTATGCGCTTTTCAGGGAGATGGAGAAGATTGGGGCTGCGCCGAACCATGCCACCTATTGTACGCTTATTGATTCATTCGTGAAGGCACAGAGGGGCAAGGAGTCACTCGGTCTATTGGGGGAGATGGTAAAGAGAGGTGTGGTCATGGATTTGGTCATGTATACAGCTTTGATGGACTGGTTGGGCAAGGAAGGGAAGGTTGATGAAGCGAAGGACATGTTTCAGTGTGCTCTATTGGATAATCTTACTCCCAATAGTGTTACTTACACCGTACTGATCGATGCACTCTGCAAAGCTGGCAATGTTGATGGGGCAGAGCAGGTATTGCTGGAAATGAAGGGGAAATCTATTACTCCAAATGTTGTTACGTGCTCATCGATCATCAATGGCCTTGTTAAAAGAGGATGGCTTGACAAAGCAACTGATTACATGAGGAGGATGAAGGAAAGGGGCGTTGACCCAAATGTTGTGACCTATGGAACACTTATCGATGGCTTCTTCAAGTGCCAAGGTCAAGGAGCAGCTCTTGACATGTATCATGAACTGCTGTGTGAGGGTGTAGAAGTAAATAAATTTGTTGTTGACTCACTGGTGAATGGTTTAAGAAAGAATGGAAAATTAGAGGAAGCTGAAGCATTGTTTAAAGATATGAATGAACGTGGCCTGTTGCTAGACCACGTAAATTATACCACTTTAATAGACGGGCTTTTTAAAACAGGCAACCTGCCGGCTGCTTTTAAGGTTGGTCAGGAGTTGACGGAGAGAAACTTGATGCCTGATACTGTTGTCTATAATGTGTTTGTCAATTGCCTTTGCATGCTTGGGAAATCTAAGGAAGCGAAATCATTTTTGAGAGAGATGACAAATGCAGGCTTAAAACCTGATCAAGCGACATATAACACTATGATCGCTGCACAGTGCAGGGAAGGAAAGACCGCCAAAGCTCTAAAACTCCTTGATGAAATGAAGAGGAGTTCCATAAAGCCTAATCTCATCACATACAATACCCTTGTTGTGGGTCTTTTTGAGGCTGGGGCTGTGGAAAAGGCGAAGTATTTGTTAAATGAGATGGCTTCTTCTGGATTCTCTCTGACCTGTCTGACTTATCGAAGGGTGCTTCAAGCTTGCTCTCAAAGCAGGAGATTGGATGTGGTTTCGGAAATTCATGAATGGATGATGAATGCTGGGCTTCATGCTGATATCACTGTCTATAATACACTTATGCATGTTTTGTGTTACCATGGAATGACAAGGAAAGCCACAGTTGTGTTGGAAGAAATGTCGGGGAGAGGAATTTCCCCAGACACCATCACATTTAATGTTCTAATTCTTGGTCACTGCAAGAGCGGCCATCTAGACAATGCATTTGCTACATATGATCAGATGCTTCACCAAGGGGTCCCACCAAACATAGCTACTTTCAACACGCTTCTGGGTGGTCTTGAGTCTGCTGGAAGAATTGGAGAAGCAAATACCGTGCTCAATGAGATGAAGAAAAGGGGCATTGAGACCAATAATCTCACTTATGACATACTGGTTACAGGATATGGAAAACAAAGCAACAAGGTCGAAACAGTGAGGCTGTATTGCGAGATGGTGAGTAAAGGCTTTCTTCCAAAAGTGAGCACGTATAATGCACTCATAAGTGACTTTGCTAAGGCGGGAATGATGAATCAAGCTAAAGAGTTATTCAACGAAATGCAAAACAGAGGTGTTCTGCCCACACCCTGCACTTATGATATTCTTGTGAGTGGATGGTCAAAGCTTAGAAATGGAACTGAGGTGAGAAAATTTCTCAAAGATATGAAAGAAAAAGGATTTAGTCCATCTAAAGGCACTCTTAGTTTTTTATGCAGAGCATTTTCAAAACCAGGGATGAAATGGGAAGCTCGGCGTTTACTTAAAAACCTTTATAAAGTTTAGGATTGTGAATTGTTGATTTCTTATCTACCAAGCATAGATGGTCTGATGGGGATGGTTCTTAGCTTGCTGATACAACTGCTGTCAGGGTGCTTCCTATTGCTGTGTCTAATCCCCCGCAAGGCTGAACTTGTTTTTTGTTGCATAAAAAGTTTGTTGCGGACCTGCAGTAATGTCATTGGGTTTTCACATGATTAGTTCTGAAAACAGACAGTTATGGACTTGCAAACTAGCAGAAACCCAAAGATACGTATTTATGGAGGTGCCTCAGTGCAATCTAGACATGTACGTGGTCGTGCAGTTAACACTTGGAGAATAATATGGAGGTAAGCACCGTGTACTACCAACTAAATGCATGAGAGGTTGAAAGATGCATTAAACCACAGACGTTCTTGCATCCACACCTCAGGTGACTGCAAAGAAAGCTCTTGCTGGGACTTATCAACTAATGTACTCAGCTTTTTGGTGTTTTGCACATATACATGTTTCTTTAGTTACAATTATATATCCTTTCTCTTCATTTATGCGTTTGCTTACATTCCGAATTTATTAAATATACTTGTTTAGTTGTTTCTTGAATTTACGCAGCTTGCTTTGCTTGGTGAGCTCCTACAACCTTGTAAATCACTTGGAAGTGTTGTATGCTTTCTGGCTGCCAGCTCATCAACTGTGATTGTACTTCCATAAAGCTGAGGTTATGAATTTGTGCTATTCGGAGGAAGTGTGCCTATCAGTCTGATGCTGGACATACTTAAACATACTGGGCAACTTCTGATAGATTACTGGTAGTTACTTGACTCTTCCTTGAGTTCAGTCACTCTATTTTTAGTGCAATATTAGTTAAGCTATGGTCTTTACTTGAATTTTGTGTGACCTCACCAACACCAAGTTCTTTGCTTATATTGCTCTATTTTTAGTGCAATGTTAGTTGAGCTATGGTCTTGAATTTTGTGTGACCTCACCAAGTTCTTTGCTTGTATTGCTCACTCCCTTTTGCTTGTACCTAAAATAGAAACATCCTAGCATGTTCATCTCAATGAATAGGAATGCAGTTTATTTGTAACCACATATATTTTATGATAAATTTAGTCATATCATTTTCACATGTGGTTCCCTTTCTATTTGTTTCTCCATCACATAGTTTAGCATGTGCTTTCCTTTGCTACCAACTCACCTTGTTCATCTCGTATTTTCCTTGCAGTTCGGGAATATTTCTTGAAATCCTTACCTTCACAACAAACATAAAAATTCTGTGTAAACCAGTCTCTCTCTGTGTTTGATTTGCCATAGTATTCTGCAGGTCAAAAGAAAAGGCTATAATTCTAGCACCATGCCATGTGGGTTGGATCCTTTGGCTATAATTCTAGCACCATGCCATGTGGGTTGGATCCTTTCTGAAAAATTTTAGATCTGTGACAATGGTATAGAATCTGAGGGTTGGTAGCTTCATATTTGCACAAAGCAAAAATTAAAAAGAGAGAGAATTGGTTGATGCATTATCACAGCCTTTTAGGAATTTTATGTTGTCTTTATACTGCTATTGATTTGGTCGATACAAGATGAATGTACTAAATTGGGATGATATTGTCCCGAGATCATTGTATAGGCAGTAAAAGGAGAGGTTGGAGGTTCAGTTTTTTTGCATGTGCTGCTGTCCACTTGTCCATCTTCACACAGCACTATGATTATTATTTCATATTGTTACTGTTGCACAAAGAATGTACCAAGTCACAAACATATGAATAGTTAATGTCGGCATAAATGTTTGTTAATGCCGACACCTATATGTTAATGTACATATGCTCAAAAGTCAAGATAAGATAATTTGAAATGCTTAAACCATTTAAAGTTAAAAAACCATTCAACAAATCAACAGTGCCATTTATTTTTGCTGTTTGCAAGTTCATGCATTCCATCTTTCATTTGGCAGTTATGCTGGTTGGCATGAGAGAAGGATGTGTGCATTATAAATGTTTGCCTACAGGCAAGCATGTTCTTTGGATTCTGGTGTGGAAGTTCCAGTTCATATGCTATATTTTTATCAACTTAGTAGTGCTCCTCGAAAAATGCTCCACCAAACTTGTGCCAAGGTCAATTCACATCTCTATCGGGTAGCTTCTTAGCAACATCAGATTCTTTGTCATAGGCTCTCGTAGCAGAATTTGACCATACTTCACCAATTTTTTCTTTGCACTTGCGATATTATTATCAATGGAGAAGACAGTGTTGTATCAACATTTTATCAGCAACTGCCATTATGATGTGGTCCTTACATAAATCTAACCTACAGAGCATTTGCCTCTTCCAGGTGAAAACAGCTGGGCAGGAAACGGTGATAGGATTTCTAGGATTTGGTTGTCATCCAAAGTGGTCTTTGAGCGACATACTTTGATGCCAAAGATATGGTTATATTATTGGACTCTCCTTTTAGTTAATAGCCTTTTAATTCTATACTTACATCAATGCATCTCAGCAGCCTGCAGACATAATGAGTCAATGACCTCTTTTGCTGTCCCAGTGGTTATCTTTTCTTCGCTCAATTGTTCTTCCTGTCCTGTTCAGGTAAGAGTGTTCATTCGGGCCAAAGTGCAACATGAGCTAGGTCTATGAGGAAGGAACAAAAGAAGTTGTTTATCCGTAGTCAGCGGAGTCAGCTGTATGCAATGCAAGCGAGGAATCCAACTTTGTCATGTTCTTTCATCTCCGATGAACTGATGATCTTGTTGGAACTAACCTTGACTCATGCTAGTTGTGTTGAGTATGGTCTAAGCTGCAGTCGAATGCGTGGTTGAAACAGTAGTCGTAGCTATGGTCGAAGTGTAAGTGGTCGTAGATGTGGCCGAAATAAGTGGTCGTAGGTGTTATTGTGTACATGGTCGTAGAAGCCATGGTCGTAGCCACAGTCAGAAGTGACTGTGGTCGTAAAGTCATTGTAGCAGTCGTGCTCGAAAGAGTACTCGGAAGTGCCGTGGTCGAAGTTGGGCGTCCGAGTAACGGCTGAGTTAATAAGTTGAGCGAGTCTTTCGGGTAGTGCGCGATATGTGCGCAAGTCGTGGAGTCGTGGCCGGTAAAACTATATCACAGAGTGTCTATTTATATCCTTATAATCAATCTGTTAGAAAGGGTGATGAATAATAGAGAAAAAGTGAAAAACGACGTAAGTTGAGTTTGCGTCGAAAGAATACTGTTTATTGTCTTCTCCGTGTAGTGTGCGTTCACGAGTAAACTTGTGTGTGTGATTCCTGGGGTAAGGGAGGAAGACTGGGATGGGAGAAGAAGGCCCGGAGGCTGCTCAGATGCAGTAGCCACTGATGTCGGGGCTTTGCTGGCCTTGCCCTTCCATGCGTCCAGCGTAGCGGCGGCTCAGATCCAATAGGAGAGGCGGGTGGGCAACGGCGCCATGCTTTGCTATGGAGGAGGAGAGGCTGTGGAGGAGGAGGGGCGGGCGGCAGCGCTGTTTATGGGGGAGGAGGGGCGGGAAGCGGCATCGTCTGTGGGGGTGGAGAGGCGGTTGGCGCCATGCTGTGGGGAAGGAGAGACGGCCGGGCGGCGGCGCTGTGTAACACCCCGACCCTCCACAGGGCCCAAGATGCTACCACCACACCCTTACCAATTCAATAGTGTTGCTAATTCAACTTTTAGCAGCACCTCCTCTGTTATTTTTATATCATTACCCACAGATAACAAAGCACAAATAACAGTAGGATAATTGCAAACACCACTAACTTCATATTTCACAAGTTATAACACAAACAACAACGGTGGGCTCCACGACCATGGAGACCCGCCATCCTGGCTCGTAAGCAAGCTAAACCAAACAGCGAGCCACAAGTTTTAGCATTATAACAAACATAAAGACTCCGTATACGGCTAAACCGTTATTTCATCTGTGCAGTGCCAAAAGTGCTATCCCATTCCATGCATGTCGTCATTCTTCACCTAAAAACAACGGCAAAGCAAGGGTGAGTCCGAAGACTCAGCAAGCACACGATAAAGCAGTAACATCACTTTAGCAGTTTAATCAATTTCACGAACTGTAAACTGTAAATCCACTCTATGACTGTGAACTGTAAGCTAAGTCTGTAACTGTACACTGTAAATCAATTCTAGGTCTGTAAACTGTCTTTCAACCCTATGTCTAGGTCTGTAAGCTGTCCTTCAACCCTATGTCTGTAAACTGTAAATCAATTCTGTAACTGTAAACTGTAAATCACAACTGTAACTGTAAACTGTAAATCACAACTGTAACTGTAAACTGTAAATCCCAACTGTAACTGTAAACTGTAAACTGTATCACTTCTGTCACTGTAATGCAATGCAATATTATGCAATGCATCTGTATGCTCTGTAACTGTAGCATATACCGGTATAGCGGAGCGTCCACCCGTCGATGGACCACTCGCCTCGTCCTCTTTCATACGAGGTCTCAATCTCCACTCCCGTGGAGTGCCTACCTCTGTAGGTCTTAGTCAAGAGCACTCCGGACTAGTCATACGACTTTCTCACCGACCTGGCTCTTATGCAATTGCATGATGCAATATGCCCCAAATGTGAATGTCTAATCATAAATGTTATTCATCAAACTATGATTAGCACATAATCACATACATCTCATAACTACTGCAAATCATGGCATGGAAACACGAATACCATTCATCACAATTTACCGTCTACCATGCACTTGCCTGTTAACCTGGCGGACGGTGCGTGGACGGCACCAAACTCGAACCGCCACCTGAACAAGCATTAATTATTTCAATTCATCACTCATGCAATACATTCAATTACGAGTAAATACATCGCTTTAACGTCCAATCCGACATAAACAAATCCTGTACCACCGGACAACTTCCCGTTGTCCCAGTGCTTAACCAAATCTGTAAAATCAGCGATTTCACTATTTATACTCGCCAATCGAACTCTATACGCTTAATCTCACTTTAATCGACTACACTGTTTAATCTCAATTTGCTCTCTCCTCCCTTCTCTGCCACGGATCGATCAAATTAATAGTGGCAGTACCGATTGTACCGACCGGGCATTTATATTAATAACGATAATTAAATAGTCACATGCATCGACTCTAATTATCGGTATACTATTTACGCCTGACTCGGAAAATACACAGGGATAAAGGTTTTCAAGGCATTACCCTGGTCCCGAACGATCGGATCGGGACAGCCCTCTTTTTCTGTCGGATCGGGCAGATTTGACCGCAGATCGGCCTCCCCTCTCCTCTCTTTCTTTTTTTCCTCTTTCTTCTTTTTTTTTCTCTCCTTTTCTTTTCCTTCGGCCGGTGCTCACTTCTTTCTTTTCTTTTTCTTCCACCCGGCCGGCAGCTCCCTTCTTCCTTTGCTTTTCACGCCAGCAGCTCTCCTCCCTCCTCTTTCTCCACAGCCGACGCCCCTCCTCTTCTCCCTTCCACGGCGGCCGGCCCCTCCCGTCTCCCCTCAACGGCGGCCCCTCCCTGCTCCACTCGACCGGGCCAGCCCTCCTCCACCCCTGTGGAGCAGCGGCAGCGGCGAAAGCGGGGAGGCCAGGCGAGCACGCGGAGGCGGCAGCGCACGGCTAGGGCGGCGTGGCGGCGCAGCAACGGCGACGCGCGCGCGAGCTGAGGGCGGCGGCGGCAGCTGGCGACGGCCAAGCGCGCGTGGGGAAGACGACGACAAGCGGCGGCGATGGCGCTCCGGCAACCCAGGACGGCGACGACCGGCGCAAGGGGAAGAGCGGCAGCAGGCGCAGGCGACGGCAGGCACAACGAGAGCACGGGAGATGGCAGCAGCTGCAGGTGAGCACGGGGAGGAGAAAAATATGGTTTTGGCTTCTCCCTCTGTCTCTCTCTCGGTCATATACGTGGCACAAAATGGGCCGAGCTGGGCTTATACGGCCCAGATATTACATTCTACCCCCCTTAACAGAATTCGACCCCGAATTCTGGAACTCAATAATCTATACAAACAAACAATTGAATAAAAAGAAATCAACTGTAACTCGTACCCGTAGAGAACAGCTCTGGGTACTTCTCGCGCATGCGAGATTCCAATTCCCACGTCGCTTCTCGCTCAGTCTGATGCGACCATAGGACTTTAACATACTTTAACGTTCTGTTCCTCAACACTCTCTCCGATTCCTCCAGAATCCGAACTGGACGGGACTCGAAGGTGAGGTCTTGCTTAAGGGGCAATGGTTCTAGAGCAATCTCATGTTCCGGATCCCTTAAGTACTTTCTCAACATAGAAACATGAAACACATTATGCACTCCTCGCATCGACTCGGGAAGTCCCAAACGATATGCCGACTTTCCAATTCGTGCCTGAATCGGAAACGGTCCAATATACCGCGGGCTAAGCTTCCCTTTAATACCAAATCTCACAATCCCTTTTGTGGGAGACACTCTCAAAAGCACATGATCCCCCACTTCAAACTCTAGGTCTCGCCTTCTAATATCCGCATAGCTCTTCTGCCTACTCTGGGCGGCTAGCAGATTCTGCCTAGTCTCTGCCACTCGTTCCACTGTCTGTTGGACCCAATCCGGTCCTAGAACTGCCTTTTCACCTACGGCATCCCAACAGAGTGGTGATCTACATTTCCGCCCATACAGAACCTCAAATGGCGCGACCCGAACACTGGAGTGGTAGCTGTTGTTATAGGCAAACTCCGCGAGTGCCAAGTGATCCTCCCAGCTACCCTTCCATGACAGAACACAGGACCTCAACATGTCCTCTAGTGTTTGAATGGTGCGTTCGGATTGCCCATCTGTCTGTGGGTGGAAAGCAGTACTAAACTGAAGTTTTGTGCCCAAAGCGCTTTGCAAGCTTTCCCAAAATTTGGAGACAAATTTGGCATCTCTGTCCGAAACTATCGTTTTGGGCACACCATGCAATCTCACTATCTCACGCACATAGATAGGTGCCAAATCACTCGCCGAATTCGTCGTGCGAATAGGGATGAAGTGCGCGGACTTACTGAATCTGTCCACCACTACCCAAATCGCATCCTTACCTCGCTGGCTACGAGGCAAGCCGATTACAAAGTCCATGGTAACATCATCCCATGGCCACTGTGGAACTTCTAAAGGCTGCAATAATCCTGCAGGACGCTTATGCTCAGCCTTCACTTGCTGGCAAATCCCGCAAGATGCCACATACTGCGCGACATCCACTTTCATTCTCTTCCACCAAAAACTCTTTTTCAAATCCCGATACATCTTGTTCTCACCAGGATGTACCGTGTACGGGGTACGATGAGCCTCTCTCAAAATATCATCCTTGACCTGAGCCTTTTGTGGCACGCAAAGACGGCCCCTAAACCGTATTGCGCCCGACTCATCAAGGCTAAAGTCCCCCGATTTTCCTTCGTCGAGGTGCTTCTTCACTTTTTGAAGCAATCTATCGTGCTGTTGTGCTTCTTTCACCCGTTCTGGAATTGCCGATTCCAGTAACAACTGCGTCTCTACCTGTGCTGTACCGGCATAACAATAGGAAATTCCCATCCGCTCAAAGTCAGCAACAAGACAACCTACAGTGGAGGGTGTCGTCTTGCGACTAAGGGCATCAGCAACCACATTTGCTTTGCCCGGATGGTACTGGAGAGTGAGATCATAGTCTTTGATCAGTTCCAACCACCTTCTTTGCCTCAAATTCAACTCTTTCTGAGTGAAGATATACTTGAGGCTCTTGTGGTCAGTGAAAATATCACAGGATTCTCCATACAAATAATGCCTCCAAATCTTTAGAGCAAAAACCACTGCGGCCAGCTCTAAATCGTGAGTAGGGTAATTCTGCTCATGTTTCTTTAATTGTCGCGAGGCATACGCGATCACTTTGTTGTCTTGCATGAGCACGCAACCCAAACCTACTCGCGATGCATCCGAGTAGACCGTGAAACGCTTCCCTGGCTCAGGAAGAGTGAGAACAGGAGCGGTTACCAATTTCTCTTTCAAAACATTGAAACTGCGCTCACATTCACCGGTCCACTGGAATTTCACGCCCTTTCGCGTGAGTTGAGACATTGGCTTAGCAATAATGGAGAAATCCTTCACAAAACGCCTGTAATAACCAGCTAAGCCGAGAAAACTTCTCACCTCCTTAACATTGGACGGTCTCTTCCAGTCTACTACTGTAGAAATCTTGGCTGGATCTACTGAAATGCCCTCCTGGTTAATCACATGTCCTAGGAAGCCCACTTCAGAAATCCAGAACTCACATTTCTTTAACTTGGCAAAGAATTGATTTTCCCTCAGAGTCTCAAGCACAAGCCTCAAATGCTGCTCATGCTCTTCCTCCGTCTTGGAATAAATCAAGATATCATCAATGAACACGACTACAAAGTCATCCAAATACTTATGTAGCATGTTGTTCATTGTCTCCATAAAGATAGCAGGGGCATTTGTAAGTCCAAAGGACATAACTTTATACTCATAGTGCCCATACCTCGTGGAGAAAGCTGTCTTTTCAATATCTTGCTCCCGCACTCGAATCTGATTATACCCAGATTGTAGATCAATTTTGGAAAACACCTTGGCTCCCTTCAATTGATCAAACAAGTCCTCGATGCGAGGCAACGGGTATTTATTCTTGATGGTCACCCGATTAAGAGCACGATAATCTATGCACATACGCCAACTTCCATCTTTCTTCTCAGTAAATAGGACGGGGGCTCCCCAAGGTGATACACTGCGACGGATCAACCCCTTGGACAACAACCCATCCAATTGCTTCTTCAACTCTTCTTGGAGTGGTCGTGCTAAACGGTACGGGGACATAGAGATAGGTCGAGTGCCAGGAACAAGTTCAATCCTAAACTCAACATCTCTTGCGGGTGGCATTCCCGGAAGTTCATCAGGAAATACGTCGGGGTACTCACATACCACTGGAATATCCTCAATGCGCAAAGGCGCACTCGGTTTTTCCACCAGTGATAAAAGTAACCCAAACTTAAACATTCGTCGGCCAGAGAACAAGCTGGCCAACACAAAAAGAGAACCTGGAGGTGCATTCCCCTGAAAAATTATCTCCTCCCCTGAAGGAGCTTGCAAAGTGATTGTCCTCCAGAAACAGGAAATCACTGCCCGGTAGCGATATAACCAGTCCATACCGAGGATAACATCAAAATTCTCTATCGGAATAACCATAAGGTTAGCCACAAAATCCTCGCCATCTATGGAAACCATGCATCCGGGACAAACCATAGAACTAACAATAATACCCCCTGCAGAATTGACTTTAACCGACTGTGAAATCTGTTGCATACTCAATTTTGCCTTGCTAGCAAATTCACAGGAAACAAAAGAATAAGTGGCACCGGAGTCAAAAAGAACAAGAGCACTGTGTGAATCCACTAACAAAGTACCTGTCACCACGTCCGGTCGACTCGCAGACTCAGTGGCAGGCAATGTGTAGACTCCCGGCGGCACTGGGGCGGCAAGAGCCCCAACACTCTGCTGTGACAGCATCGGAAAGGGAGGCTGTGCAGCATACTGAAGTGGAGTAACCGGGGTAGGAGACCAGCAATATCCGGCAGGCGACGCCCAAGAAGGAGGCTGCTGTGTAGGAGCAGCTGCCAACACCTGGACTGACCCCCGGGATGAGACATTCGATGACGCAGATACTGGCTCCCACTTAATGATACTGGAGGGATTCTGTCGACAGACCTTCTCCATGTGGCCCATCCGGCCACAGTGTCGACACTCCCCTGTCCAGGTACACTCAGCAGCTCGGTGCTCACCACCACACTTAAAACAAATCATGCCCTGCCCAGGGACAGGACGCAAAGCTGGTGGTGCAGGAGACGACGATGTCAACGATTTAGACTTGGACGGCTGTGAAGAACGTCGACTCCACTTGGACTTCTTAGGAGCGGGCCGCTGAGATGACCCACCCTTCTCACTGTAACTCCTCTTCTGGTCACCACCAGAAGCACTCTGACCACTAGAGGGTTGCGACCCTTTAGTGAGGTGCATCTCCAACTCCATCCCTCTGGCCTGCTCGACCACTAACCTAAAGTCACGTGGCGCAGTAGCACCCATAACATGCCGATACTCAGAACTGAGCCCTCGGCGGAACCTCTTGGCCTTCTCAAGGTCACTTTTTGCGACCGACGGTACGAAACGGATCAAGTCATTGAACCGCGCCTCGTACTCAGCTACTGTCATCTTTCCTTGCACAAGGGTCGACAAGGCAACCTCCATACTCTCCACAAAAGACTCTGGGTAGTACTTCGCCTTGAACTGCTCGACGAAGACCTCCCAGGTGGCTGGACCATCGGCAGGGGTCCTGGCTGAAAGGACTCCCTCCCACCAGATGTCCGCCTGACCTTTCAACTGAAAGGCCACAAAACGAGCTCTCAGCTGTGAAGTCATCTCTAACGCTTCAAACTGTCTTCCCATATAGCGCAACCAGTCTGCAGCTTGAACTGGCGTACCCGTCCCATCAAAGGTGTCCAACCGCAACGCCATCCATTCGCGAAGGCCCATTCTTGGCTCCGATGCGACCGGATCGGCAGTCGGGACAGCAGCAGGTACGGCCGCAGCAGCTGCAGGCGCTTGTCGTCGTAACGCACGAACCTCCTCAACGAACTCTCGCAACAAGGCTGAAGACCTTGCCTGATCCCCAGCTACAGAATGCTCAGCAGACCCAACTTCCACGTCGGGTGCTTCCTGCTGAACCTCTAGCGATGGCTCTGCTTGGGCACGGCCACGACCACGGCCTCCACGGCCTCGACGCGCACCGCGACCACGACCTCTACCTCTCGGCATCTCTGCTCACAACAGAGAAGCAATCACACAATCATCAACTGTAACATCACAAATCAACATCACAATTAGGGAAAACGCATATGCAATGCAAATCCCCAAATCCCAATCCTACTGTGCAACAATGTGTGTCAAATTCTATTATTATGCCTAAATCAAATTTCTTTACCATGGACCTAATGCCCGCTCTGATACCAACTGTAACACCCCGACCCTCCACAGGGCCCAAGATGCTACCACCACACCCTTACCAATTCAATAGTGTTGCTAATTCAACTTTTAGCAGCACCTCCTCTGTTATTTTTATATCATTACCCACAGATAACAAAGCACAAATAACAGTAGGATAATTGCAAACACCACTAACTTCATATTTCACAAGTTATAACACAAACAACAACGGTGGGCTCCACGACCATGGAGACCCGCCATCCTGGCTCGTAAGCAAGCTAAACCAAACAGCGAGCCACAAGTTTTAGCATTATAACAAACATAAAGACTCCGTATACGGCTAAACCGTTATTTCATCTGTGCAGTGCCAAAAGTGCTATCCCATTCCATGCATGTCGTCATTCTTCACCTAAAAACAACGGCAAAGCAAGGGTGAGTCCGAAGACTCAGCAAGCACACGATAAAGCAGTAACATCACTTTAGCAGTTTAATCAATTTCACGAACTGTAAACTGTAAATCCACTCTATGACTGTGAACTGTAAGCTAAGTCTGTAACTGTACACTGTAAATCAATTCTAGGTCTGTAAACTGTCTTTCAACCCTATGTCTAGGTCTGTAAGCTGTCCTTCAACCCTATGTCTGTAAACTGTAAATCAATTCTGTAACTGTAAACTGTAAATCACAACTGTAACTGTAAACTGTAAATCACAACTGTAACTGTAAACTGTAAATCCCAACTGTAACTGTAAACTGTAAACTGTATCACTTCTGTCACTGTAATGCAATGCAATATTATGCAATGCATCTGTATGCTCTGTAACTGTAGCATATACCGGTATAGCGGAGCGTCCACCCGTCGATGGACCACTCGCCTCGTCCTCTTTCATACGAGGTCTCAATCTCCACTCCCGTGGAGTGCCTACCTCTGTAGGTCTTAGTCAAGAGCACTCCGGACTAGTCATACGACTTTCTCACCGACCTGGCTCTTATGCAATTGCATGATGCAATATGCCCCAAATGTGAATGTCTAATCATAAATGTTATTCATCAAACTATGATTAGCACATAATCACATACATCTCATAACTACTGCAAATCATGGCATGGAAACACGAATACCATTCATCACAATTTACCGTCTACCATGCACTTGCCTGTTAACCTGGCGGACGGTGCGTGGACGGCACCAAACTCGAACCGCCACCTGAACAAGCATTAATTATTTCAATTCATCACTCATGCAATACATTCAATTACGAGTAAATACATCGCTTTAACGTCCAATCCGACATAAACAAATCCTGTACCACCGGACAACTTCCCGTTGTCCCAGTGCTTAACCAAATCTGTAAAATCAGCGATTTCACTATTTATACTCGCCAATCGAACTCTATACGCTTAATCTCACTTTAATCGACTACACTGTTTAATCTCAATTTGCTCTCTCCTCCCTTCTCTGCCACGGATCGATCAAATTAATAGTGGCAGTACCGATTGTACCGACCGGGCATTTATATTAATAACGATAATTAAATAGTCACATGCATCGACTCTAATTATCGGTATACTATTTACGCCTGACTCGGAAAATACACAGGGATAAAGGTTTTCAAGGCATTACCCTGGTCCCGAACGATCGGATCGGGACAGCCCTCTTTTTCTGTCGGATCGGGCAGATTTGACCGCAGATCGGCCTCCCCTCTCCTCTCTTTCTTTTTTTTCCTCTTTCTTCTTTTTTTTTCTCTCCTTTTCTTTTCCTTCGGCCGGTGCTCACTTCTTTCTTTTCTTTTTCTTCCACCCGGCCGGCAGCTCCCTTCTTCCTTTGCTTTTCACGCCAGCAGCTCTCCTCCCTCCTCTTTCTCCACAGCCGACGCCCCTCCTCTTCTCCCTTCCACGGCGGCCGGCCCCTCCCGTCTCCCCTCAACGGCGGCCCCTCCCTGCTCCACTCGACCGGGCCAGCCCTCCTCCACCCCTGTGGAGCAGCGGCAGCGGCGAAAGCGGGGAGGCCAGGCGAGCACGCGGAGGCGGCAGCGCACGGCTAGGGCGGCGTGGCGGCGCAGCAACGGCGACGCGCGCGCGAGCTGAGGGCGGCGGCGGCAGCTGGCGACGGCCAAGCGCGCGTGGGGAAGACGACGACAAGCGGCGGCGATGGCGCTCCGGCAACCCAGGACGGCGACGACCGGCGCAAGGGGAAGAGCGGCAGCAGGCGCAGGCGACGGCAGGCACAACGAGAGCACGGGAGATGGCAGCAGCTGCAGGTGAGCACGGGGAGGAGAAAAATATGGTTTTGGCTTCTCCCTCTGTCTCTCTCTCGGTCATATACGTGGCACAAAATGGGCCGAGCTGGGCTTATACGGCCCAGATATTACATTCTACCCCCCTTAACAGAATTCGACCCCGAATTCTGGAACTCAATAATCTATACAAACAAACAATTGAATAAAAAGAAATCAACTGTAACTCGTACCCGTAGAGAACAGCTCTGGGTACTTCTCGCGCATGCGAGATTCCAATTCCCACGTCGCTTCTCGCTCAGTCTGATGCGACCATAGGACTTTAACATACTTTAACGTTCTGTTCCTCAACACTCTCTCCGATTCCTCCAGAATCCGAACTGGACGGGACTCGAAGGTGAGGTCTTGCTTAAGGGGCAATGGTTCTAGAGCAATCTCATGTTCCGGATCCCTTAAGTACTTTCTCAACATAGAAACATGAAACACATTATGCACTCCTCGCATCGACTCGGGAAGTCCCAAACGATATGCCGACTTTCCAATTCGTGCCTGAATCGGAAACGGTCCAATATACCGCGGGCTAAGCTTCCCTTTAATACCAAATCTCACAATCCCTTTTGTGGGAGACACTCTCAAAAGCACATGATCCCCCACTTCAAACTCTAGGTCTCGCCTTCTAATATCCGCATAGCTCTTCTGCCTACTCTGGGCGGCTAGCAGATTCTGCCTAGTCTCTGCCACTCGTTCCACTGTCTGTTGGACCCAATCCGGTCCTAGAACTGCCTTTTCACCTACGGCATCCCAACAGAGTGGTGATCTACATTTCCGCCCATACAGAACCTCAAATGGCGCGACCCGAACACTGGAGTGGTAGCTGTTGTTATAGGCAAACTCCGCGAGTGCCAAGTGATCCTCCCAGCTACCCTTCCATGACAGAACACAGGACCTCAACATGTCCTCTAGTGTTTGAATGGTGCGTTCGGATTGCCCATCTGTCTGTGGGTGGAAAGCAGTACTAAACTGAAGTTTTGTGCCCAAAGCGCTTTGCAAGCTTTCCCAAAATTTGGAGACAAATTTGGCATCTCTGTCCGAAACTATCGTTTTGGGCACACCATGCAATCTCACTATCTCACGCACATAGATAGGTGCCAAATCACTCGCCGAATTCGTCGTGCGAATAGGGATGAAGTGCGCGGACTTACTGAATCTGTCCACCACTACCCAAATCGCATCCTTACCTCGCTGGCTACGAGGCAAGCCGATTACAAAGTCCATGGTAACATCATCCCATGGCCACTGTGGAACTTCTAAAGGCTGCAATAATCCTGCAGGACGCTTATGCTCAGCCTTCACTTGCTGGCAAATCCCGCAAGATGCCACATACTGCGCGACATCCACTTTCATTCTCTTCCACCAAAAACTCTTTTTCAAATCCCGATACATCTTGTTCTCACCAGGATGTACCGTGTACGGGGTACGATGAGCCTCTCTCAAAATATCATCCTTGACCTGAGCCTTTTGTGGCACGCAAAGACGGCCCCTAAACCGTATTGCGCCCGACTCATCAAGGCTAAAGTCCCCCGATTTTCCTTCGTCGAGGTGCTTCTTCACTTTTTGAAGCAATCTATCGTGCTGTTGTGCTTCTTTCACCCGTTCTGGAATTGCCGATTCCAGTAACAACTGCGTCTCTACCTGTGCTGTACCGGCATAACAATAGGAAATTCCCATCCGCTCAAAGTCAGCAACAAGACAACCTACAGTGGAGGGTGTCGTCTTGCGACTAAGGGCATCAGCAACCACATTTGCTTTGCCCGGATGGTACTGGAGAGTGAGATCATAGTCTTTGATCAGTTCCAACCACCTTCTTTGCCTCAAATTCAACTCTTTCTGAGTGAAGATATACTTGAGGCTCTTGTGGTCAGTGAAAATATCACAGGATTCTCCATACAAATAATGCCTCCAAATCTTTAGAGCAAAAACCACTGCGGCCAGCTCTAAATCGTGAGTAGGGTAATTCTGCTCATGTTTCTTTAATTGTCGCGAGGCATACGCGATCACTTTGTTGTCTTGCATGAGCACGCAACCCAAACCTACTCGCGATGCATCCGAGTAGACCGTGAAACGCTTCTCTGGCTCAGGAAGAGTGAGAACAGGAGCGGTTACCAATTTCTCTTTCAAAACATTGAAACTGCGCTCACATTCACCGGTCCACTGGAATTTCACGCCCTTTCGCGTGAGTTGAGACATTGGCTTAGCAATAATGGAGAAATCCTTCACAAAACGCCTGTAATAACCAGCTAAGCCGAGAAAACTTCTCACCTCCTTAACATTGGACGGTCTCTTCCAGTCTACTACTGTAGAAATCTTGGCTGGATCTACTGAAATGCCCTCCTGGTTAATCACATGTCCTAGGAAGCCCACTTCAGAAATCCAGAACTCACATTTCTTTAACTTGGCAAAGAATTGATTTTCCCTCAGAGTCTCAAGCACAAGCCTCAAATGCTGCTCATGCTCTTCCTCCGTCTTGGAATAAATCAAGATATCATCAATGAACACGACTACAAAGTCATCCAAATACTTATGTAGCATGTTGTTCATTGTCTCCATAAAGATAGCAGGGGCATTTGTAAGTCCAAAGGACATAACTTTATACTCATAGTGCCCATACCTCGTGGAGAAAGCTGTCTTTTCAATATCTTGCTCCCGCACTCGAATCTGATTATACCCAGATTGTAGATCAATTTTGGAAAACACCTTGGCTCCCTTCAATTGATCAAACAAGTCCTCGATGCGAGGCAACGGGTATTTATTCTTGATGGTCACCCGATTAAGAGCACGATAATCTATGCACATACGCCAACTTCCATCTTTCTTCTCAGTAAATAGGACGGGGGCTCCCCAAGGTGATACACTGCGACGGATCAACCCCTTGGACAACAACCCATCCAATTGCTTCTTCAACTCTTCTTGGAGTGGTCGTGCTAAACGGTACGGGGACATAGAGATAGGTCGAGTGCCAGGAACAAGTTCAATCCTAAACTCAACATCTCTTGCGGGTGGCATTCCCGGAAGTTCATCAGGAAATACGTCGGGGTACTCACATACCACTGGAATATCCTCAATGCGCAAAGGCGCACTCGGTTTTTCCACCAGTGATAAAAGTAACCCAAACTTAAACATTCGTCGGCCAGAGAACAAGCTGGCCAACACAAAAAGAGAACCTGGAGGTGCATTCCCCTGAAAAATTATCTCCTCCCCTGAAGGAGCTTGCAAAGTGATTGTCCTCCAGAAACAGGAAATCACTGCCCGGTAGCGATATAACCAGTCCATACCGAGGATAACATCAAAATTCTCTATCGGAATAACCATAAGGTTAGCCACAAAATCCTCGCCATCTATGGAAACCATGCATCCGGGACAAACCATAGAACTAACAATAATACCCCCTGCAGAATTGACTTTAACCGACTGTGAAATCTGTTGCATACTCAATTTTGCCTTGCTAGCAAATTCACAGGAAACAAAAGAATAAGTGGCACCGGAGTCAAAAAGAACAAGAGCACTGTGTGAATCCACTAACAAAGTACCTGTCACCACGTCCGGTCGACTCGCAGACTCAGTGGCAGGCAATGTGTAGACTCCCGGCGGCACTGGGCGGCAAGAGCCCCAACACTCTGCTGTGACAGCATCGGAAAGGGAGGCTGTGCAGCATACTGAAGTGGAGTAACTGGGGTAGGAGACCAGCAATATCCGGCAGGCGACGCCCAAGAAGGAGGCTGCTGTGTAGGAGCAGCTGCCAACACCTGGACTGACCCCCGGGATGAGACATTCGATGACGCAGATACTGGCTCCCACTTAATGATACTGGAGGGATTCTGTCGACAGACCTTCTCCATGTGGCCCATCCGGCCACAGTGTCGACACTCCCCTGTCCAGGTACACTCAGCAGCTCGGTGCTCACCACCACACTTAAAACAAATCATGCCCTGCCCAGGGACAGGACGCAAAGCTGGTGGTGCAGGAGACGACGATGTCAACGATTTAGACTTGGACGGCTGTGAAGAACGTCGACTCCACTTGGACTTCTTAGGAGCGGGCCGCTGAGATGACCCACCCTTCTCACTGTAACTCCTCTTCTGGTCACCACCAGAAGCACTCTGACCACTAGAGGGTTGCGACCCTTTAGTGAGGTGCATCTCCAACTCCATCCCTCTGGCCTGCTCGACCACTAACCTAAAGTCACGTGGCGCAGTAGCACCCATAACATGCCGATACTCAGAACTGAGCCCTCGGCGGAACCTCTTGGCCTTCTCAAGGTCACTTTTTGCGACCGACGGTACGAAACGGATCAAGTCATTGAACCGCGCCTCGTACTCAGCTACTGTCATCTTTCCTTGCACAAGGGTCGACAAGGCAACCTCCATACTCTCCACAAAAGACTCTGGGTAGTACTTCGCCTTGAACTGCTCGACGAAGACCTCCCAGGTGGCTGGACCATCGGCAGGGGTCCTGGCTGAAAGGACTCCCTCCCACCAGATGTCCGCCTGACCTTTCAACTGAAAGGCCACAAAACGAGCTCTCAGCTGTGAAGTCATCTCTAACGCTTCAAACTGTCTTCCCATATAGCGCAACCAGTCTGCAGCTTGAACTGGCGTACCCGTCCCATCAAAGGTGTCCAACCGCAACGCCATCCATTCGCGAAGGCCCATTCTTGGCTCCGATGCGACCGGATCGGCAGTCGGGACAGCAGCAGGTACGGCCGCAGCAGCTGCAGGCGCTTGTCGTCGTAACGCACGAACCTCCTCAACGAACTCTCGCAACAAGGCTGAAGACCTTGCCTGATCCCCAGCTACAGAATGCTCAGCAGACCCAACTTCCACGTCGGGTGCTTCCTGCTGAACCTCTAGCGATGGCTCTGCTTGGGCACGGCCACGACCATGGCCTCCACGGCCTCGACGCGCACCGCGACCACGACCTCTACCTCTCGGCATCTCTGCTCACAACAGAGAAGCAATCACACAATCATCAACTGTAACATCACAAATCAACATCACAATTAGGGAAAACGCATATGCAATGCAAATCCCCAAATCCCAATCCTACTGTGCAACAATGTGTGTCAAATTCTATTATTATGCCTAAATCAAATTTCTTTACCATGGACCTAATGCCCGCTCTGATACCAACTGTAACACCCCGACCCTCCACAGGGCCCAAGATGCTACCACCACACCCTTACCAATTCAATAGTGTTGCTAATTCAACTTTTAGCAGCACCTCCTCTGTTATTTTTATATCATTACCCACAGATAACAAAGCACAAATAACAGTAGGATAATTGCAAACACCACTAACTTCATATTTCACAAGTTATAACACAAACAACAACGGTGGGCTCCACGACCATGGAGACCCGCCATCCTGGCTCGTAAGCAAGCTAAACCAAACAGCGAGCCACAAGTTTTAGCATTATAACAAACATAAAGACTCCGTATACGGCTAAACCGTTATTTCATCTGTGCAGTGCCAAAAGTGCTATCCCATTCCATGCATGTCGTCATTCTTCACCTAAAAACAACGGCAAAGCAAGGGTGAGTCCGAAGACTCAGCAAGCACACGATAAAGCAGTAACATCACTTTAGCAGTTTAATCAATTTCACGAACTGTAAACTGTAAATCCACTCTATGACTGTGAACTGTAAGCTAAGTCTGTAACTGTACACTGTAAATCAATTCTAGGTCTGTAAACTGTCTTTCAACCCTATGTCTAGGTCTGTAAGCTGTCCTTCAACCCTATGTCTGTAAACTGTAAATCAATTCTGTAACTGTAAACTGTAAATCACAACTGTAACTGTAAACTGTAAATCACAACTGTAACTGTAAACTGTAAATCCCAACTGTAACTGTAAACTGTAAACTGTATCACTTCTGTCACTGTAATGCAATGCAATATTATGCAATGCATCTGTATGCTCTGTAACTGTAGCATATACCGGTATAGCGGAGCGTCCACCCGTCGATGGACCACTCGCCTCGTCCTCTTTCATACGAGGTCTCAATCTCCACTCCCGTGGAGTGCCTACCTCTGTAGGTCTTAGTCAAGAGCACTCCGGACTAGTCATACGACTTTCTCACCGACCTGGCTCTTATGCAATTGCATGATGCAATATGCCCCAAATGTGAATGTCTAATCATAAATGTTATTCATCAAACTATGATTAGCACATAATCACATACATCTCATAACTACTGCAAATCATGGCATGGAAACACGAATACCATTCATCACAATTTACCGTCTACCATGCACTTGCCTGTTAACCTGGCGGACGGTGCGTGGACGGCACCAAACTCGAACCGCCACCTGAACAAGCATTAATTATTTCAATTCATCACTCATGCAATACATTCAATTACGAGTAAATACATCGCTTTAACATCCAATCCGACATAAACAAATCCTGTACCACCGGACAACTTCCCGTTGTCCCAGTGCTTAACCAAATCTGTAAAATCAGCGATTTCACTATTTATACTCGCCAATCGAACTCTATACGCTTAATCTCACTTTAATCGACTACACTGTTTAATCTCAATTTGCTCTCTCCTCCCTTCTCTGCCACGGATCGATCAAATTAATAGTGGCAGTACCGATTGTACCGACCGGGCATTTATATTAATAACGATAATTAAATAGTCACATGCATCGACTCTAATTATCGGTATACTATTTACGCCTGACTCGGAAAATACACAGGGATAAAGGTTTTCAAGGCATTACCCTGGTCCCGAACGATCGGATCGGGACAGCCCTCTTTTTCTGTCGGATCGGGCAGATTTGACCGCAGATCGGCCTCCCCTCTCCTCTCTTTCTTTTTTTTCCCTCTTTCTTCTTTTTTTTTCTCTCCTTTTCTTTTCCTTCGGCCGGTGCTCACTTCTTTCTTTTCTTTTTCTTCCACCCGGCCGGCAGCTCCCTTCTTCCTTTGCTTTTCACGCCAGCAGCTCTCCTCCCTCCTCTTTCTCCACAGCCGACGCCCCTCCTCTTCTCCCTTCCACGGCGGCCGGCCCCTCCCGTCTCCCCTCAACGGCGGCCCCTCCCTGCTCCACTCGACCGGGCCAGCCCTCCTCCACCCCTGTGGAGCAGCGGCAGCGGCGAAAGCGGGGAGGCCAGGCGAGCACGCGGAGGCGGCAGCGCACGGCTAGGGCGGCGTGGCGGCGCAGCAACGGCGACGCGCGCGCGAGCTGAGGGCGGCGGCGGCAGCTGGCGACGGCCAAGCGCGCGTGGGGAAGACGACGACAAGCGGCGGCGATGGCGCTCCGGCAACCCAGGACGGCGACGACCGGCGCAAGGGGAAGAGCGGCAGCAGGCGCAGGCGACGGCAGGCACAACGAGAGCACGGGAGATGGCAGCAGCTGCAGGTGAGCACGGGGAGGAGAAAAATATGGTTTTGGCTTCTCCCTCTGTCTCTCTCTCGGTCATATACGTGGCACAAAATGGGCCGAGCTGGGCTTATACGGCCCAGATATTACACGCTGTCTGTTGGGGAGGAGAGGTGGGCGGCGGTGGCATCGTGCTCTACTATGGGGAGGAGAAGTGGAAAGGATAGCTGCTCAAGTAGTCGACTGGATGGGCTAGGGTTAGGGTTGGGTAGTGGGTAAGGCCGTAAGGGGGGTACGTACCGGGGTATGCCATATCGGATAGTAACCAGATAATAATCTGGTAACTATCCAGCTAATTTTTTGGATAGCTCTGTATCTGTCGGATAGTGTCTTTTTTGAATCCTTTTTTTATCCGGCAAAAAACTATCCGGCTTCGTTTCCGTATTTGGAAAAACATTCGAATATCTGAAAATATGCTCCGAATTGAAACAGATGAACGGTTGAAAAATATCTGCTCTGTTTGCACCCCCTACATGTAGGATGAGAAATCTCCTTCCTAGCTTAGTTTCTTCTCGTCCTCGTCAACAACAACCAAGCTGGAAATTTATAAGATATCAGTTGATTTGAATGTCGTATCACATCATGAAGTTAGTTATTCCATGCACAAGTTACTAAGCAGCAACAAATTAAATAAACAAGGGCTAATGAACAGTCTTGCGATCGAATGCAACGCAAGTTGATCACTTACAGCTAGCATAGGTGACGACGACTAATCCCTTAGGCGGCCATCTAGCCCACCTAGTCGGGAGGGTGGTGCCTAGCCGGCCTAGCCAATTGTTCCCGCCTAGGTGATGATTAGGCGTTAGGCGTCAATCTGACGCTCGATTAATGTCTAGGTGAACACTAGCGACGATTGATGTTAATATTGTCGATGGTTGAGAATGAGAAAGAAGCTAAATTTAGATTCTCCTCGATCCAGATAGATCTAGGCAGAGGCAGTCATAACCAAATCAACGCTTGCATGCTACTCTACTGTGTTGGTTAATTCAGACACCCCGTGCAGTACATACATGGATATATAAGCCGGTTAATTGCACTGCTGGATATTTCTGTGATCGATTCTATGTATGCTGTGCGTTAATTTGCATTATAATTAGTCTGCCAAGATTTATGTATATCAGAGTGCAAGTTTGACATGCGCGCGCATGTAATTCGATATCACCTTCTGCTGACCCAAAACCTAATTCAACTTTTCGTGCCTCCTCTATGCACTTCCACCTGCCATATATCGCCCATCGTAGATTGCGCGGTAGCAGTGACATACAAGGATTAGAATGTAAAAGGTGCTAATAGGACAAAGCTAACATAAGACGGGCGTATCATGAAGGATGTAGGGGCAAATACAATATTTTGCACGCTTTCTCTCTCCTACTAATCAGGATAATATTGTTATAACGCGCCTTTTGTTTTGCATTTAGTTACATGCTGTGAAGCAACTGCTCTGGTCGGTACTTGTTTTGAGGCATTATCTGGTTGGTACTTGGTAGTATTTGATTCATAATGTCCTCGGTGCCGAGCTCAAATTCATTCAATCTATGCTAGTTAGTATTTGTCTCCGCTATTGTTTCCATCTGTGTCCTCTCACCAAATAGAGCCCATGCCGAATTGGCAATCTAGCACACGCACGAATAATGGTAAAAGCCCATTATTCCTGTGTGTGTGTGAGAGGGAGTGTGTGTTGGCCATGAAGTTGTAAGCCAAAGCTGAGCAGCCAAGGTGAGAGCATGCACAGGTTGATGAGGGGCGCAGCACAACACAGATTAGGGACTTATCCGTTCTTAATTTTGTTTTGTCGACCCACAGATAGCTAGTGAGGCGCTACGGTTTGTTCTTTGTCACGCAGGAGAGTTAAAACAAAGACAACATGATTATACATAATATACATGCGCCGATTAAGTAGAAGGATATGTATAAAGGGGGTGAGGGTGTGGTGTTGCCGTGTTGGTCACCAGACGCATACGTAAATACATACACACACACACACTGTGTAGTGTAGTGTAGTGTAGTGTAGTGTAGTGTAGTGTAGTGTAGTGTAGTGTAGTGTAGTGTAGTGTGTACATCGATCGGCACAGCACAGGGGCCAAGTAGAGCAGGAGGAGCAGCAGCTGGCCATAAAAGAAAGAAGGAAAGTTTGCTTGAGAGCGAGCGTAGGGTAGGGGCCGGCGGATTGGTTGCAGTGTCGCACTCAGGAGACGCTCGTGGTGTCACACCGAATACGGTACCATTCACAGGCCTCGATCACAGGCCTCTCCTGAAAAGCCAGCTTCCTTTCCTTGCACACACACACACACACACAGAGCCTGCACTGCAATCCTCACACACTCCTCCTCTCTACAGCACTACCAGCAGCTGCTGCTGCTCCAAAAGCAGGACCACCACTTACTGCTTTGCCACTTATCAGCTCGCTCCCTATTGACACTGCTCGCTAGCTACTCTCCAGTGGCCGAGACCCTGCGTTTCTTGTGGCCAGCAAACTAGTGAGAAATACTTGTGGATATCTCAGTTTCCGTCTCGTGACGTCCAGTTCCGGCTTTGTACGTCGATAGCTGTGACTATGTGTGGATAACTGAAAAGTTGCAAGAGCCAACAGTTTGGTCTGGGATACTAGCAAATGTGTACCTCGAAAACGGCCTTTTATTGAAAAACGGATAATTACGTCGATTCAGTTCTGATATACTATAATTCTTGCAGAGGGCTGTCAGCGCTGAGAAACGGAATTCCGAGTGCAGGGCAAGTTTTTCTCCCTAATCTGCAATGATCAGATTAAGTACCAGTATGTACTTTCAGTGGCAGATTTGTAAGTATGGGAAGCACATGGTAAGCGTGCGATGAAGAGGGACTGCGCAGCTGCCCAATTAAGTTGCTAATTTTGGAAGCATTATTTAGGTTGGAGCTGAAAGTAGGCCGGGAGGATGATGATGTCCTCGCTACTTGTTTTCAACCATACAGGAAAAAGGATTGATTGGGTGATCAGCTAGCAAAGAGAGCGAGTGCATAGATAGCCCAAGTAGTACCATATTTTGGCCGGTCACCCAACTAATCCTACTCTTGCTAGTTAGGCATGCATCCTGGTGGAAATCTGCAAGTCCATCATAAGATATACACGGAGATATTCACTATGTGAATCTTTCAAGAACGTATGTATGGTTTTAGTCTTGGGATTAGGACACTGATCTAGCCAACATCTGCAATCAAAAAGGTGTGTGCGTGTGTGTATAATGGTCGGTTTAACCAAATCCCTGACCTACTTTTCCAAAAGGAAGAAAGGTTGAAAGAAAAAGGAAAGGCCAGGGATTATTATCATCAACATCTAGTTATTTCGGGTATTATTTGACATTCATTTCAAGTCGTAATCAGGGGCCCATATTCGAGGGAGAGAGATCTACCTTTCTGTGGAATCTGTTTTCCTGTGTTGAGTGGATAAGAGTGGCACTGAGTAGGGAGTGGTATACATTGGCTGTGAGCAATCGAAATGTTGCAATCTCCTTGCTTTATTTAAGCACATATTTAGCAGTTAGTTATCTATATGTACGAGTTCCTAAGGTCTTTTACAGACTGATTAATTTGGGATTACTAAAGCCTTATATATTTCTCTTGTAGGCATCGATCATACTGCTCTTTAGATCTTTTGCTGCCCTCTTTGCTCATTCTCTCTTTTCCTTCTCTTTGAACATTTATCCTCTACTTTCTTATTGGTTGGTACATGGTCAAGTCCATTTTGAGGATGAAGGCATAAAGGTTCCTGGAACTGGGGTTATCTCTCCCTCATCTCGTTAGGAGAAGCTTAGTTAACTAAGTTAGTGTATGTACTCGAAGCTTGTGTCACCACTAAGTAGTTTCTTGAAGCATTGGCCAGTACACACTTGTGAAGCATAAGCATTAGAATATATATGTGTGGCGATCGAGGGGCATGTTGGGCTAGCAACATGGACTCAACCATGAAGCAAAGAGGATGGATGACTTGAGAAGGAACAAAAGATGATTCCAGCACATGGTGTAGGAATGAATGAGGTTGCCCACCAATCAGTGTGTGCAGAGTGGTTGCCCATGAGCAAAGCCAACACTTGCCACACTCTTAAGGCACTAATTTAACTCTGTCCAATAATGCAATCTGATCAGCAAGCTAGGCTTATTCCTTGCATATATTATTATCCTAGCTTCGAAAGTTGTACTCCTCTTAGCTACTTGTACAAGTATTGCCATCGATGCGTATAATGCAAAGGGAAAAGGATCTCTTACAAAGTCTTGTAACGCCAACATGTGGACTGAATCTCGTCTCTCGATTTATTAATTATCTTAGTTTTTTTTCCTCGTCGTGATTACTGAACAATCTTTTCGAGATCATCTCGCCGTACAACTCTCTCATATCTGCCTGTGTAGTCTAGTAGCTGCACTAATATATGATGATGGAGTACGAGTAGTGATCTTCAAATTATGGCCGTGCTACTGTCAACTACTTGAGTCGTCATCCATTTCAGGATGGCAGCTCCATCGATCCTACATGCATACGCAGTTACGCAGTTGGACGATCAAATCAATCTCAGGCCACCACTTTTGCATGCATATGTATATGTATTATTGCTGGTATATGCATGGTGGGTGTCCATGAACTGCACCACATGTTCTCTCCCAGTATTCCCCATCCCCTATTTCCCCCCCGCAATATTGTTCATGAATTCCCGTCTCTCCAGCTACAAGCAGATCCCCTTGCCCCCAACTCTCGTAGCTAGTAATTTCGTCTGTTCCATCACATATATATATATATATATAATCATTCATCCGTGCCTGTCCAAATCACCATCGATGGTTATAGAAACCCAACATCTATCCACTCTCTCACGGCCGGTTTACTTGCTCAGCATATATGTTTATAAGTAGCTTAACGACTTCATCCGGGAGCCAATCTATTGTTTCCTCCAAACATTCTTTTTAAAAAGGAAAGTAATAGCTGACCAATTAACATCGTGTTTTTGGTCAATTTAAGTAGCTGGCCAGAGCTGGCACACAAGCTAGGTAGCTTGCGAAACAGAGGGCCGGGTCACAATCTTGCCCAAGGCTTACCAAGTGGAGTGCCATACACTCTCAACTTGGTAATTAACCTGATCAAGCAATGACATCAGTCCTCGTATCTACACTAGTTGATTATAATTTTTCATATGGACTTTTAGAGATGGTGGCTTGGCATGTATATGGTCTAGTACTGGGGGGATATACAAGTGTTTCTTAATTAATCTTTTGGATGAACAATGATCAGCTAGCCTAATAGATGCACCCACTGATTAGATCTTTAAAGCTACACGAGGGACAACTTGGCTAATTGCTGATCATAGGGAGGGTCATGGCAAGCTCAAGGGCACCTATCTTTTCTTTTCTGCAGTGCTCAGGTATGGCAAAGAAGGAAAAAAAACACAAATTAAGGCATGCATGTACTACTCACTCGCTTTGGATTAATTGCACTACAAGTGAGTGACCAGCCAGTCAGAGTACATGCGTGTGTTGAGAGACAGGAGAAGTGTGTTAGAGAGAGAAAGGAAGCTAACTAGCCAGCTAGGCCATCTTCCAACTGATGCCTTACTTGCCCCCACCACATCACGGCATCATCCAATTAATTGGAGTAGAATTAATCTTTTTAGGGATCGGAGTTTCTTGTTGCCCCACACAAGAAACAACAATTCACTCACGTCAAGAATCATCATTAACCAGCTAGCTGATCACCATCCATTACTGCTTGCCATCTCCTCTCAATCGTTGACTTACGACGAACACATCGATCGCTTCGTCAACTGGCCACAACGTTGTGATGATGAGGAAAACTTGGATGCAAGCTAATTTAATTGCTTTATGTTCATATTATATATTCGTATATATATATATATATATTTAAATGCGACATGTGCAACGGATTAAACCACGTCGTGTTTATTTGCTGTGTAGATGAATGCAGTGAATCGATCTGTTTGGTTAAGTAAAGCATATATACATCATACGTACGTACGGGAATAGTGGTTAAGGTGTGACTCGATTAATTTGGAGACGGGGACACCAAGGCATGCATTTGATTGGGACAGTGTAGCCACAGCAACTACTAGTATCACCAAACCCAAATCTTGATCCAATTGATTAAGAAATAAAAACCAACGTACAAAATCACCCTCTTTCCACTATACCTCCCACTACTCAAGGAATACTGAGCTTGCTTCCGTCCTCTCTTTCTTGGCCTGCTGCTGCTGCTGCTATACCTCCCACTACGATCACATAGTGATAGTGGCAAACAATACTCCAGTTTTGAGCATCTTATATTTACATAGCTAGCTTGCTTCCTCCATCAGATATATATATATATATATATATATATATATATATATATATATATATATATATATATATATATATATATATATATATATATATATATATATATATATATATATATATATATATATATATATATATATATATATATATGTAATACCTGGGCCGCTTAGCTCAGCTCAGCCCAGCTCGGCCCAACCCGTAACCCTATAAAAGAGATATTTTGGGGAGGGGAAGAAGCAAAACAGATTTTGCTCTCTCCCCCGAACTCACCTGTGCTGCTGCTGCTCCCCATCGCGTCGCTCACCAGCCTCGCCGCCGCTCGCCAGCCCCAGCGCCGCCGCCGCCCGCGCACGCGCCGCGTGCCATCGCCGCTCGGGTGCGCCGTCCCCACCCCGCTCGCGCGCGCCGTCTTCTCCGGCCGGTGCCGCCATCGCGCCTCGCTGTCGCCGCCGTCCCGTTACTGAGGTGTGTTGGTTGTGTTAGACCAGCACAAGTTGAGACAGCTGTTGCTGGAATCAACAATTCCAGAACGAGTGAAAGAAGCGCAACAAGACGATTGGTTGCTTCAAAAAGTGAGGAAGCGTCTCGATGAAGGAAAATCAGGGGACTTCAGCCTTGATGAGTCGGGCGCATTACGGTTTAGGGGCCGTCTTTGCGTGCCACAAAAGGCTCAACTCAAGGATGATACTTTGAGAGAGGCTCATCGTACCCCGTACACGGTATATCCTGGCGAGAACAAGATGTATCGGGATTCGAAAAAAAAGCTTTTGGTGGTAGAGAATGAAAGTGGAGGTCACACAGTATGTGGCGTCTTGTGGGATTTGCCAGCAAGTGAAGGCTGAGCATAAGCGTCCTGCTGGATTAATGCAGCCTTTAGATGTTCCACAGTGGCCATGGGATGATGTTACCATGGATTTTGTAATCGGCTTGCCTCGTAGCCAGCGAGGTAAGGATACGATTTGGACAGTGGTGGACAGATTCAGTAAGTCCCCACATTTCATCCCTATTCGTACGACGAATACGGCGAGTGATTTGGCACCCGTCTATGTGCGTGAGATAGTGAGATTGCGTGGCGTGCCCAAAACGATAATTTCGGACAGAGATGCCAAGTTTGTCTCCAAGTTTTGGGAGAGCTTGCAAAGCGCTTTGGGCACAAAACTTCAGTTTAGTACTGCTTTCCACCCACAGACAGATGGGCAATCCGAACGCACCATTCAAACACTAGAGGACATGTTGAGGTCCTGTGTTCTGTCGTGGAAAGGTAGCTGGGAGGATCATTTGGCACTCGCGGAGTTTGCCTACACTAACAGCTACCACTCCAGTGTTCGGGCCGCGCCATTTGAGGTTCTGTATGGGCGGAAATGTAGATCGCCACTCTGTTGGGATGCCGTAGGTGAAAAGGCAGTTCTAGGTCCAGATTGGGTCTAATAGACAGTGGAACGAGTGGCGGAGATTAGACAGAATCTGCTAGCTGCCCAGAGTAGGCAGAAGAGCTATGCTGATATTAGAAGGCGAGACTTAGAGTTCGAAGTGGGGGATCATGTGCTCTTGAGAGTGTCACCCACTAAAGGGATTGTGAGATTCGGGATTAAAGGGAAGCTTAGCCCGCGGTATATTGGGTCGTTTCCGATTCAGGCACGAATTGGAAAGTCGGCATATCGTTTGGGTCTTCCCGAGTCGATGCGAGGAGTGCATAATGTGTTTCATGTGTCTATGTTGAGAAAGTACTTAAGGGATCCGGAACATGAGATTGTTCTAGAACCATTGCCCCTTAAGCAAGACCTCACCTTCGAGTCCCGTCCAGTTCGGATTCTGGAGGAATCGGAGGAAGTGTTGAGGCACAGAACGTTAAAGTATGTGAAAGTCCTATGGTCGCATTAGACTGAGCGAGAAGCGACGTGGGAATTGGAATCTCGCATGCGCGAGAAGTACCCAGAGTTGTTCTCTACGGGTACGAGTTACAGTTGATTTTTGTTTGAGTCAGTTGGTTGTTTTCGTACAGATTATCGAGTTGCAGAATTCGGGGTCGAATTCTGTTAAGGGGGGTAGAATGTAATACCTGGGCCGCTTAGCTCAGCTCAGCCCAGCCCGGCCCAACCCGTAACCCTATAAAAGAGATATTTTGGGGAGGGGAAGAAGCAAAACAGATTTTGCTCTCTCCCCCGAACTCACCTGTGCTGCTGCTGCTCCCCATCGCGTCGCTCACCAGCCTCGCCGCCGCTCGCCAGCCCCAGCGCCGCCGCCGCCCGCGCACGCGCCGCGTGCCATCGCCGCTCGGGTGCGCCGTCCCCACCCCGCTCGCGCGCGCCGTCTTCTCCGGCCGGTGCCGCCATCGCGCCTCGCTGTCGCCGCCGTCCCGTTCGCCTAGCGCTCCACCGCCGCCCTCAGCTCGTCGCCTACGCCGTCCTCTAGCTGCCGCGCATGCCTGCGCGCGTTGCCGCCCTCGGCCGCCGCCGACGCCGCCGTCGTCGCCTTGCTTCCCCTGCTGCGGCCGCCGTGCCCCACCGTCGCCGACTCCCAGGGTGCCTCCCCTTCCAGCTGCCGCCGCTGCTCCACGGGGGTGGAGGAGGATCGGCCCAGCCGAGGGGTGAGCAGGAGAGGCCGCGCCGTTGAGGGGAGATGGGGGAAAGCCGGCCGTCGACGGGGTGAAGGAGAAGAGAGGGAGCGTCGGCGTGGGAAGAAGAAGAAAAGAGAGAGAGGCCGTCGGCTGTGCAGAAAAAAGGGGGAAAAGAGGAGGCGTGAAGAAAAGAGGAGGGAGGAGTCGGCCGTGAAAAAAAAAGGGGAAAGGCCAGGAGAGTTGGCCGGCCGGCTGGAAAGAAAAGAAAACGAGAGAAGGAAAAGAAAGGAGGAAAAGGAAAGAAGGAAGAAGAGAGAGGAAGGAAAAAAAGGAAAGCTGATCCGGCGCCTGATCCGCCAGATCCAGCCGAGACAAGGAATGGGGAGCTCTGATCCAATTATTCGAAGCTAGGGTAACGCCTCGGAAACCCTCTCCCTGTTTATTTTACCGAGTCGGGCATAGGTTGATATGTCGATAATTAAAATTGATTCATGCGGTCATTTAATTGTCGTTATTAATATCACTGCTGAACGACGAAATCGGTACTGCCACAATTGATATGGTCGATCTGTGGCAGAAGAGGGAGAAGGAAACATAATTTGAGATTAGACAATGTAACTGATTAAAGTGAGATTAAACGTGTAGAAATTGATCGGCGAGTATAAATAATGTGATCGCTCAATTTATAGACTGGTGAAGCATCGGGTCAATGAGAGGTTGCCCGGTGAGACAGGAGTGGGTTATGTCGATTGGACAGTTGAACGATGTTATTTACTCGTAATTGAATGTATTGCATGAGTGATGTGATGAATTGAGATGATTAATGCTTGTTCAGGTGGCGGTTCGAGTCTGGTGCCGTCTACGCACCGTCCGCCAGGTTAACAGGCAAGTGCATGGTAGAACAGTAAATTGTGATGAATGTTTGTTATTCATGTTTCCATGCCATGAATTACAGTGTTTATGAGATGATGTATATGAATTGTGCTAATCACAACTTGATGAGTACTGTTTCTGATTAGACATTCATATTTGAGGCATGTTGCATCATGCAAAATGCATAAGAGCCAGGTCGGTGAGAAAGTCATGACTAGTCCGGAGGGCTCTTGAATAAGAGCCAGGTCGGTGAGAAAGTCATATGACTAGTCCGGAGTGCTCTGGAATAAGACCTACAGAGGTAGGCAAATGAGTGGTCCATCGACGGGTGGACGCTCCGCTATACCGGTATACGCTACAGTTACAGAGCATACAGATGCATACAGATGCATTGCATGATATTGCATTGCATTACAGTGACAAAAAGTGATACAATTTACAGTTACAGTTGTGATTTACAGTTACAGACAGTTGTGCATTACAATTTACAGTTACAGTTGTGCATTACAGTTTACAGTTACAGTTGTGCATTACAGTTTACAGTTACAGTTGTGCATTACAATTTACAGTTACAGTTGTGATTTACAGTTTACAGTTACAGTTGTGATTGACAGGTTACAGTTACAGTTGTGATTTACAGTTTATAGTTACAGACAGTTTACAGTTACAGAATTAATTTACAGTTACAGAATTGATTTACAGTTTACAGACATAGGGTTGAATTACAGTTTACAGACATAGAATTGATTTACAGTTTACAGACATAGGGTTGAATTACAGTTTACAGACATAGAAGTGATTTACAGTTTACAGACATAGGGTTGAATTACAGTTTACAGACATAGAATTGATTTACAGTATACAGTTACAGTTGAAATTGCTAAAGTGATGTTACTGTTTTATCATGTGCTTGCTGAGTCTCCGGACTCACCCTTGCTTTGTCGTTGTTTTTAGGTGAAGGGTGACGACATGCATGGAATGGGACAGTACTTTTGGGCACGGCACATGTGAAATAACAGTTTAGACGTATGAAGTTAGTTGTTTTTGCCATCATCCTACTGTTAATTGTGGTTTGATAACTGTGGGTAATGATATAAAAAGAATAGAGAATGTGCTGCTAAAAGTTGGATTAGCAACACTTGTGAATTGGTAAGGGTGTGGTGGTAGCACCTTGGACCCTGTGGAGGGTCGGGGTGTTACAATATATATATATATATATATATATATATATATATATATATATATATATATATATATATATATATATATATATATATATATATATATATATATATATATATATATATATATATATATATATATATATATATATAGAAGCTATCTATCTAGGGAGCTAGCGCTGAAAACACTAATTCTCACACTTAATCAAGACTAATTAAGCATATATTTGGAGAATAAGGGAGGCCTATGTTAAGGCTGGCTATTAATTCAGTGGAGTAGTACACATGTTTTACACACGGATATTTAGCTAACCATGGCCATCAATTGTCCACAAGTAAATAACACACCCACCCCTATTTTCGCTCGTGGTAGCGTGCGCGTTCCTCCTTCTACTATTGCTCTTCGATCGCCTCCCTAACAATAGCAATAGTAATTAACCACCAAATCAAAACCTCTCTCTCTCTCTCTCTAAGCCGGCCAGAAGGTTATAAGAGTTGCGAAGCAACAACAAAGCTTGGAGAGGAGAGAAAGACATCCGAAAGACACGATAGACAGGTAGAGAGCCGGCTAGGTTTTGCCGCACAATTCTTTCTTCTCTCTCTATCTAGAGAGAGAGAGAGAAGAGAGAGAGAGAGAGAGAGAAGACTTGTCTATCTATATATTAATAAGGCAAAAGGAAACTTCCATTCTTTCCATTGATGACATTTACAGTAGCGCTCGATCTCCTTGTTACACATTTGCAGAGCAAAACGCCTCCTCACCAGAGCAAAACGCCTCCTCACCTCCTCTCCACTTCTCCCTCGCAATAAAAACCTACACGGCTACACCCCACACACACAGACTCCGGCAGCCTCATCTCTCCTGTTACTCTCTCTCTCCTCCTTTCCTTGCTTCTGCTGCAACATGCAAACGGATCTGGCCGAGAGAGAGCGCAAGCCGGCGCTCGTCATCATGTCCACGACGTCGTCCGTGGAGCTCTCCGGCGAGGAGGACAAGCAGCAACAACACCTCGCCGCCGTCGTCAAGCGCAAGCGCACCAAGAGGCCGCGCCACCACCCGCCGTCGTCGTCCGCGTCTTCCTCCGAGAGCACCACCACCGAGGAGGAGGACATGGCTCACTGCCTCATCCTCCTCGCCCAGGGAGCCACCGTCGACTCCAAACCATCGCCGGCGCCCGCGCAACCGCAGGCGCAGGCTCAGCCGTCCCCTCCGGCCGCGGCGCCGCTGCCTGTGGTGAAGACCGAGAGGTACACGAGCCGCAAGTACACGGAGGCGGCCACCACGGCGGACGGCGTCAGGGCCGGGTTCTACGTGTACGAGTGCAAGACGTGCAACAAGTGCTTCCCCACCTTCCAAGCCCTCGGCGGCCACCGCGCCAGCCACAAGAAGCCACGCCTCGCCGGCCCCGACGAGGAGAACTCCAACGCCAGCACCGTCACCATCGCCAAGTCGAAGCCGCCGATGACGACAGCGTCGCCACCACCACCTCAGATTGACGCCGCCGTCGTCCCCTCCCCGGTCGACGTCACCACCGTGCTGAGCCTTAACAACGGCGCCGGCAGCATCAACAAGCTGAGGGTACACGAGTGCTCCGTATGCGGCGCCGAGTTCGCCTCCGGGCAGGCGCTGGGAGGGCACATGCGGCGCCACCGGCCGCTGCACCCGCCGGAGCGCGCGGTGACCGCGATCACCACGGACACGAAGAAAGAGGGGAGCACGAGCATCAACCTGGAACTCGACCTCAACCTGCCGGCGCCGTCCGACGTGGAGTCCGTGTCGCTTCAGCCACCGCCGGTGGTGGTCGGTCTGGGGCAGTTCGACGACGGCAAGAAGGGCCTTATGCTCACAGCCTCTGCAGCTCTGGTGGATTGCCATTATTGACATGAGCGCGCTCGCTGGCCTCATGAATTCTTTTCTTAACACTGATTGATCATATTTTTTTTCGGGGGATTATACTATACTCAATTACTTACTTACGATTTGTTTCTTGGCATGCATATATCAAGGAAACTGTAACATACAATTGATTCGTTCAATTCTTTGGTGTAAGATACTAAGATTAACTATACATAGTAATTAATTGACATTTGTATATACATATTGGTGGTGAAATTGGAATTAAAATTCCATTTTCTCTAGATGAAAAGTTTGGTCACTTGGGAGTGTGTGTGAGTGAGTGGTGGCTGTTGTCTGAAATGTGATGAAAGGAGATGGCAATGCCATCTGCCATTGTTCTCACGGAATTAAGGGAGTGGTTGCAATGTTATGGCCTACTGCTATCCACCTTTTCTTTTTATGTGTACTAGTTTAGTTCTATTCAGTGGAAAATACTGCAAAATATGCCTCTGTGTGTGTATATATATATACGTGCGCGCAAAATATATTGATGCATTTTCTTCAGATGAATTGTTTTGAAATTTACCCTGCAGAGATCACATGTAATCAATGAGGAAATTAAATAGCACACGGCCGGTTTTTCTGTATGCAATATGGTACTGAATAAAATGAGTTACTAATAATGCTTTAACTATTTGTTTTCAGTTAGTGTTATCTTCTATGAGTTGAGCTGTTTCAAGTAGTGGCGCATGTACGTTTCCTTTTGGCGAGCTAGTAGCCTGTTGCCATAAAGATAGATAGTGAAGTAGGCAAAGTTGCCAAGGGTACGGTATTGAGAGGGTTGCAAGCAGAAAAAGACAATTGGAAGGTAGATAATTAAGCTGGTAGTGATGAGAGAGAGGAGTGGGAGTTCGGCAAATTGGCATGCATGGATGAGTTGTTTTGTTGCCTTGCCATCTAGCTATCTTTTGGTGTTTTGGTTTGGTTTCTCCACCACCAAGTAAACTAAAGGGCCGTATGCATATGGCAGGATCAGGTTCTTTTCCTGCAGATGAGATTGTTTTGTTCGCAAACTAGCCAGCCAGCTCCTCTCCTGCATGAAATTCCAAACAGAGACATATATTAGGAACAAGTTAAGGAGTAGTCTACTAGGTAATCGACGCGCGACCTGTACAAGTGGATCTCGGGCATCCTCCAATTATAATTAGTGTGTGCTCTGCTGTCTACCAACTCATTTGTTTGCGAGTTAATTAGAGCTCCTAAAAATACATAGGACGTCAAGGATAAATAAGTAGCAACTTTAGGATCATCGTGTAACACCCCGCCCATCATCTGGGCCTAGAGTGCTACCATCACTGCAATAATACCACTTCTGGACATCTACTAAACAATTTAAGCAAACTCTACCTTAACCATGAAGCAACAACTACTTACACCATACCATTCCTAAACAACTTTTCTAACTTACTAGTGGAATTAAACATACTTCCAAAAACTAGATATGTGAAGTGCTGCAAGAACGTGAAGTCATTCATGTGCTACACCCGCCCGTGCAAGACGTCCTCAATAGTTACCTAAAAAAACAACAAAGCAAGGGTGAGTCCAAAGACTCAGCAAGTACATAATAGAACAATAGACATTACCAACATAAGCAAGCATATAACCATAAAGCACATATATCATCATGTTCATGACATCATTCTCATAGCCAAGCAATGCAATGCCATCAATGCCATGCCTCATTACTCTACATGCTCATATGCTCTTCACTTTGCAAGTACCGGTACTGCCGAGTGAACACCCGTCGATGTTCACCCATCGTGGGCCCGCCCTCATAGGCACGGGACCCCTCCACTCCCGTGGAGGCCTACCGAAGTAGGTCTTACTCAAGAGCACTCCGGATTAGTCCACTAGCTTTACTCATAGCTAAGGACTTTCTCACCGCCCTCACTCTTGAGTGCTCCTCATGCAAATGCACATGCCCATGATCATATTCACGCTCATCACTAGCATTACTAGTAGACAAGCATCTTTGCCTACCTCACTCCATCATCATTGCCATCATTTACCATGCAACCTTATGTCAGGTAAATATCACATTTCCACATAGATATCATGTAATCCACGCATTTCTACATAAATATCATCATACCAGATAAACATCGCATATTCATAAATCTTGGTCTACCGCTCTACCATGTACTTGCAAGTTCATTTATGCATGTCAACTTGCCATGTCTTAACGTTCATCATTCATCTGTTCTCAATATGCACCCAGAAAAGGTAATCTTACACCAAATCATTCAATTTAACCGAAATCACTACCCGAATTCACCGCTTTACAATGCACTTGCCTGGTTAGCCTCGGGGATGACGCGTGGACGGCTCCGACCCGGGACCTCCACCTGCGTACACGTTAACCCGATTCAACGACAGATAAAACGAGAGCTTAAACGGAGAACAACGTCTCTCAGCGCAAATCCCGATCGCTGGCGTAAACGCCCGGGTTTTGAGGGACCTGTCGCGCAGGTGCCGAACCCATTTTTTTTTTCTCTTTCTTTTTCTCCTCTTTTCTTTTCTTCCACTTTTTTCCTTGGCCGAATGGCCTTGCTCCTCCTGCACTTCATGCCACACTCTCTCTCCTCCCCATTTCTTTTGGCCGAATGGGCCTCCCCTCCACAGGCCCCTCTCTCTCCACTCTATCTGGCCAGAGGGCCTCCTCCTCCTCCCCTCACCGACCTCGCCTGGGGCGGCGCGGCAGCGCGTGGCCGGCGACCTCGCCGGCCCCCTCCACCGCCGAAGGCCCCCCTTCTCCTCCCTAGACCGCGCCTCCCTCTGCCCCATTCTATTCGGCCGAAGGGCTGGCCCGATTTAGATCTGACGACGCAGCGGCGCATGGGGGCGCCGGCCTCCCCCTCACCGCCGTCCAGTGGGCCGCCGCCGGCCTCCTTCTCCGAGGCTCCCCCTCGCCACCAGCTCCTCCCCACTCTCTCCTTCTCCCTCTCTCACGCGCGGGCTTCTCTCCGGTGGCGTGGACGTGCACGGCCGCGCGGGGCTTGCCGGCCCTGCCGCTCCCGGTCACGGCTCCCTCCGCTGGCCATGGGCCCGCCCCTCCGCCGGCTGGCCTCCCCCTACTCGCCTCCGCCCTCGGCTTCGGCTCACCGGCCCATGGGCCCGCCGCCGCTCGGCCGGCACGGCCGCCGGCCGCCTCTGCCGCCCTCGGTCGCCTGCGCCACCTCGCCTCCCTCGGCTCCCCTACCTTCACTCTCTCTGTGTGTGCATGTGGAAACTCACCTTGCTTACCTGGTGCAGGCCGAAATGGCAAGGCTATGTGGGGCTGTTCTAGAGAAGAAGAGAGGAGACTTGAGCTTGTGTTTTTGCTTCTTGGCTCGGCAGTGAAAGGATTGGAGGGTGTGGCTTGCTCCCCTAGCTTTGATCTTACATTGGTTGTTGCTCTCGGTTGGGAAAGAATGGCGAAATGGGGCTTGACTTAAGAAGTGCTGGTTCCTGACTTTTGCAGGTTGCAATGCGCAGGTGGCTCACATGCACGCTAGGGCAGCATGCGGCTTGCCACCTCTCCCTGGCAGGGGCAGGGGCAGGTGAGGTGTCTTGTCAGCTGGCCCCCACCTTCTATTTTCCTGGTATTACATTCTACCCCCCTTAACAGAATTCGACCCCGAATTCTAGCGTTCAACATTCGCACGGAATAGCAAAATAAACTAACTGCGCATAACATAACTTTAACTCATCCCCGAAGAGAACAACTCCGGGTACTTCTCGCGCATACGAGACTCCAACTCCCATGTCGCTTCTCGTTCGGACTGATGCGACCATAGCACTTTAAGATACTTTATCGCTTTATTCCTCAACACCTTCTCTGATTCCTCCAGAATCCGAACTGGACGGGACTCGAATGTGAGGTCTTGCTTTAAGGACACCGGTTCTAACACAATCTCATGCTCTGAATCTCGCCAGTACTTTCTCAACATCGACACATGAAACACATTGTGCACTTCGTGCATAGACTCAATTCTCATGCCTTGGCATAAGAAAACCTCCGATCCTTCAGGCAAAACACTCTCATTGCTTGCACAAAGAGTCAAGGCTACTCTTATTTGCAACAAGGAGAGCTCTTCTCTTTTACAAGAGAAGTATCACGCAACATTCATAGAATCAACTCATTCATCCGCAAACATCAACCCTTCTCTCAAATCAGAAGAAAATTTTGTTTCCTCTTGGGAAACCATTTCATCACAATAAATCCACTCAGAGTGAAAACCGAACAGGAAATCAATCCTTAACCTAACAACCAACTTTATGCTACATATACCATGCGAAATATTTCTATTCCCCAAATTAGTCTTTCCTTTTCCAAGAAAAGAAAGCATATTCTTTTAGGTATAAGGATAACGCCTTAGCCAAAAACCACCTAGACCACAAGTAAAATGCGGAAATACTGCATCTTTCCACTTAAATCCACTATCCCTCAAAGTGGCCATGAACAAATTCCCAAATCAGGGGAACCCAAAATAGTCCTTTGATTATCGATCAATCACTACAGTCGATAACGAGATATATTTTACTTCGTGTCCCTTAAAATCAGTATCGATCACACATCCATGTGACTAAACTTGCAAAGATAGTTCTCTCTAACTCTTTTAGCAAGAATAATAGGTTCCCAATACACCTCCAATAACTCTGATATTAGTATCATCCTCGATCTATGTTATTGGAATCAAGCAATCTAATTCATTAACACCTAGTGATGATTACCTCAAAACATAATTCAGGGAAGCTCTTTCACCAAAATCTCATACTTTCATCGCTACCTATGCTTTACCAGCTTAAATGTGACATCACTCACCAATATTTCTCATAGACACTACTAGTTTCGAAGACACAATCGACTATCGGCTTCGCCTTTAAGGCCAATTTTATCCCTACCCAATTTCCCACCAGGATTATGACATAAGATCAACTCAGAATCTCTATTAGCCACCCAGATCTTTATTATCACCCTATTACCATCATATCAACCATCTCACTCTAGATTGAGCCTAATAGAACTTCATGTTATGATTTTAACACTCGTTTCGAGGGCAAGGATTCCAATCCTTCAGCAACCCTCCAAAGGTAAGAAGTCTACCAAATTTAAACATCCAAAAACAGAACGACATCCCAACAACTTTCATTCTTTAACAAGACAGGGCTTTGGAATGAGTTCATCACTCACTTCCCCAAAACAACTACGAAACTCCCTCAACACGGGATTCACTCTTTCAATGATGCAATGCCTAGATAGGAGAACCATTCCTTCTGGTCATAGCATCACAACAAACACATTGAGCAATTAACACCAAGAAAACGGAGAGATGCAAAAAAAAAATCCAAATATTACATTACCCTAGTTGACGCGTCCGGGCCCACTCTAGACTCTCAACTCAAGACAACCAAAATTACAAGTTTGGGAAATGCTCAGGACTCATTCCTGAGTACGCCTAGGACTTTGCTCCTAGGTACGCCCGAAACTTACGCGTTCGGGAGCGCCACGGACCACTCGTCCGGGAAATCTCATATGCAGAAGTGAGGGAAGTCATGTAGTACTCACGACATATGCACATAAATCAATCTGTGAGTCATGCGGATCTCCTACCGTACCTCCAAGCATTCACCATTGATGGAACTGAACATGACCTCCTTCGAAGTCATGAACCCCAAATGATAATGCACGCTAAAACACACAATATTTCTGCCAAATACCAACATAGAAATCAATTAAAATTCTCTTCTCCATAACCACGTCAAGCCAGTACCTCTTGTACTGCTTACACATATTAGCAAATATTAATTTGCTAATACATAAGTCATTGACTTTTAGTATCCCATCTTGAACCTTCCCACGGCTCACCGGATACTTTATTCCCCATATTTACTCTATAGCTCATCAAACACTACCATCTTGCTGTACAAAACAACACAATCATAGCAACTATCAAGCGCGCATACCACAAGATGTGGTTAAGGCTCTCTGATCAAAAGACCCATTATCAACAAATAATCCCATGAGCACCTAATTCCAGGGCGCTAACTAATCTCCGCCAGCTCAACTTTAAGGATGATCAATCACCCGGATTTTAGCACACATCGAATGTACTTTCATAAACCACAATTGCTTTTAAGCATAGAATCCATTTGTTCTACTTCCGTAGGCGTACACATGATTTCCTACAAAATGCAGTGGCAACTCCACCAACTTGTGCTTAAATATTGCCACCAAATCTCACTAGAACATTATTAGCTTTATCCTCAGAATTTGAGTCTCACTCAACTCTATAACAATTCTTCTCCATTCATTTTAGCTAGAAGGTTTATCCGACATTAAGATCCTCATTCTTATTCTCCCAACTAATCCCAATAGAGTTCTAACATTACAACTATTAGAATCTTTCAAAACATTGGTCGTGATTATAATAATCAATCATGGTGCGGGATTAGCGGACTTAGCTTTATAATCCTTCGCCTATTATCAACTGAAAGGATAACTCCATGAGGAATCCACCAAAATAATGCATTAGCACACTTCTTAGCATGCCTAGATTGCACAATTGGGCTAATCGATTGGGACCATCATGATACCAGTCATTCAATGTGGCTCAACAGTCTAAGCAGCTATAATCAACAACTGGTTCACTTAATAATTCAAATCCAACTATTAAATAGAAATGGATATGCTTTACACCGCTACTACTCATGTTACTACTAAATCATCATTGGGTTCAACTCAACTTCAGTCCCACAAACATAACTAAAGTTAATTACTCTCCTAGGTTCTCACAATTTAGAATACCATGTCCTACCAACTTGTTACTTTAACCACCGTAACCCACATACACCTAATCCAACACTTCAACCACTATTGGATATTGCCTTTTCTAAACAAGATATTGGTCTCATCATGCAAGTTACTCCAATCATTCATATAATCAAAATTCTCCCGAAAACCAGACTTGCATGGAACACTCCCCACTATCAGGTATTTATCAAACAACTCAACGAGTTGCTAACCAAAGGGAATCAACTTCTCGAAACTGAAGCAAAAAAAAATCACTACCTCAATGCCACAATTGGCAACACGACCAGGCCTCTCGAGTGGCCACGGTCTCAATCTCTATTGCATCGGTACACGACACAATCACGACAAAGTCCCGTAGGACACACAAATAACAAGTTCAAATGCTGCTATCAGCTCACAAGCATCAACATCAAGCATTGCAAATCAACAACATGACTAACAGAAGCGAAAATGTAATGCTTGACCCCAGTCCCATCCTACTGTGCACATGTCCGCATCCTCTAGCTCTCGGCATCTCTGTTCAAGACAGATAGCCAATCACACAGCTAGCTCACAAACATCTATTTCAACAGCACAAATCAACATCAAGGCTGCGAAAGCGTAAATGCAATGTAAGACCCATTCCCCATCCTATGGTGCACCGGTGTGTCAAATTTTAATTTAATTATTAGATCTAAGTCAAATTTTAGTTGAATAATTAACCTAGATTGTCAAATTTCTTTACCACGGACCTAACGCCCGCTCTGATACCAACTGTAACACCCCGCCCATCATCTGGGCCTAGAGTGCTACCATCACTGCAATAATACCACTTCTGGACATCTACTAAACAATTTAAGCAAACTCTACCTTAACCATGAAGCAACAACTACTTACACCATACCATTCCTAAACAACTTTTCTAACTTACTAGTGGAATTAAACATACTTCCAAAAACTAGATATGTGAAGTGCTGCAAGAACGTGAAGTCATTCATGTGCTACACCCGCCCGTGCAAGACGTCCTCAATAGTTACCTAAAAAAAACAACAAAGCAAGGGTGAGTCCAAAGACTCAGCAAGTACATAATAGAACAATAGACATTACCAACATAAGCAAGCATATAACCATAAAGCACATATATCATCATGTTCATGACATCATTCTCATAGCCAAGCAATGCAATGCCATCAATGCCATGCCTCATTACTCTACATGCTCATATGCTCTTCACTTTGCAAGTACCGGTACTGCCGAGTGAACACCCGTCGATGTTCACCCATCGTGGGCCCGCCCTCATAGGCACGGGACCCCTCCACTCCCGTGGAGGCCTACCGAAGTAGGTCTTACTCAAGAGCACTCCGGATTAGTCCACTAGCTTTACTCATAGCTAAGGACTTTCTCACCGCCCTCACTCTTGAGTGCTCCTCATGCAAATGCACATGCCCATGATCATATTCACGCTCATCACTAGCATTACTAGTAGACAAGCATCTTTGCCTACCTCACTCCATCATCATTGCCATCATTTACCATGCAACCTTATGTCAGGTAAATATCACATTTCCACATAGATATCATGTAATCCACGCATTTCTACATAAATATCATCATACCAGATAAACATCGCATATTCATAAATCTTGGTCTACCGCTCTACCATGTACTTGCAAGTTCATTTATGCATGTCAACTTGCCATGTCTTAACGTTCATCATTCATCTGTTCTCAATATGCACCCAGAAAAGGTAATCTTACACCAAATCATTCAATTTAACCGAAATCACTACCCGAATTCACCGCTTTACAATGCACTTGCCTGGTTAGCCTCGGGGATGACGCGTGGACGGCTCCGACCCGGGACCTCCACCTGCGTACACGTTAACCCGATTCAACGACAGATAAAACGAGAGCTTAAACGGAGAACAACGTCTCTCAGCGCAAATCCCGATCGCTGGCGTAAACGCCCGGGTTTTGAGGGACCTGTCGCGCAGGTGCCGAACCCATTTTTTTTTTCTCTTTCTTTTTCTCCTCTTTTCTTTTCTTCCACTTTTTTCCTTGGCCGAATGGCCTTGCTCCTCCTGCACTTCATGCCACACTCTCTCTCCTCCCCATTTCTTTTGGCCGAATGGGCCTCCCCTCCACAGGCCCCTCTCTCTCCACTCTATCTGGCCAGAGGGCCTCCTCCTCCTCCCCTCACCGACCTCGCCTGGGGCGGCGCGGCAGCGCGTGGCCGGCGACCTCGCCGGCCCCCTCCACCGCCGAAGGCCCCCCTTCTCCTCCCTAGACCGCGCCTCCCTCTGCCCCATTCTATTCGGCCGAAGGGCTGGCCCGATTTAGATCTGACGACGCAGCGGCGCATGGGGGCGCCGGCCTCCCCCTCACCGCCGTCCAGTGGGCCGCCGCCGGCCTCCTTCTCCGAGGCTCCCCCTCGCCACCAGCTCCTCCCCACTCTCTCCTTCTCCCTCTCTCACGCGCGGGCTTCTCTCCGGTGGCGTGGACGTGCACGGCCGCGCGGGGCTTGCCGGCCCTGCCGCTCCCGGTCACGGCTCCCTCCGCTGGCCATGGGCCCGCCCCTCCGCCGGCTGGCCTCCCCCTACTCGCCTCCGCCCTCGGCTTCGGCTCACCGGCCCATGGGCCCGCCGCCGCTCGGCCGGCACGGCCGCCGGCCGCCTCTGCCGCCCTCGGTCGCCTGCGCCACCTCGCCTCCCTCGGCTCCCCTACCTTCACTCTCTCTGTGTGTGCATGTGGAAACTCACCTTGCTTACCTGGTGCAGGCCGAAATGGCAAGGCTATGTGGGGCTGTTCTAGAGAAGAAGAGAGGAGACTTGAGCTTGTGTTTTTGCTTCTTGGCTCGGCAGTGAAAGGATTGGAGGGTGTGGCTTGCTCCCCTAGCTTTGATCTTACATTGGTTGTTGCTCTCGGTTGGGAAAGAATGGCGAAATGGGGCTTGACTTAAGAAGTGCTGGTTCCTGACTTTTGCAGGTTGCAATGCGCAGGTGGCTCACATGCACGCTAGGGCAGCATGCGGCTTGCCACCTCTCCCTGGCAGGGGCAGGGGCAGGTGAGGTGTCTTGTCAGCTGGCCCCCACCTTCTATTTTCCTGGTATTACACATCGGTTCAGCTTTCACTGCTGCTGGCTAACATGCACGAAGTAAATTAAGAAGTAGCTAGCTAGTGTCCATCCTTGCAAGCTTCTGATCGATGCTGCAGCTAGCGGCTAGTTGCAGGGAGGAAAAGGCAGGCAGGCAATACTTTCCGTGACATGCACTTTGACAAGAGCTCAAAGAGAGAATACAAGAATGGTCGATAGATCGATACGGCATCTCATCTCATCTCATCATATCTAATCTCCTCGCGTGTTGTCTTGCCTGCCAATCAAGGCCCGAGATGTACTAACTAGCAGCTTCCCCAATTAATACAGTTGAATTGACGCAACTGATCAATCTCAAGCACACACCTAATCCCAACTAGTATCTGCTGCTGCACAAGACGACTTAACTACTACACGATATGCACTCAGAGAATTGCATGCCAACAGTGAAGTGATCGATCACTGATCAGTGATATGTATGGATTATTATGAGCGTACGTGTGTGTGTATATGCTGGCTGCTATCTTGAAAGCTGTACGTCTTCTGCCGCACATGACTCGATTCCAACGACTTTACTTGTAACCTGTAAGGTGCGAGTGAAGTGCACGTATGCACTGGAACAATTATTAAGTGGCTAGCTAGATATCTATCCAGGGATCATATTGGTTTGCGTGAGTAGACCACCATGAAGAGGAGTAGAGAACAGGTACATCGATGCAACTTATTTCAGTCCAAATTGACCTAGCTTGCTTTGCTTATTCATCCTTTGACAAAGAGCAGAAGACATTGCAAAGGAGTAGTGGATATATACTTAATTAATACTTAGATGTGCAGAAATGTCACAAGTAATATATATATATATTCAACAAGTACCTTCAGTCAAACTATTATCAAAAAAACATTTATAATTTGAATTTCATTTCAAACTTATTTAAACTAGTTAGTAAACTAGTTAAACTCGACATCCAAAAAAATTCTAAAATTTTTTATACACCATACATGGGCAAATACAGGTGAGGGGTTGACATTCGTCACGTGGCTCCGGCGGTTATCTTCTTCTGATAACGCGGTGCAGCAGACATCTCTCATGGCTTCAATATATAGGGAGCAGCGGCTGCAGGTTACAATACTAGTTAGTATAAAAAAGATTGTTAATTAATAGGGTGGACTGGGCTTAATTAATTACACATAGAATAGCAAGCACTAGCTGCAATTCAGCTTGTTGCGCAGTGATGCATGTTGTTGTGCTGCGAACTCTTTGATTTAACTTGATCACGGGGGTCACTCACATGATTAATCCGGCCGGTGAGTTGGTGGTACGACGGCTAGGCACAGGATCCAGCTCCTGGCTGTGGACAGTACTAGCAGCTAGCTAGGAAGGAGAGCTTCTTTATGGTATTATTATTAGTTTGTTGCCGTTGCAAGCTTCTTAGCTACTGCAAGCACATGCTTGTGCTAGCATGGAACAATCCCCTGCAGCCTGTGCCTCCTAAATGCTCGGACAAAAAAGTGCACACTGAACCCATCAAACCTAACTGAAGAGAAAGAGAGCAGGTAGTACTATCTACCAACACAGTCGTTTCAAATTAGTTCCCTGCAGAAGGAAGAAAGGGCTGCCTGAACCAAAACTGCTGTTTGCATTTACCTCCATCTTGCATCGACTAGGTAGGAGATTGTCCAGGTCCAAATCAGTTATCGACCAAGAAAAGGTTAGGTAGCACAGCTGCCTGCCGAAGCAACCGATACTTCAGCGATTAGACATACTCGTGAAAAAAAAAAGATATTTGAGTTGGACTTGGATAAGCTAACCAACGTGTCAGACCTGGAACAGTGAGTAATACCATTCTAGAATGATTCTTCAGATCACGTGGAAACGGTTGTTTTGCAGGTGTAAAAAGCAGACATATGATGCATCATCAGTCATCACACAGGCTCGACTCGACTGTGATCTCCTCACTTTCTGTGCCTTGACACTTGTCAAACAGGGCTTGTTCATGTGTTTCCTTCCAGGTTCAACATTCTTCGATCTGCAGGCTAGAAGAAGCGGCGGCTGCCAATCTGGCGCTTTCACATCTCCAAGAAAGGCTGGAAAATTAGAAGTTTTCAGTTTACTTGTCAAATCCATCCTCTGAATTCGTCTCAACCATGGCTGCAAGAAATTTCTGTAGGACATATGAGAGAGGATACAAGCAACTAGTAAGAACCATTTCAAACTACAATCTTCTGTAACATCTGTTCCAAAAAAAAACAATTTTCTGTAACAACATCGTTCAGTGATCGCCTTTTCTTGCTTTACAAACACACAGTAAAATTTCTTGACACGCCTAGAAATAGAGCACTATTTCGACTGATTACAAGTCTAAACTATTATGTTGCTGAACTGAACTAATTCATGAGACAAAATTTCCAGTGCCAAGGCAATAGGTCGTGGAATTTGGTTGATCTGTCGATCCTAAAGAACAAATCCCAAACCACCACTTAAACTTTACCTGACACCTATTAATGTACAAGACAACCAATGTCTGATTTCCTGCATTATTAATGTACAAGACAACCGATGTCTGATTTCCTGCATCAGTAGCACAAAATTTTTTTACTAGTGACCCCATATACTATGGAACAAAAAAGTGAAAATATCGCGTACCTGTATCTCTGGCTCTCTACGTGCACCCCTTGTGCAGCATTCACATTAGCATCCAGAAAATCTCCATCTGCCAATGCAGAGCTATATCAACAGCTTGGCAGCATAAATCCAGGAGTAGAAGCAACACCTCTGACAGGAATGCAACCATGCTGTAAGAATTCCACTGGCAAGAGACCCAAGTTTCAATGCCATGAGTGCTGGAAACTGAAGAATCAGAAATGAATAAAGTTGATTCTAAAAAAAAGTAAAGTTGGGTAATGAAGAGAGCACAAAATCATTATTATCATCTCACCTATTGCACATCACTACATGTGGATAGAGTATGTCCGAAACCAATAAAGCTTAAGATCCCAAGTTTCTCACAACACAGTGGCTTCTTTCTCAGGGACATGCCCTACTGATACAATTTGCAAAGTTGTGCCTCCAACAAGCCATGCTGTGAGCTCTGGTGGTTGCTCGAAGTGTTTGAGGGGAAATGTAGTTCCATCTGTTGTCTCAACGCCATAAACAAATGGAAGCCTCATGGTAAGAAAGCTCTCGGGTGGAAGGACAACTCCGCATCCAAGACTGAATAATCCTTGTTGGTCATGATCAGAGACATTTGATGGTAAACATGACCCCTGATGTCAAAAAGGAAAAACAAGTCCCATTTATAGAAAATATAAAAAACGTCTGAGTCAAAAAGTTGCCTTCCCATGCTCCCATCCTACAAGTGATATTGATAAGTAGTAATGATTGTACTTGCCTCAAACTGTACAAGTGGGCAGCTCGCCAACAGGACAGGGAAATCAGGTGTCACCTGCATCAAAAAGTATCTAAACATCAGTGGAAAGACAACATTACAGAATATATAAGTACTACTAGGTTAACAGGGAGAGCTTAAAGATCCGCATCATTAATAAAATTTAAAAATACATTTTCCTACAGTAAATCATATCCAACAATGGCATAAAAACTGTAGCTTTGAACATTAAACTTACAATAAAAATCCGTTGAAGTTGTGACATAGCACCAGCAACCTTTACATCTTGACGTCCCTTCCTATCTGAGCTCTTGCAATGTGGGCAGTGCATATATATTGGTAGATTTCTGTTCAAAAGTGAAAATGCTTCTCCACCATCATCAAGTGTAATGTACTGATGAGAATGCTCTCCCTTTTTGTCATTCTGTGGATCTGAAAGAAAATGAGCAGGCTGCAAGGTCTCCGTGTCAACCCTGGGCTGAAGCAATTGCTGCTGGCTGTTTCTCCCTGATGATTCCATCGGTCTATTGTTTTTTCGTCCACTGTATACATCCATTGTCGTTGCTGTTAATCTAGATGCATTTTGGAGCAACTTTTGTGAACCATGCTTGCTTTCTGCTCCCTTGTTTTGATAAGATCTTTCATACTGCAAATAAGATGAATCGATCTCCTTGAGATGTTTCTCTGACAGTAAGAAACGATGACCATAGGAACACTCGTGCTCAAATCCGACATACACTACAAACTGCTGTATGGCTTGATCAGTTTCTTTAGTCCCATTTCCAACTATCTCTGGCACTATATTGCTCCCTATATGTAGAAAGGGCTTCCCAGCAGCACTTTCACTACTCTTAATTCTGCTCACCTTCTCAGATTCATTTTTAGCTAGACGTCCTTGACTGAGAGCTGCATGACCTCGGCCATTAGTCTGTTCTGCTACACTCACTTGCTGTTCATCCTTTCTGCTACCAGGTTTTGGTGGTCTCTTCTGCTGGAGAGCAGGAAACTCAGAATCTTTAGTCATGGTGCCAGCAACAACTTCAGCAAAAGGCTTCTTCATAGTAAAATTTGGAAGACCTTTGCTGAAATTAATAGCTGAGTTTTTCATTGATTCCACTTCAGGTTGTTTTCTGGAATTTTCAAGCTTCATAGATTTAATTTCTGACGTGACTTGGGTTGTAACGGACTTTACTTCTCCAGGAACAGCTGGGGGAGTCTGAGGATCCATATTAGATGCCATGGAGGAAGATTTAGTGGTAGCACGGGTGCCATTTTTCCCTTGTCCCTTCCCAAGAGATATTGTCCACCTTAAAAGATACTTGTCCTTGGAACAAAAACCAGCTTGGAGCAACCCTTTTGTTGGCTTGTAATATCTTGCTCCTCCAAGTCGCACCAAACACCAAGAGTATACTGGAAATGAACCAGCATCGGTCCCTCTCGGAAGCACAAGGGAAGGTAGTAGATCTTCACAATTAGAGAAGCAATTAAATGATATGTTGGCTGCCTCAAAGTCAAAAGGATCATCTCTAAGGCGACGTGACCGGCCACAGGCACACGCATGGAGGAAGACATATCCACTAGAATGTTGCTCCACTGCATCTGCTGAAGAGAATGTACTGTGTCTCCGGTGCTTGCATGGTCTGCCAGTAAGACTGACAGCATCACACTGCTGCCTTCCAGATTCCCATATTGTCTGGCATTCATCTTCTAGCTTCTTGGAGAATATCTGGACAGCCGGTCCTTTAACCATTGAGTGGAAGGATCGCAAAGCTTTTTGTAGCTGCGCTTCATGCATGCTGGTTGGATAGAAGGGTGGCAAATCTTTCAAGTACACCTCCTTAGAAGCTGGAAGAACCCTTTGGCACCATGATGAAGAAAATTTCATGTTCAACCCCTTGTTGCTTTCCAAGCAAGATAAAGCAGTTTCAATAGCATGAGATCCTGCTGAAGGAAGTTGCTCATTCTTCAAATTACAACTTGTATGAGTAGATGATCCCTTCTTGCTTTCGGAGCTACTGATCCCATCTTCTCCACTAATCAGTGCGGATAGAATAGACGTACTGATGGACAACCATTTATCAAAACTAGGGAGCTCAGGAGCACTGACTGGCTTCCCAGCTGATGCTGACACTGCTGCAGCAGCAGCTGCTGCAGCGACCATACCGACACCAGCAACAGAGCCAGCAGTTGCATTGCCTGAATACCCCCCTCTCAACCCATCAGACTGCCGAAATATAAAATCCTTGATTAACTGAACATCTTCATGGTTTGTTGGTTTGCAGTTATTTTCTAGTGAAGGAATATCCAATGATGACTTGGAGTTGAAAGAATCTTCGAACAGTCCTGCAATGATATCCAATGGCTCCCGTCTCTTATTAATTGACCGGTCCAACAGTGCAACGACCCTTGATGTATCAAGTGAGAACAAAGGAAGATGGCTCACATTACCAACACCCCTTGGACCAATATGCCCTGACTCTAGACCAGTAAGCGTCCGACACTTCTTCAGCAAGAAACGAATCTGTCCTTCCAGAGAGGAATGCAGCTTCTTGCTGAAACTACCCTCAGATCTGTTCGCCGGTCGGGCAAGCATAACCACCGAGCCAGAACCTTTTGAAGTCATGTTTGGTTTTGTCAAGCCATCAGTGCCAGAAGCCTGATTTGATGAAGATGCGTCACCCATATCATCCAAACTCATTGCAACACTTGGACCATCAATGATATCATCCTCAAAGACAAAGAGAACAACTGGGATGCATTGGCCTGGCAACACAGAAGGATGTGAACCAGTTCCTGACATCAACGAGATGGCTGAGGGCTGACGACTAGCATGACCACGACGTGCCGGAGGAGAGATGGATGAAGCCCTGTGGGTAGGCCGCGTTGGGATGTCAGAAGCAGCAGCCTTGGATGGTGTTGCAGGTGCCACTAGTGACCTCGCAAATGGTGCGAAAGCATGCTTTGAAGATTGCAACAGTCGGAAATTCTTCAAGATCTGTGTGTCGAACCGGAAGCCTTCTTGGAGAAATATTATTACATGGCAAACCTAGAATTTTCCCAAAGAAAATAAAAGGCAAATCCAAATCAACCTTTATAGTAAAAAAAAGTGACTTAAATTTCAATCAGCCATCTTTTTATTCAAAGCTAATCTATCGTTTAGCAAACCAAACAAACAGAATAACAATCTGGGAAATGTGGCACTAAACTCTATTATCTATATGATCAGAGCACCAGATCTTAGAAACAATTAAAAAAAGGGCAAGCAAGACAGTTACAAATGTAGCTCTAAGAAGCCAGCTGTACATGGGCCAAGTAAAGCAGAGGAAGTTTGAAGCTAGCTTCTAGTATCAAAACACTAGGTAAATGTCACTCCCTCAAATCTGGCTCACAGGGATTCCCAAGAGCTTAGCAAACCAAGCAAAACCCAGCAAATAAATATACAACAAGTGTTAATTTCTCCAGACTCCAGCAAATGTGAGAATAGAGAAATAGCACCAACCTTCCACCTTAATTGCCATAATCAGATAAACACCTCAAAGTGCCATCTTCACTTAATGTTCCCAACAAATTTGCAAATCAGGCAACAAGAATAGTGCAATTTGCACCTAATCACTGAAACTTTAGCATTCATACCATCCAGTTAACTATTTTGGCAAATGAAAAGGCTATCTGGCCCATAATGGAAATTGTCAAAGGCAAGCATAAGAAATCTAAAAAAAGAACCCAGCCACTACAAATTGACGCCCTCACATTCTCAAGCTTTGTTCTTTGCATCAGTAACTAGCCACCAAGAGGCAGTAGAGCAAGATGGTCTTATATGAACAGCTTCATCACATCAGACAAACACAAAAATGAGACCTTCACAGGTAGACTACCATCTAATCAGAAAAATCACAGTAAGAACCAAGACTCACAGAGAAGATGAAGAGCAGCTCCCGGAGGTCGCCGCCGCTGCTATCGCCTCCCGCCTCCAGCGGCGGGGGCGGCGGCGCGAGGTGTAGGAACACCATCCTCTTCTCCCCATCGCGGTGGTACCTGACGCCCCCGGCGAGGGTCCTGGAGGATCCTCCCGGGGAGAATACGTAGGCATCCAGGATCCGGTCGGCGAGGCGGGCGCTCCCCGCGCCGCCCACGAAGCCGACGGCGACCACGCCGTCGTGGGTGGGCGAGGCTGCAGAGGGGGCGGAAGGAGGCGTGCGGGAGAGGACGCGGACGGCGGAGGAGGGGGTCGCCTGAGTCGGCGGCTCCATCGCCGGCGGCGAGGTGGTGGTCGCGCAGCCGCAGCAGTTTTTTTTTAAGCAGCGGAGTTGGTTTTCGTTTACGGACTATTGGGTTTGGGATTTGAGGTTACCTGTTTAGGCCAAATGGGCCGTGTCATTACTTGGACTGTAAAGGTAAATGGGCTTTTTTAGTTGGGCCAGAGCTAATTACATGGTCTTCCCATTGACTTTCGACCCATTCCAGCAAACTACATGGGCTTTCTGTTTTGTTGTTCCTCTAAAATCGTGTCCTTCCAATGCAATGATGATTCGTCGGCTGCTCAGAGCTCGGAAGAAAGGCTAGCATCGTATATTCATTCGTATTCCAACTAGCTTAGCATTGAAACTTGATAATGAGGATTCAATTTAAAGGCAAACAATCTTGCTGGCTGGATACATCTCCATCGAGCTTCTTTCTCTTCACTACAAGCTGGCAATGCAATGCTGCTGCTGCTGCTGCAGCAAAGTAACCGTGATAAGATCTCTCAGTCTCACCGACCAACCTATACTTGCTAGCTGCTGGCCCCCCTCATACAAATGTGCATGAGTGAGACATTATCATCACAAGATCACAGTTCAGTTCGCAGGCTCTCTCTCTCGATCTCACCTATTTATAGTACTGCCCCAGCCACCGCCCGGGTCGGAACAAGCTCTGTATATCTGCTCTGTCAATCCAGCTAGCATAGCCACAGAACTGATGGCTGCAGCTGCTACTCATCGGCCGTCTCTACCAGCGCTTCTTGCTGCAACGACGTTTCTGCTGCTGCTGCTGCCGCCGCCGCTAGATTATTTCGTCGACGCGCAGGTGGTGCCGCCGTCGCTGGGGTTCTACCCGAGCAAGCGGTTCCGGGCGCGGCCCTTCTACCGCGACTTCAGCAACCTGTGGGGCCCGCAGCACCAGGCTGTCGCCGCCGGGGCCAGCCAGTCCTCCACCGTCACCATCTGGCTGGACTCCACCTCGGGGAGCGGCTTCAAGTCGCGCCGCCCCTTCCGGAGCGGCTACTTCGGCGCCTCCGTGAGGCTGCAGCCGGGCTACACCGCGGGGGTGAACACGGCGTTCTACCTCTCCAACAGCGAGGCGCACCCGGGGTTCCACGACGAGGTGGACATGGAGTTCCTGGGGACGACGCCGGGGCGGCCCTACACGCTGCAGACCAACGTGTTCGTCCGCGGCAGCGGCGACGGCCGGGTCATCGGCCGCGAGATGAAGTTTCACCTCTGGTTCGACCCCACCGCCGACTTCCACCACTACGCCATCCTATGGAGCGCCACGCAGATCATGTATGTCGTAACTAATTAAGCCTTGCTAAATTAATTAGCTAGATTAATTAAGTTCACTTGCCCTGATGGATGATTCTATCCTGGCTAGTGTATGTCACTCTGCACCGGGGAAAATTAATTCGTCTTGCAAAAAAATTCGTTCCCGGCGCCGAAATTTCGGATGAACCATTCAAATATCATTTGAATTTTAATAAAAATTAACCAAAATTTACATAAATTTTAAATAGGGATAAATTTGACCAAAATTTCGGCCGAAATATTTAACCCTACTCTGCACATGAGAAACATGCGCGCTCATTTAAAATTACGGAAGTGCTAATCATCATTTGCCTGGAATTTAAGAAAATTTCAATCAATTTCCTCACCGTTGGATCTTGCATTGCGACTGGTGCGGTTCATCCTCTCCAGCTACGGCGGATGGTGGTGGCGGCGGCCGACGGATTAGGGTGCGAGTTCACCAGTTTAAGATTCAGGTTCATCAGTGCATCTGGGCTTAGAGGGAGGTCAGGATGACGGCAGATCGGTGTTGGGCCATGGCGATGCCGAATGCAAGTGAGGAGGAGGACAATAGAGATCGATGAAGGTAATAGGGCCGGAGTGGTTAGGACGCGGTGGGAGGTAGCAGTGGTAGCCACTAGAGATAAGGAAGAGAACAGTGGTGGGGGGATCTCGTCGGAGAGGAGGAAGAAGGCGATGGTGTGGAGGCATCTTACTAGAGAGGAGGAACAAGACGGCGATGGCCGAAGAGGGAGGTGAACGAAGGAGGAGCTTGTCGGCCGCCTTGCTGGTGGTGGTGATGACTGGGGTCGTGGGGTGGGTAGGGTTAGGGTTAGATTTGAGTTTTGATGAAGGGATTGAGAGGATTGAAGAGGGGTGGTTGGATCTCGATCCGATAGTTGAGAGCGATAATTGAAATTTAGCAATTTTTTAGGTAACTGATGAATAGGTAGTCCCAATTTAAATTAAAGAAATCAACAAATTAATTAGGCTACGTGGTTCGATGGTCATAAGATCAAATCATGCATAACAACGTACGTACTGTTTGCGTGTGATGTAGCTAATAGCTGGAGTAGTAGAATAAGCAGACAGAGTACTTTGTACTAATACTACCCCTATTAAAACCGGGGGAATGCGCGAGCCCCCGCTCGCCCACGTCACCCCGCCCGCGCGCTCCGGCCGGCGCGTGGCGGGGGGTTTTTCGTACGGCCGGGGGAGGCGTGTTCCTCGTATTTTTCGGAAATTACGTAAAGGTCCTTTTTCCTCGCGAAGTGATCTTTTTTCCTCGCGAAAAGGTCCCTGCCACCCCTCCACTTTGCAGGATAACGCCCCGCGGTTTTCTAAATTACGTACGGGTCCTCGTTTAGTTACATACAGATCCTTGAATTTTTACGAAAAAGCCCTTTAACTTTTTCGAAAATACACATGTGCACTCGATTTTTTTTAAAAAAAAACTCCTCACGAATTATCGCCTCTTTTACTTCGATACACACGGTGGCTGGTGCGGCGTGTCGCCGCGCCTTTGAGGCTAGTTAGTATTACAATGTGCGATATCGAGCTTGTCGGTGGCTGCCCATAGCAACCGTGTTCAATTGCCGGTAATTGCAGTAGTGTGCATGGGCAGTGCCAGGCGGTACACGGACTTGCAGGATCGTCCAGTTGCGCATGCATGCAGTGACAAAAGCAGCTAGCATATATGCAGTAGCATCTCATAATCATTCAGCGATCGATAAAATGTTAGTAATCATTAACATTGGGTTCGGCCGACATCCATCCATCCATCCAAATGAAATACAGGTCAGCACACACTTTGCATCTCAGGTGTCCTATATGGCTATAATGTGTTATAGGCACTCATGCATACGTACGTGCGTCTGTGCCTGCATGCAGCTTCTACGTGGACGACGTGCCGATCCGGCGGTACCCTCGCCGGAGCGCGGCTACGTTCCCGCTGCGGCCGATGTGGGTGTACGGCTCCATCTGGGACGCCTCCTCCTGGGCCACCGACGACGGCAGGTACAGGGCCGACTACCGCTTCCAGCCCTTCGTCGCCCGCTTCTCCGGCTTCATCGTCCGCGCCTGCTCCCCGCACGCACCGCGCAGCTGCCGCGCCCCCAGGCCCTCACCCGCCGCCGCCGGCGAGCTTAGCCCGCGCCAGTACGCGGCGCTGCGGTGGGTGCAGTGCAACCACATGGTGTACAACTACTGCTGGGACCCAAAGAGAGACCACACCCTCACCCCGGAATGCACCGCATCATTGTAAAACAACAACAATTATCCAGTCATTATATACTATTCACAGCGAGGCTAGCTGTTCTACAAATCAAGCTAGCTAAGTACTATAATATACTGTTATCGCGTACGTACAGGCATGCATAATATACAGCTGCATATCTATCTATCTATATATATAATGGGTTTATTATAGTGCTTAATTAGGTCAGATATTAATATTGATATGTGCCTTTTGTGCATGGGGATCATTGCTAGCTTGTCATTTTCATGTTTCTCTGCAGCTAGCTGATAGCCAGCTTTTCACTGTGTACTAGCCCCTATGTGTCATGTTGTGTGTCGCTGTATACGTACAGCGTACTATAATAAAGTTTTTCAGTCATGCGATGAAGAGAAACATGTTATAGTAATCTTGTTTCCGTATCCGAGTTGCTTGCCGAGTATATGAATACGTATACAAGTTGTATACCTACGTCCGTTTTCGCGTGAGTTAATGAGTCCGGTTTAGACTTAGAGTTGGGGTCTGTAGGGGCTTTAAAGAGCCATGCAAGATGTGAGATTGTAAGCAAGGAGTTGCAGAAGTTAGAAGAGAAAGAGAAATAAGAAGAGAAGCAGCAGAAGTAAGGAGTTGTGAGTAGGAAGTAATGAAGAGAGAGGAGTGGTTGAGAGAGAGAGAGAGAGCTGCAAGCAGCGTGCAGCAAACTGCAGTTTTGAGAGAGAAGTAATAAAGAGAAGAAGAGAAAAGCTTTTGCGTGTGCTATGCAATTTTGATTGGTTCGCCGGTTTTTTGCATCTCTCCAGCAGGGAAAGCGTAACAAAACAGTTACACGTGCCTGATCGAATTTGTATGGATGATGACAAATAAAATGATGCGTGGCTGCATTAGTAGCATGTCATGCAAAAACGACACTAGTTATGATCAGCCATCACTCATCAGTGTGTGTTACTGTTCAGAACGGAACTCAGATCGTCAGGCACAATGCTTGGATGCATGCTGTTACTATTCAGAAAGCGGCTCGCGCGATGATCTAATCATTACGAGCTGTCGAATCCTTCGTGTAGCTGTGACTGACAACTGATTCGATCTGTAGCTAGCGAGTTACCTCGTTTACAGACCCGATCGAGCTCTGCACTTCACTGCACTCGTGGTAACATCCCCAGAATATATATAGATTGCCAATCGATCAGTTAGTCGGTGACCACCGACACTAGCTAGCTCATGCATGCATGTTGGACTCGAGGCCCTTGACTTGAGGGGATCATTTACTTTTGCAGTCACAAGTGGCTCATCTGTCTGGGAGGATTAATTTTAGAGAGAGAGGGCTCATCTCTCTCTCCGGGCCATTCAGTGCTGAATATATAATGACATGATTGGCCATGGATCAGCAGCAGCAGTGGGCTGTGCTGCACGTGTGCAGTGGCAACAGGGTGTTGGTGTTGGCTTCCGCACGCGCAGGCACAGTGGCAATGCTATGCAAGCTGCAGTAGTTGCTGTGTGATGGATGATCTGCTCGATCTGGAAAGCGTATGCGATGTTGTAGGCCTCCGCGCACCGACACAGCACAGCACACAGTCACCATAACTGTACAATATTTCTCTCACACAATTTTGGTTAGGATTTCTAGGATTCCAGAATCAGTAGTAATAAAGGAATTTCCAGTGCTAGCCCATGCCCTCTCGACCATGCGATTCAAATAGCACCAACGAATCCTACAAACTCTAAAGGGATGCCGTATCCACAAGCATAAGGGGACAGCCCGAACCATGAAAACTACCACATCTTTCAAATCAAACCCTGTTCTGAATCATACCAATCTTCTTTTCTCAATCCGAATTGGCATTTTAGCATGCTGTTGTCGATACGCTTGCAAACATTTGTACTTGTGTTATGAAAATCGATTTGTGTTTTGGATGACATTTCAGAGCAAGATTTATCGCCTGTTTGGATGGGAATACAGGAGACCTGAAAGAGTCCCACCTGCTTGCCCATATAAGCCTGCAGCAAAGAAGAGCAATCAAGTAATTAAGCCTCCATGCTCCTGTTTTTTCTTTCTTTCTGCCCTTAATCTGGTGTAAAATGCAGATTCCCGACTAGTATTATTTTTAGGTCTTTTTAATTACTCACGAGATAAATGTTCCCTGTAGCCAAACACCAAGGTAATTCATTGTTATATCTGCATTCCAAACATTCCCAGACAATTCCTTGGTTTCGATTCATGGGAAGCTATCGTAGTAGTCTAAGATCGTGAGCAAAGTGATCTGAAGTTGTTTGCTTAGTTTCCCATAGTTTCAGTTCTACTATACTATGTGAATTGTGCACCTCTTTCCAAGCATACTTGATTTGCAGAGTTGGCGACCATTCTTTGCTGCTCTTAAACTATTTTTCAAGGATCACCTTGCAAAACGGACTTCAAAAGATCGTCTGCCTGCCCCGACCTGCTTACTGATTTCCAGCCTTTGAAGTGCTTATTTTACTCAGAAGCTATACTTAGAAGGAATGCTTCAAAGAGATGATGCTCTGGTTGCAGATCTCAAATATTTTTACTTAGACAGCAGCCAGGGCATCATATGATCTTATTCAGCTATGGTTCTTCTGGAAGAAAAAAAAAAGGAACTTGGGATCACTTGTTGAACTCGAGGATGGCATAGAACGGGTCCAGGTAGATGGCCCGGATGCCGGTGAAAGCCTACGGCGAGGCCGAGCTGCCGGAACTCCTCCGAGCGCCCCCCACCCCGGGGTCCGGTATCGTCCTCACGCTGCTGTCCGTGTTCTCCGGCACCACCGGCTCGCAGGCGATCAGCTTCCCGCCGTCCGGCAGCGCGTTGTAGCAGTTCTCGAGGATTGCCATGCACTCGTCATTGGCACATGTCGTCAGAAGCCACTGAGAGGGGAATTGTTTTGCTGGTCATTTTTATTTTTTGCTTGATTTCGGCAATTGGTGACAGCGTGTTTGAAATGCATGCTTCCATGCTCAGTAGTATAATTGATACCTTCATGAAGATGGCATCGCCGGAGGGGATGGACTTGAACATGTCTCTACCATCAGGGGCGAGGGCAAGGTAGGCTTCAGCCCAAGGTATAAAAAATAGCTAGTGTATAGACTAGGTAAATTTAGCCCAGCATAAGGTAATATTCTTATGGTCCAGCCCAGATAGTCTAGATCATTCTACTATTGAGCCTAGGGAGTGGCTAAATTCTGATTCCGCCACTGTCCACCATCATGCCGTACTCCTGTACTTGTTTGCAAGCATTTCCATTGCATTGTTAGTAATAAATGTATATGTCATAGGCCAATTTAAATAACAACCAAACAAGCCGAGCTTCGCCATTTTAGCATGGTAGCTAGACAGAAATAGAATGGCTTGAAAATTTTGAGAACTGGAGTTGCCTCCTCCCATGAACATGTAATCTGAAGCCAAGATGGGAAAACAAGTAAACAAGAAATCTGCTGCTTCACACAGTAGATTAACTGAAAAAAGTTTTATTAACCTAGCATCAGAATCCTAATTATTGATCATAGCATTGGCTGAGATAATGCAATGCAAGCTACTTGTCTTGGCCGTAGTAGGCGTAGGCGGGGACGCCGCCGTTGGCGCGGGCGAAGGGCTCGGGGCCGGCGGGGTCGGGCACGGCCTCGTGGAGCACCAGTGCGTCCTGGTGGTGCTGCAGAACGTGGTCGGCGTACGACGCGCTCGAGGGGCCGGGCACCAGGGCGCGGGGAGGAGTCTCCGCCGTGCTCGGAGAAGACGCCGCGGGAGGCGCTCCAGGACGGAGGGGTCGGGGTGGCCCGCGGGGACGCCGAGGCGGACGACGGCATGGGGACGGAGATCATGTTGGCCAGCACCAGCATGGCAAGGCGGGCATCCGCCGGGGAGAGGCCTCCGGCTGCTGGCGGCGACACTTTTTTCGTTGTGGTTGGAGCGGAGGCGACATATTTTTTTCACCTAGACTAGTGTGGTGTGGGGCTGCTGCCTAGTCACTCGTACGCAACTAGCCCTGGGCGATCGAGCAGGTATCCTACTACACCCGCTCACTGGACAGGAACAAGAGTAAGAAGAAGACGAGCACCACCCGCAAGGGCACACGAGTGTGTTTGGGTCAAGAATCTACTGCTATATGGTGATTGCCATTGCCTCTTGTGTTGAGGACATAAATACAGTGAAAGAACTTACATTGGGTTGGGCATCTCTCAGTCTTTTCCTCCTACCCAGCGCGAGCTCTTTCAACAATCAATAAGTAACAGGACGCACGCCGCCCTTTGCTGCTCGCGCCGAGGCCAACAGCAAGGCAACAAATATGTTAGAGAACCTGTAGATACACAGCAAGTGGAAGAAGAGAGACAAAAAGGTAAAAAATTTTCTGAACGCTTTTCCAGCAGCAAAACTTCAGTTGCCATCACTTATTCCCCCGTCGTATTTCCCACAACTTTACATTACCGAATATGCCCGGACCACCTCCACGATCGGCGCCCGGCACAGCGGGCATTTGCCACCACCGCGCACAAGCTCATTTGCACATTTTGAGCAAGTACACATGTGCCCGCATCTGCACCCAAAGGGTTTAACAGTAAGTATACATCAGACCAAAAGGGTTCAAAAGTACACATAAGATATGCCTAGGCACACATAGGACACCTGAGATGCAAAGTGTGTGCTGACCTGTACAATAGAGAATCGATTTGCGAATCGCAGCATACACAGCAGGTTCCCTTCCTCACCTGATCCCATTTTGATCCATCGTCTGATAGATCCATAGTGTACCCTGACAAATATAAGGAATCAATCATTTGAGTTAATTGGAGCAGGGAGGTTTTTCCTATCTTTCAAGAACCACCCTACAGTATGGGGTCAAAAAGCCAAAAATAATAACTGATTCGTTTTTAGCCCTTATAAAAAGAAAGAAAAGTGGGCCAAGGAAACTCGCAAAGGAAGTTTCAACCGATCGTCCTCCGTATTAGTGCAATGAGTTGCAACAAAAGAACTACATGGCAAAATAGCGAACATGACCAAACTGAAAGCATGCAAATGTCTACCAATAGTATAATTACCTGGAAACAACTTAAACTAGGTAAACAAATACATAAATAATTTATGGGACCGTTCCCATATCTGCCCTTGTTTGGTGTAAAATTTCTTTCTATCAGAGAAAACAGCATAATCATGATGCCATGAATATCCTATTATTTGACAAGGAGCGATGTGAATACAACCTTCAGCTCCAGCAAATCGATTCAAGGCCGCTGACACTTCTTGTCTCACTGAACGTTGCAATTCCAGTTGCATGTCCATGCATGCCTCCAGCATCCTCTGCATGCTGCTCATCCCTTGTTGAAGTCTACCCATGTCAGTTTTCAAATCATTAATTGCATCCCATTCCTGCAAGAATACAAGACAAATGAACCCCCCAAGATGAGCTTCTAATCAACATACAGGACACAAGCAAAAAAGGGAAGAAAAATACAACCCTTCACACTTTAAAGTTCCTACATCTCATGGATCATAGCATAATAGCATGGCAGCAAATATAGTTCCAAACAAAAAGGAAAAGGAAAAACATATAACACTTTTAAAGCTCCAAACACATCATGAGTCATGGCATGGCATCAAATATACTTTTAACATGGACAACTTGTTTTGGGGGGTGATAATTAGACCAACATATTTGCAAAACATGGTAAAATTGAAACAGCAGAAATGATGATTTCCATTTTTTATACAAGAGCTCCAAACATTAAGTGAGAAGATAACACACGGGATCTGTGTGATGTACCCTATGTCTACTGCTCCAGTTGTTGTGACGCAATTCTCTGTGCCATAGTGGCTGTCGCGGTGGCAAAGGCGGCGGAGGGATAACAAGGGCAGGTCTGTTGACAGGAGCTTGGAATTGCCGAGTTTCAGCATTCCTTTCTTGTTCCTGGTTTTCATTTGGTGAATTCGCAGTGGGCATGGCTGTATCAAGATTCCAATTGAGGGGACCACGTCCACGTCGTTGAACATATGACCTTATTAATCGCTCCAAACTTTCACCAAAACCATTACTAAGAAGATTGGATACACTTCGCCTGGCAATACAAAAATTGAAATAGCTTAATATTATGACCACATGAAAAAACAACAAAGAAAAAACTCAGAAGAAATTTCGGCATTGAAGGTCAAAATACCTGCTAAGTAATTCTCTCAGTTCCATGCTGTACACATTGTCATCATCAGGTGGGATGAACCCATTTTCAGTTCTAGGAATGGGGCCTGTGTCAAGTGCAGAATCTTGGTAATCATCTTGCCAGTTCTCCTCGGTACCATGAGACTCATCATCGTGCCACTCATCATGCTCATCTTGGAGATGATCAAGCTCCCTGTCATCATCCTCCAGAGTTTCACTGTGTAACTCCTCTGCATTATCGTCCCAATTTCTGTCAGCATCCTCTGCAGTTTCATTGGGCCACCTATCAAGCCTGCCATCCAAAGATGGCTGCCAGAATACGGTGTCATGTTCTATCTCATCTTGCAGCCTATTATCACCTTGAGACGCTTGCATCTCAACCATGCCATCCAACGTTACAGTTGGTGACTCTGCCCCAGCATTATCTGCATCACCCTCCTGTAAACCGACATTCTCGAGCATAGTTTGGGCTGTATCCTCACTACCAGCAAAAGCCCTGACCTCAGCCCCTCGTTGAGACTCATTATCATTATCTAGTATTCCAACACTTTCGGACACAGAAGCATCAGACTGGCTAACATCTTGACTACTTACAGCACTCTCTGATCTGAAAGAAGCACGTTCAGTCACATCTTTCATTAGCTTGAAACAGTATCTTAAACTCAACAGATATTACATAACAAGAACTCAAGAAGATAAGGAACAGAAGACAAGTGATAGGGGATGTCAATTGTATGAGCAGCTTTGATTGATGGTGTCACAGAAAGGGTGAGAACAAACATCAATAGGGCAGTCGAAAGAGGAATCACCATTTGGCAAGTTGCTGCTGTTTGCTTACCAGCTTGTCTGATGCTTGAGATTACGTATAACCAGCAGAGCACAAAAATATACTCCATATGTTTCATGCTACATGATGTTGTTGAATTTTCACAGCATTCAATATGCAACTTTGACATTGATGTATACATATTATGGCCATCTTTTTGTCGGCTTCTAAAAGCCGCTTTTCTACAGTAACTAGTTTTCAAACGGAGTATCTTTTCAAGATGTGATCTACAAGTCGTTTGTATTACACACTGCAGCGGCTTCATTTATATTGGTCAAAATCGCACGCGAGTCTTTATCTCTCCGTACTCTCACTCGCGAACATGCAAAAGCCATAAGCCGTAGTCCAAAAGAATAGGCCCTATGTTGGCCAAACATTACATAGGTTGAGTTCGAATTGGCTTATACTCGTACTGTCTATAGTAACTACCTTTTAAACAACGCATTTTTTTAAGACAGGGTCAATAAGAAGATTGTATTAAAAATTGTACTGAGTTCAGCTGTACCGGCCAAAATTACATGCGACTATTTTCTTGTGCGTACTACCTCTCGCGAACAGCCAGAATTTAAATATTCAAGTCATAAGCCATCAGCCCAAAAGAACCCACCCATAATTATATTTTAGCAGAAGCACTTTTGAAGACAAATATAATATTCATACTTCAATGTGACTAAACTTATATTTCATTTATTAGCATAAAGAACCAAGGTTACACGATATAGCAATCAAAATAAATTCTTATCCTTAATTTTGCATGAACTCTAGTATCTCCATAACCACATGCAACATAAACGAGATTTTGACTCCGTTCAATTGTATCTGATCCTTGAAATTTCCCTCTCCTTCCATCTATTATCATCAATCCACTAACAGTACAACCGTATTAACAGGAGCATAAACATCAACAGTAACTTTCTGCAGTTGCTCCTTTTTAAACTACTCTGATATAAGTTATCTTTTATGTACTTCCTTTGCAAAAACAGACAAATACCCTCCGGTCACAGAAGGTGCTACCATGGCATGCAGGTGCAGCGGTCACACATTTACGGCTCTACCATTAAAAACAATGGTCATATCATGATGTAATGTTGTCAGTATTCTGAATAACAGGAGCACTCAGCAACACAAGGAGATCACTAGAACAGCACCAAAGATAAAACTTAATGAGCGGATGCGGTACAGCAAATAGTTGGTATCACCAGCATAACTACTAGAAGAAGAAGGCATAGAGGCTGGATTCAATTTAGGGACCCTAACTTCCATTGTATGCTAACCAATATCATCAATACATTTCACGGTACCATTTAGGACCAATTTGGTTGGTGAACAGTCTTTAACGTGTAGAGCAAGAATGACTTGTTATGGCAGGGACCAGCATAATTAGCAGTACTGGCACCTGAAACCTTGCCTGTAATCTCCCTATGGTGGAAATGTTCATTGGTTGATCCAGTTTCAAAATTAGTTTCACAGTCCTTCAGATTACTATACTTTTTTAGGCCTCAGATAAAAAGGGAGTTTTAGTTTGGCAATACTACAAAAGTCTGCACAAATCGCATGATTTAACAAATCATCTTCCGAAACACAGGCATAAGATATTTCTTCCCCTTTTGCAACAGAAACATCTAATTTAAAATATGTTATTAATCAATTAATCACTAGGACAGTCGGTGATGGAGGCTTCAAACTCATGCTCATACCAATAGGTGACACCTCTTTGACTGCAGCTCAAGACAACAAGGAGCAATGGGTCTGAATGAGCAATGTGCCGGTGGCCTAACGAATGTACCACATAGAGACACCCAAGAATACTAAGGGACCAACCACATAGAGACACCCTAGAATACTAAGGGACCACAAACACAAATGGGGCTGTACATGTGGGGTCAAAGGCTACATACTAGAAGAGAGTAGCAATCGGTCTCTCTTCCAAAACTCCTACACCAGAGTTTTCAAAATAGCATAAATAATGCAGTTCTTTCTCTCCCAACATTCTTTGTTACACAATGGTGGAAAAGATGCCATCAAACTATCCACCCGAGAGTTTCATTTGCACTAAAAGGTTACAACGAGCATACCAGACATACTTGCATTCATGTAGGAGATACCAATCAAAATATATCTACTATCACCACAGAGAATTGCAACTGGAGTGCCTGCTAACCTCAAGGTGGACACACGATGGCTCTGCCTCAACTGCCCGAGCTCCCTCGCTGCCACAGATGGTGACCGCTCCTCCTCAACCGGAAGCGCCACGTTCCTCAAGAATCTTCCCCTAAGCAATCCCTGCAAAACCACGCATTTCTCAGACCAGCGCAATCGATGTCACAGATAACTGATTCCTGCCATGCAATACCATCAGCTTCCCACCTGGATGCGGTTGCGGCTGCGGTGGGGGAACGCTGATACAATGTTGTAGCCTGATATCCCCTGCAGCTCACGCTGCCGCTCCCGGGCCATCCGAGTGATCACATCCAACCGCGCCTGTCGGCCACGGAGCCGAGGAGGCTCCCCTCGCCTCTCCCTCTCGGCACCACCCGGCTCCTCCCTGTGCGAGCCCGCACGGGAGTCGCGCGGCTGGCTGGCCATCTGTACCCACTCCCTTACGAGCCTGACCCTCTCCCTCTCCGTCTCGCCGAGCCACTCCCCAGTGGCCGCTGCCGCGGCGGTGGTTGGACCGTCGGTGGAGGCCGTGAGGCGGCGCGCGATCTGACGCACGCGCTCGCGGTCAGCGGTATCTGGGGAGGGTTCGCGGTCGAACGGCTGGTCGGCGTCGGTGCGGCGGTGCTCGAGCTCGCGCCACATCTGGAGTAGGGAGGACGGCGCGGTAGGCGAGGGCGCCTGCGGGCGCGGCGGGGGCGTGGTGGGTGAGGAGAGGAGGAAGGAGGAGGGGTCGAGGGTGGAGACGGGGTGGAGGCGGGCGAGCGCGAGGAGCTCGGCCTCGCGGTTGCGCCGCTCGACCTCGCGCTCCATGGAGGAGAGCACCTCCTCGGCCTGGCGCGCGACCCAGCGGCTGAGCAGGCGCGACTCCCGCCTCCGCCTCCGCGCCGCCGACGACTCCGCCTCGTCCGCCTCATGGCCCGCTCCATCTCCGCCTCCCGCGGTGGAGCAGGAGGAGGAGGTCGGGGAGAAGCAGCCCCCGAGGTGGTCACAGACGAGGTCCTCGAGGTCGCGGCGGAAGTCGGCGGCGGCGCCGATGCGGTGGTGGTACTCGTCCATGGAGCCGGCGGCCTAATGCTAACCCGAACCCTAGGAGGAGCAAAAGTATGTGGGAGTCGAAATGGGGGCTAAAGCGGGGGGACGGGAGGCGGGTTGGCGATTAGGGGAGCCATTAGCAGGCATTTGGGAGCGATTAGCGACGTGATTTGGGAGGGATGGGATTGGATCGGAATGGAATGGATTGCAATTTGAGCCGCGGAGAAAGGAGAAGAGGAAGAAGAAGAAGAAGCGGCGATCGGTTTATGGGATTTTTCTCTCTCTTTTTTCCTTTTCTATCTTTTTTTTCTTCTTTGGTTTAGGCCGGGAGGGGAGAAAGGTGTAGCTATTTTTGATACGGGTACACAAGCCACAAGGTAGGTTCTACTTTTTTTTTTTTTTTTTTGCTGCAATTTAATTTTGCTTGGCTCCCTTGAGTCCCCTTTCTATCTCGTGGTAATTTTGCGCACAAATTTTTGGAAAAGAAAGCATAAGTACATAAGCTCTATGTTGCATGTATAGAATTCCGACTTAACAAATAATGTCATGAGCCCTAGCTCAGTTTTCACCTTCATGCTGCGTTAATTAACAATGGAGTGCGAGTGTCACAAGATATTTGGCAAATTAAGGTTCCTTCAAAAATAAAAATATTTTTGTGGTACCTTAAAAAGGGGGTGACTTTAACTAAGGATAACCTAGTTAGGCGTAACTGGAACGGTGACACGAAGTGCTGCTTCTGTCATTCTCTAGAAACTATTCAACACCTTTTTCTGGACTGTTTTTATGCCAAGTTTTTGTGGCGAGCGGTACATTTACTGTTCGGACTAACACCTCCACAGAGTATAGATGACCTTTTTATTGGGTGGTCAAAGAAGGGTAATAAGAAACAAAATGCATTGTTATTGACAGCAGCATCGGCACTTTGTTGGGCAGTTTGGGTAACAAAAAACAAGGTGGTTTTTGACAAATGTAGACCAAAATCTTTTTTGCAGGTACTATTCAGGGGAACTCACTGGCTCCGACAGTGGGCAAAGTTGCAGCGGCGTGATGATCTACGGGATCACTTGGTCTTAGCTGGGCAACATCTTGAGTCGTCAGCTTTGCAATTCTTCGGTTCCAATGGATGGTTATCAACAAGATTTATTGGCCTTTCTTAGTCAAAACTTTACATGCGTTTTGTTTATCCATGTGTTTTGCTGTAAAGTTGGAACCTTTTACAGCTCGTGTGCCAGCCTATGGGCTACCTTTTGTAATAATTGGCATGATTCTATCGGTTGATAGATGAAGCCGGATATTACTATCCTTTATCTAAAAAAAGGTAATCCAAGAGATGCATGGGAACATTGCACTTGTCTTTTGCTTTCCTTCTTGAAATGCAATGCAGTTTCATGCCAATTTATGGCCCTGTTCTTTTCACTTTGGGCTTTTGACTTCTCCGAAAGTCAAAATAATAGGACAGCTTCTTTAAGCAAATTCTCAAAACATCTTTCCCAGCCAAAAACGGTATGCGCCGTCTGCGTCGGTATCTCCACCATCCACCACCGTTTAGAAAAGCGCAAACAAAATCTATCAACTGCAGCTCAAAAGAACAAACCCTACATGACTCTGAAAAATTTAAAGCTTCTTTCTTCTTCTCTTCTTACTCAAACAGCTCAACCGGCCTGTTCTTTTTGGCTTTGGCTTATGGTTTTTAACTGCGGCTTATAGTTTTTGGACTGTTCGTGGGAGAAAGCACGGAGTAACAAAAACTCATATGTAGTTTTGGTCGATATAAATGAAGTCGCTACGGTGTACAGTGTAATTAACTTGTAAACCTCTCATTGAAAAGACACTCTGTTTGAAACCTAGTTACTGTAGAAAAACCAAAAAATAGATTTTACAAGCTGAAAAGAGCAGGCCCTGATTTCAATTTCCTGAGCAATGCAACGCTATTGAAGCAATGGATGTGATTAAAAAGATAAGCTTCGGTGATCGATCCTTACATTAAAGCCTAAACCCATCTCACCGACCAAATGGAACTAACTAAAGAATGTTTTGCTATAGTAGTAAAACATGATCTTTATTATGTGCGCTATGGCAATTTATATTACATCAGATACAATATGTACGGTTGAAAGTCAGTTAGCTATAACCAGAAAGAATATCAATAGGATTATGCGGCATGATTAGTGAGATACAATGCCATGTACGTGTAGGGAGCATAGATGCCAACAGTGCCATGCACGTATAGGAAACGTATACTCCAACAACCCCCATAGTGTCAACTAGGAGTAGCACGGACGTTGAGACTGGAGCAAAAATCTATGAAGACCACTGTCAGGAGCCCCTTGGTGAAGATATCCACGTACTGCAGGGAGGAGGGAACTTGAAGAACTCGGACATCGCCCAAGGCAATGCGCTCCCGAATGAAATGAAGGTCAATTTTCATGTGTTTGGTGCGCTGATGCTGCACCAGATTGGTAGAGAGGTAGACGACGCTGATAGTATCACAGTATACAATCGTGGCCTTATGAAGAGGGCGTCGAAGCTCAAGAAGGTGTTGACGAAGCCAACATGCCTTAGCGACAACATTTTCAACGCCGTGATACTTAGCCTCCGCACTTGACTGTGAGATCGTGGGTTGCCGCTTTGATGACCAGGAGATGAGGTTGTCATCGAGAAAGAGACAACAGTCAAAGGTAGGTTTCCTAGTGTTAGGGCAGTCGGCCCAATCGGCATCAAAGTATGCGACGAGATCGGGTTGGGAAGACCAGGAAAGCTGTAGTTCGTAGTGCAAAGTGCTTTTGACATAACAAAGTATTCGCTTGACTACCTGGAGATGTGGCTCATGAGGGTCGTGCATGAACCAGGGCGGTGTGTGTCCTGAGTTGTTGAAGCTGCGCTAGGAAGGGCCGCCATTGCTGTTGCGCCGATAGAACTTACCGCCTTTGCCCTTGGATTTCCAGGAGGTGGTGGAGTTGGAGTTGGGTGCAGGAGTTTTGGTGGTGGTATTGGTGGTAGCAAGGAGAGCAATGTTATAGGGGTTTGGTTTGGAAATCTTCTGATCAGCCTCCTCGAGTAACAACAGGGGGCATGCATAGAGAAAAGTTGGGAAGGGGGTTCTAGTTTTGATGACAGTGGCCATGTTGAGGAAGGAGTCATTGAGGCTACGGAGCATTGTGAGCACCAGTGTGTCATCAAAGATGGGCTGGTCGATGTCGCGCGAGGGCGTCGATGAACGCTTTGAGGTGCTAGGAGTACACCAAGATTGTCATGTCTGCCTGTGTGAGGTTGCGGAAGTCGGCCTCAAGAGACAGCGTGTGCGGTCTTATTATCGCGGAAGAGGGCCTCAATGGTCTTCCAGATGGTGCGCGCCGAGGCATCGGGGGTGAGGATGATGGCAAACAGCTCCTTCGAAACGGAGGCATAGAGGTGGGAGGACAGCGAAATCTGTGGACTCCCAAGTGGCATCGTTGTCGGGGCGAGCGGTGTCGTCAGCGCTTAGCATTGAACTTGCCAACAAGGACAAGGAAAAGCTCCCACCATCTAGCACTACGATAGAAAGGGTCATCACAGACGGTTATCAAACCATCTGAATTTATGTGTCTATGATAATAGGTGGTTATCACATACATCTCTCAAACCGTCTGTGATAATTACAACACAGACGGTTTTTCAAAAAACCATCTGTGATATATCAGGTATCACAGATGGTTCTTAAATATAGCTATATGTGATATGCTAATTATCACAGACGGTTAATACCAAAAATTGTCTGTGATATGTCACATATCACAGACGGTTTTCAAACATAGCCGTCCGTGATATCTTACATCTCACAGATGACTAATACCAAAAACCGTCTGTGATATTCATATAGCACAAACGGTTTTACTGCTATAAAACATCCGTGATAGCTATTTGAATATTTATATTATTTTCTATTTTTCGGCTAGCCTTAGAAAATAATAGCCATGCCCTCTAAAAACAAGTAAACATATTACATATATAGCACACGACAATCATTACACAGATCTCATAAATGAAATAAACAACTAAACGAAGTACATTTCAATGAATTGTTTAATGAAGTACAATTGAGTGATTACAATTGTATCAAATATTTCAACATCTAATTTTCATCACCGGAGTAGAACTCTCCAGTCTTATTTATGACCTTCGCTATCAAGAGTTGGGAGAGCTTTTCTCAAATTTTGGCGAGTGTATCAAGACCGAATATACTTACGTCGAATTTCACGCGTTGTCGCTAGGAGTGTTAAAGTTGTTAGCATATGTATATATAAATTAATAATCATGAAATAATTATTGCAAGTTGAGAAACCTCTGGATCATTCGTCTTAGTGGCCATGATGTCCTCCATGTAGCGGCAAATATAGAATTCACATATGTTGCCATGTAGTTATTAATGGTACTGAAAAAAATAGATTACATATATAGATATTATCAGTTCTAGAGATATTATTACGTTAAGAAGAAAAAGAGGCCTTGGATCGGGATCAATCTGAAACCATGAAAGTGTGTATAGACTCACACACAATGATCTTTATTATGTGTGCTATGGTAATTTATATTACATCAGATATGTACAATATGTACTGTTGTAGCAAACCGGAAACAAATGAAGTCAGTTAGCTATAACGAGAAAGAATATCAGCAGGATTAATGCTTTTTGGAGGGAATGTACGTACGTAGTACGTATCATTTATTCTCTCCCTTCTGCATGCTGCGCGTATTTTTCATGGCCGAATTGCGAGAAATAAGATCCTAGGCATGCATATAGTACAGTACAGTACAGTCGTGCCTTCTCTATCTTTTTTAATTAAACTACTTGTATTTAGCAGTAAACGGCAACAGGACAAGTCTGAATTAAGGCGTTGCTTTATGCCCAAGGATGCCTAAAATGCATAGGCTAGCCGGTCCACTGGAAGATCTAAATTAAGAATGCCTCAGAAGACACTTCTTTTTTCCTTGTTTAATCACCCCCCAACGAATCAGGAGCACAAATAAAAACCAGCCTGATCTTGCATCTATATATCTAGCTCGTCTTGAGAAAAAGAAAAATTAAAGGGCATGTGTTCTTAGACTCTAATCCCGCCTTAACTTTTTTCAACAAAGTGAAATGATGCATTGGACTTTTTTTGTGATATCTGTGAAAAGCACTGCTAATTATATGCTGTATATGCTTGGCAAGTGACAGGATCATGACAAGAGTACTGTGTTATATCCTTCTACTCAGTGTGTATACCAGTCATTTTGACTTAATTTGTTAGCTAGCTTGTAAGTAAAATATAACTTCTGAACTTTAAATTAATTATCTACTGTTATACGCTTGTACTGTATCTGAAATTCTGAATGCCTCCTTGCGTAGCTATCACTGTCCACTATTGGTTGGGTTGGTTTTCAGTAATAGTATATCTATGTCACGTACCACAGTCATACATAGAAGAGAGTACTCGATCGATCGAGATAAAATAAAGTCAGTTCAATATATTGGTGTGGCAAAAAGAAAAAATAAAGTCAGTTCAATATATTGGTGGCAAAAAGAAAGAAAAGAAGAAAAGAAAAGATTTCACGTGCGTGGTGACGAGGGAGCGCCTCCAGCCAGTGAGAGTGAGGTGAGGTGAGGTGAGGTGAGGTGAGGACTGAGGAGTGGCTTGCTCTGCTTCCCTTTTATAGCAGCTGGTCTTTCCAATTTCACGTGCTTCTTTTTCTCTCGCTCTTGCCTTTTCTTTCTTAATTACTGGATTGATAGAGATTTGTTTTCTTAGTTAGTGGACGGTAGGACTCCTTTACTTACATGAAAAATGCTTGTTTCTTTACTCCCATCTTGGTCTGTCACCTCATCTGCACAAGCAAGCAAGCTTGATTAGGGTCCGTCCGTCCATCGCCATAGGTGGCATGGGCTCTCTCGGCTAGCGAATTAGTCGGTGATGGATCTCCTTAGTTTCTCTAGTGAAGTAGCAAAGGCGACCAATAGGTGGAAACGGCCGGCCGCTAGCAGGCTAGGCTCAAGAGGGCAAGTCACGTACGCATCAGTTATTCCACATCGATCCATTAGGAATGAGAATGAATGATCATGGAATCCAGGCGCTCCAGCTAGCTAGCCAACAGACGGCCAAACATGCCCTTCAGAATTTACCAGCCACGACCGCTCACTGACAACCGCCCGCCGTCGGCGATGCGAGCAAACAAAAAACAAGAGACTGTATTTGTACAGTACAGGACACAGGAGAGCTTGGACAAGGACAGCCATGGCGTGGGACGGCAGCCGCAGCTTCATCGCTGGCCACACACCGCACCACCCCGTCGACCTCACCTCACCGCCACACACAAAAAAAAAAAACTCTGCTGCCCTGGAATCCATGGATAAATAATAGCTCATCGATGATGGTGCATTGATGCATCACCAACACCTACAAAACCAGTAGCCTCTTGCCACGTGTCCACCTGGTCAGAGAAACAACAGGTCCAGAGATGAGCTATTATAGTAATCAGGGCAGACACAAGGATGTAAAGTTTTAGACAGCAATTAGGGCAGAGAATATGAAAATTCCAGAATTTCAAAACCAATATATCGGAAGAGTTACGTTGGTCTATGGATCAGATGCATGGGTTTTTGGTTGGGAAATACATAGCTAAAAATCCTAAACTCCCCTCATCTTTTATGTAATGACAAAACTATACAACTGAGTATACCATACAACGGATGGATTGCTAGTTATGACAACTAGTACGTACATTACAACAAGCACTACAGCATCGGAGCCTAATTACTACTAGTACGTACATTACAAATCAGTGGGGTCGCGCTTCTGCCTCCAGAAAAGGAAATATTATGACAATACAATACCGTGACCACATACAATTTACATATCATTAGGGGTATCAGTGAAGCTCTCCAAGGCCAGGCCTGTTTATGACGGGCTTACAGCACAAGTGGGTTCCTTTGGGTTTGGGGAAGGTTGCATGTGCACGTGCGTGCAGACTCTCTCAGGCTGTCCTCTTGTCCACAGGTTTCTGAGTTCACCCCGTTTCCTGCCGAGTGCTAAGAAAGTGCCTGCAGTAGTACGGTGGTTTGTTAAAACACAATCACAAAAATCTCAAGCTACGAACCTCGTCATCAGGCACAAGGCGTTACCAACCAAGCGTGAAAGGCACAATGTAAAGAAGAGCTGGTTGCCCATGACCATCCATAAGATTTAAGGCGACATACGTGATCAGAAGACCTAGAGAGGGCAAAAACACAGTACATCAAACCAAGATGGATGTGGTAAAAGGGTGCAGGTATCACATTACATAAGATAGGACATTTTAGCTTAAGCTGAATATGTTGGCAAACTGTGCTCCAAAAAAAAAGTGGCAAATGCATAGTTGTGATGGAAACAGCGATGTCTTACCAGAACCGTATGCAACCATTGACCACAAAAAGTAACCAGATTGTAAGGTCTTCTTGGCAGCCCAATCATACCTAAATAGAGGGAGGGAAATACTAAGCGGAGAGCTCAGCAACCTAATGTATCAAACATACTGAAAGTTCAAAACAACTGTTACACAGCTAATTAACCAACAGACGAAATTGGAAGAAACTCATGCTAATTGTTGTTCTCCAGCCTATAATTATGGAATTCGCATATGACATGCCCATAGGTATTGGCTAATGGCTATTGAGAGAAGAATGAATGACGCAGATTTAGCGCATTAACCTTAGTGCAAAAGCAATCAACAGTCCAGGAAGAAGGATATCACCAAAGCCTATGATGCTGTATCCGCCCCATGGATCAAACATTCGTGGGATCTTTAACAGCATGGGCACACCATCTTCGTCAGTTTTATCACCACGTGCAACCTGCGAGCAGAGCACAAGCACAACTATAATGTCTAGCAAATGGCAAAAGCAGAGCATCACAATAGTCATTTGTACGTACCACAATCATCACACTCTCATGAAACCACATCTTGGAGATAAAAACCCAGAAGATGTCATACAAGAAGGCACAACTGAGAAGAACAGACCCCACCTGAGCATGACGAGCAAAGAATTGGCATCAAAGTCCTTCACTAAATGGAAAAGGACAAACCAAAGAGCAGAATTACCTTCAGGTTAGGTATCCTAACAATTTGGATCACAGTAACAATCAGTGCAATACCCTGAAAGTACAAAGCACGACATTAATCAACAGAGAACAATCCCAAAGGAGGGCATCAAAAACAAAACTATACTTACAAGAATATCTTGCCCAATCCAAGCATAGGGCATCCGGCGATAAACAGCCCATATAACAGCAGATCCAATGCAAAATGGGCAAACTGCCAAAGTAAGATACGAAACAGCTCCAAAAAAGGGCACTTTTACAAAAGATTCTGCAGCAGGTTTAAACCATCTGAAAGATCCCATGGCTTCGGTCAGTAACTTTTTTTGTTAAAAAAAAAAGATTGGCTGTGGCCGTAAAAAGTAACAGATTAAAGTGACAGCTGCAAAGTGTCTACAGTGTGCATCTTAACCCAGAAAATATAAATAAAATCTTACAGAGCCACAAATGTACCTTGACAATAAAGAAACCAAGCATGTTTGCAGACCCTGCATAAACAAATAAAACAGAACATGCTGTGAGTTCACAAAATGGAAGAGAGACAAACTAAAATAAACAGTAGTTTGAGTATCAGCCAACAGACGATGTTGATTCATTCTACCAGATACACATAATCATGCTTGGTCATTCAACAGCTACCATAAAGCTCTTCTCTCAGTTTGAGACGGTTCTTTCATAAAATAAAAAAAAACAGATAAAATGGAAGTGCTTCAATGCTCTAAAAAAAGGTCAATTTTTTTAAGTAGATTTAAGAGCCTGGTTTGCAACCATCCGGTACTACTCTCTACCCCAATTTGCATCGCTTCACGATTTGTGCAATTTAGTTTTGGGGGAGCATATAAACACTATTCTATTTTACTGATTAAGCAGTATAAAAAATTCGTAATCTTAGGGCATTCAGACACAGTTAAGAAAACTACAACAACAGAAAAAGAGATGAAATTGTACACACCTCTACACCACCGATGCAAAAGATAACCACCAGAAGCTCCACAAACCAGTGAGACATCAGCTTGTACAGCATTATCAAGAAACATGATGCAATCACAACGAATAGTAATGCTGATGTCATGTTGATATCTACCATACCACTAGAACCCCCAGCCTCAAGGTTCAGTGAACTTTCATGTCCATCCTATATAAGTAGTGTGTCTGTTAGCTCCTCTTTTCGAGTAGACAAATGATAAAACAAATAAGCTTTGGCTCAGAACCTTCAGGAGCTTCTCTTGTTCAATAACCGCTTCTCGAGCACTCCATGCTGACCAGTATGTTGCGCAAAGAATGGTACCAACTGCCAGAAGCCACAGAAACACCTCTGCCGTATCAACCACAGGACGATCTGGAGAGTATAGCTTCACCAAAACTGAGAAATTGAAATCAAGAAATGTAAATCTGTTAGCTGTCTTATGGCAAAATAAGTACCCAACTTTCAAGTTAACACAAACATAAAAGTTAGACAATAAAGATAAGCAACCTCACATTCACAGGACATGACACAAGATTCCAGAGGACAAAAGACTGATTTACCTTCACCACGTGCAAGGAGTCCCTGTAAAGCGGAGCCTGCATCTTTTGGCAGAAGAACTGCAGGTATATTTATATCTAGATCTGTTTCATTTCGATCACAGACCATCTTGTATAGCTCTGCAAGCAGATGCATGACATGTGACAACACCAAATATATGAGTGTGAAGACAAGTCATCAACCATAAGCTTGCTCATCTATATACGCAAACATGTGTACTGCTAAATGTGTCTACATGAAACCATGAAAAACAAATGTCCAATAACATGGTCAGAGGCAACATATCAAACAAGATGAAGCATAGGAACCAAATTATTTAGTTCTAATGCTTAGAGATGAACCTTTCAACGACAAAAGAACAGAAGTAGTTCCTTAAATACACACATTAAACATTTGCAAAAATAATGGGTGTTTACAAGGGCACCCATGGCAAGCATAGATGCTTGATCTCTGCCTATGTATGATGAGGGGCCTCAGGGCCCTAATCTTGCAAAAGAAAGATATGGATCTTAAAGAACAGTATAAACACCAAAGGGCTTCAGTAAGATTATCAGGGTAAACAAAAAAATTATAGTGCTGAAAATTAGTATATGCATGGTAAGACAAATTGTTTTGCTAATCCCATTCCCCGTATTATAACATCTTCATCTGCTAATTACATAGTACTCCAACACAGGTGATAAGTGGAAAACATTGTATGTAGAATTTTACAAGGAATTTTATATATAAGGCATACCATGGAGATGATTGATGATTATAATAGCAGAAGCACCAGCAGCTTCGGCAACCTTAGCTTTTGTAGTGAACTTACAGTTTCCCCTTTGCACTAACAAAACACTACCAGCAACCTAGATAAAGGAGTAATCAATCAGTAGGTAGGAATGTAGGCCAATCGAAAAATTGCAAACAGCTAAACCATGATTTCCAGAAAGATAACCTTTTCTCTGGGAAGGGTACAACAATCAAAAGGGTCTGCTAACAATAGACTTGTTCGGTTGGCATGCTTTTCCTTTGACTCTATCGTGGGGCCAAACCGAGCACCAACACCGACAAACTCATCACTCTTTCTATTATTGACCCAGGTTTGCACTTTTACCTGATAACAAAGTGAGGAAACAAAATGTGAATGTAGATAATAAAAGTAAAGGATGGGCAGCGTAACTCTAATCAATAAAGTGGCACTGTAAGGCATTAAGTATCAAATACAAAGTGCTGACACTAACCAAACTTCAAAGTGTAATGCCCTTGAGTTATGGTCCTACATCACGTTAATTGCCTACTTAACAACCAAAAAACCACCTTCATCCAGGTAACCGCAACAGGTCCTGGGAACCATATTTATTAGCTAAATATAATGGGCTCAGATATAGGAGTAAACGTTCAGGTGAAGCCCATGATAAACAGCTTAGTATAATTGCTGATTAGATTGAAACAAGAAAAAGATAACTAAATAGTGGACAATTAATCTGTTTTGAGTGGATTACTTGTGCCGCAGTACATCAAGGTAATCATAGCAACTAATAGGATTGCAGTCGGAAATGACAAATTGAGCATGGATAAAAAAAATCTTTGAGGAGGCCATAGCAGTCCCCACATGGTTCCAAGACCTTAATATCTCATTGTGATGATACAAGTTGGATCATCTTCCTATTGACCCTATCACTTGCCAGCATATCTAGAAAATATCCTCAGCAGGAGAATTCCAGCAGACTATAGACTGGTTCAATCAGCTCGAAATAAATCTACATTCTAATCCTCGAGTGAATAACAGGTCATGCAATGTAAGAACCATATAATTCCCTGCATTAAGACATACCAAAGTTGTACAACCTACTATTTCTCCAAGCTATATAGACGACAGAAAAACTAAGCAACGGTATACCGATGCATCACTTTTCAACAGTATCGGTTTCCATCTTTGGACGGAAGCCATCCGACGCCTATGATTCCAACTCACCAGAACTTTATCCATACTAATATAGTCTTTCCCTTTCTCTCTCTCTCTCTCCCCATTCATGGCGTTGTTCCCATCCATTCTCCAAGGAGCAGCGGCCAGCGGCCGGTGGGGGTGGCCTGTAGCGGCTCTCGCACTGTGCAGCTGGTGGGAGCGGGAGCGGACAGGGTGATTATGGCTTGCAGCGACACTCAGAGCTGCAGCAGCAGCGTGCAACCGACAGGAGCAGCCGCTTTGTCGCATCTACTGATCTACATGCGCCGCCACCAATTTTGAGCCCGATTTAGGTGGTGCCGCTGCTCCCTTGTCCGATCATCTTCACTTATCTGAAACTTGCTTTGCTTTTTGTTGAATTTTGCCTAAATTTTACACTTCCTTAAAATTTCAGAGTTGTTGGTATTTTGCATCGAATTGACAGGTTTCATATTTTTCTCCATTAGGCCCATTGAAATGTTGTTCGAAACATGAAATTTTTTGAAACTCACATGAAACTTGGACTTGAAACCTTAAACTTGAATGAACCATGCATTTTGGAGCATTAAACCTTTTGAAACTCCCATGAAACTTGAACTTGAAACCTAAAACTTGAATGAATCTTGCATGTTGGAACCTACAAACACTAGAAACTCACATGAAACCTAAACTTCAAACCTGAAACTTGGATGGCACTTGCATTTTGAAACCTAAAACCACTTGAAGCTCACATGAATATTGAACTTCAAACCAAAAACTTGGATGAAACTTGAAGCTCAGTATCTCATTGAAACCAATTCCAACGAGATACCATCGTATAGTCACCTTCGAAAGAGAAACCTCATGAAACATAGTCAACATAGGCATAAAAACTTCTAAAACTTCATGAAACCTAATAAAATTTAATCATAAAACCTAGTCAACTTAGACATGAAATATCCTGAAACCTTATGAAATACCATAAAACTTAATTATGAAACCTAGTCAATTTAAGTATGAAACCTTCTGAAACTTTATGAAACCTCGTAAAACTAGTCATGAAACTCAGGATGGGTTTTTTTTTGAGCTTATGGCTTGGCTTTATATAATAACTAGCTTTCAAACGGAGTGTCTTTTCAAGGCAGAGTCTAAAAGTTGATTGTAATAGACACTGTCCCTACTTCATCTATATCGACCAAAATCGCACATGAATATCTCTTTCTCTATACTCTCTCGCGCGAACAGCCAGAATTCAAAATTTTAATCCAAAAGCGACAAGGCACAACCCAAAACAACCAACCTTTAGTCAACTAAGCCATGAAACATCTTGAAACAACATAAAACTTAATCATGAAACGTCGTGAAATGTTTTGAAACTTTATGAAACCTCATGAAACATCATAAAACTAGTCATGAAACCTTATGCAATTTAATCAGTTTAGGCATAAAAACCTCCTAAAACACTATGAAACTGGTCATGAAACCTCCTGAAACTTTATGAAACCTCATGAAACAGATTCATGAGGATGGAATATGTATTGTACAAGTACAACAAATGTAACAACAATGTCTCACGAGCACCATTCCTTTGCTAGTGAAACAGGTCGATGTTGATCCAAAACCAAGCATGCAGCAATGGAGTAGGATGGCGACGTCTCACGGGCAGTAGTGGAGGAGGCTAACGAGGTCCCACGGGTTTGTGGAGGACGCGCAGGGGTCAGCAAGGTCTCACCAGCAAGCGCGGAGGTCGGCGAGGTCTCATGGTATGTAGCACATGGATAAGGTTAGAGAAGACACAAAGAACAACGAGGATCGTGTTGTGCATGCGAAGACGTAGTGGGTCGTCTGATCATAACTAATGGAACGGCTACTACCTATCCCGTTCGATGGGGTATGAACGGTATAGTGTTGGGTAGCCGTGTCCTATGGACAATTACCCTATATGAAAGCCGCCCCCGGGAGAACCCGTACGGTACTAGTCCGTATCGTCTCAAAGGAAAGTTAATCAACTACAGTCCCTAAGTCAACAATAATAGTTGAAGCAAATTAGTAAAGGGAGCTCCTGAGCTTACGATACAAAGAAATATCGAGACCGAAGCCTCCAAGCAGCTCACACTGTAGCCTGCCTACCCCAATAATAGACCGATGAACTCAAGAAGTACCGCGACCCAATCGCCTATTGCAGCAAGTTACGCCGTTAAACTCCCCAATCCACAAATCAAACAAACCCGAGGGTTCTGAACCCTGGAATCGACAACTCCAAACCCTAGCTTAGTCCGAGACACCTAAATCGAAACGCTCCCATCGCATGCAGCTCGGAACCGAAAGTCGAATCGACCGATCAGCTGGAAGCAGCAAGATTGGTCCCCTGAGCAAACGAGGCGTGCGAGACGATAGGAGGAGGAGGACCGCACGTACCAGGACGAAGTCGTTGGAGCAGCCGGGGATCTTGGGGGCCTCGTCGTCCTGGTGGACGATGTCGCCGCCGGCCGCCACCCCCGCGAGAGCTGCCATCAGCAGCAGAGCCGAGGCGGCCGCCATCTCCGGCGACCTGGTGCCCATCACCGGCACGGCGACGCTTGGGGAGCAGGAGGAAGGCGACACGGGTTTGATCGATGAAGCAGACAGAGGTCAGGTGGGAATGGGGTAGGGGCCCACTTGGCAGTGTATTAGATATATAATAGATGAGGAGGGAGGGAATTTTTTGTACGGATAATCCATTTTTTATTCAAAATTACAGAAATATACCTGCGGGAAAATTTTTTACAAGAATATGCTTCAGTCGCCTAATGATTGGGCGACTGGAGCCTTTCGCCCAACCATTGGGCGACTTTAATCCAGTCGCTCAATGGTTGGGCGACTGCATCCAGTCGCCCAACGATTGGGCGACTTAAATGCAGTCGCCCAATGGTTGGGCGACTGCAGTCAAGTCTCCCGTGAATGTTTTAAATTTTTTCAATTTTGTAGTTTTAAACTGGTAAAAAATATGCTGGAGTTGTAATAAAAGTTTATGTTCATTGTATATTATAGGTGTGTAAAAAATTTTGGGAAATTTTTTTTAGGAACGATTGACCGTAGAACGATCGGTACATACGATGGTAAGTGATATTTTAATGTTATTGAGAATTCGTGTCTCTGGGCTAGGATTGGGTTGAGGAGGATCGACGGGCCCAGCGGTCAGATTATCACAGACGGTTCTACATACAAACCATCTGTAATACTCGCTATCACAAGTTTTATATATCGATGCAATATAAACAACTAGTCTGAAAAGATAAAATAGCAAAGTTGTATATGGCTTATATATACTCATTAAAAAGGTTTCGACGAGATCTACAACTTTTCAGTTGAAGAAAAATCCAAATTCCGAAAGGAAGGCCAAGAAAAAGGGCAAAAACAGAAACCAAAAACTTACGACGCGGGTTTAGGTCCAAAGATGACCGATTTTCGGGGTCTTGGAGGGCGACTGGCGCAAGCTGGTCGTTTTTATTGGATTGGGCTCGTCGTTAGCTTTCCAACGAGTACAAGAACGTCGAAAACGGACACCGTATGCAAAAGTTATGCCCGTTTTACTGAAGGTGTGTCGGAAACAGACTGAAACTGCTATAACTTTTGATCCCGTGGCCGAAATTGCTCAAATTTTTTTCTAGAGGCTGTTGGATGTATGAAGAACAGCTCCACCAATTTTCACTTTTTTTAGCGAAGGTTTGATGCACTTTCCGAATTCTCAGTAAATCAAAATATTACTTACCATCGTATGTACCAATTGTTTTATGGTCATTTGTTCCTAAAAAAAGTTTCCCAAAATTTTTTACACACCTACAACATACAATGAACATAAACTTTTATTACAACTTCAGCAGATTTTTTACCAGTTTAAAACTATAAAATTGACAAAATTTAAAACATTCACGGGGTCCTGAGTGCAGTCGCCCAACCATTGGGCGACTGCATGAAAGTCGCCCAATGGTTGGGCGACTGGATGCAGTCGCCCGAGGATAGAGCGACTGGATTAAAGTCGCCCAATGGTTGGGCGAAAGGCTTCAGTCGCCCAACCATTAGGCGACTGGAGCCTATTTTTGTAAAAAATTTTCCCGCGGGTATATTTCTGTAATTTCGAATAAAAAATGGATTATCCGTACAAAAAATTCAGGAGGGAGGTCAGGTAGGGGAAGTGAAGTAGACAAGAAGGGCAAGGAGCTAGAAGGCGAATCGACTAGCAATTAGCAAGGCAATAATAATATTCATTTGCATTTCGTCTTTGTTATGTATTTTACCTTCTTGGAAAAGTCGATTGTAAGCGACACGACTAGCATTTGGATGTTTGTGTCTGTGTAGTTAATTTCAAACCCCTTTTGGATATACTAATACAAGTTTAGTGTAATGTTTTTCCTCTTTTGAAATATTTCTAGCTGTAGCGCCTGGGCCAGATTGGCCTGGCCCAGCCCACATGATGTCCATTTAAGAGAGAGAGAGAGCAAGGGGAGGAGGCAAAAGCCGAGTTGCTTTCCCCTCCTCCTGTGCTCTCCCTGTCGTCGCCGCTCTCTATGTACCTCCCCCTCGCGCCTGTTGTCGCCGCTCGCCCACTTGTCGAAGCCACCGCTCGTCAGCCCCAGCACCGTCGCTCGTCGCCCTCCGACAGCCACTGCCGCTTCACCTTGCTGCGTCGTTGTTGCCGCCCCGTTGTGCGAGTCGCTGCCGTGTGCTGTCGCTCGGCTCCACCAAACCGCGCGTCGCTGTCGGACCTACGCTGCCCTCGCGTGCACGCTCATCCCCCCCGGTAGCCGGCTGCTGCATTGCTCCGTGCATCCACACGTAGCTGTCGCCGCTGCCCTCACCTCCCTGCCCTAGCTGTTGCTGCCGCTACACGGGAATGAAGGGTCGGCTGGCCGGGAGGTGAAGAGGGAGAGGGCGCCGGCTGAGAAGGAGGGGAGGCGACCGGGGTGAGCCGGCTGACCGGAGAGAAGAGCAGGGGCGCGGCTAAGCAAGGAGAAGACGAGGGCGAGGAGCCAGCCGACTGCATGGAGGAAGGAAGAGGGCCGGCTGTGGGGGAAGAAGGGAAGGACGCCGGCCATGAGAAGGAAGAAGAGAGGATAAAAGAAAAAAAGGAAGTCTGACCCGCTACTAGATTTGTCAAATCCAGCTAAGAAAAGGAAGGTAGTGCTCCAATCCAGTCGTTTGGGGCCAAGGTAACACCTTGAGAAATCTTCTCCCAGTTTATTTATCGAGTCATGCATAAGTTAATATGCCGATAATTAGAATTAATGTATGTGGCTACGTGTCGTGCCCGCTCCATAGCCACTTCCTCATCGCCTCCGCCTCGTACGCGAACCCATCCCCGGCAATCTGCGGATCCCGCATTACCTCCTTCCATATTGGGCAGGCAAAGTAGGTCAGGATCCCCTCGCCGTCGAACGCCGACGACCACGTCCTGCTCGGCGCGGCGCCCATCGCCGCCTCCAGCACGCTCTGGCCCTCCTCCAATAGCTCGCCCAGCCGACGCGGCCTCCGCTTCACGTCGCAGCATCTCAGCCCAAGGAGCGCCACCTCTTCGGCGCGCTTCATCGGCCACCCTCCCGCGCTCGTGTCCACCACCTCATGTCAGGCCTTCCTGCCGGCCGCGGCCTCCTGCGGTACACAAGAAAATATCAGCAGGCTTCATTACAATATCAGGTTTTGCATGTACACAAGAAAATTGAACATCAGCAGGTACCAAGGGAGATGAAAATATGATTCAATTCTTGTAGATGATTACAAATAAGTAGTTATGAACTAGCACGGCAAGGGGTTAATCATCCGTTGGAGAGAGGTCGGACGGTGACGACTTAAAGTAGAACAGCACTAGGTGAAGAGAGCACCGATTGAGAGAGGAATAGATCTAGAATAACTGGTCAAGGGAACAACCACAGCTGGACTTTAGAGATTTGTTTATTCATTTTTGCTTGCTTTGTAATGGATACATGCTATCCTTTTATAGAGAAGATTCGACTTGACTTTTAAAAAATATTTTATAAGAAAATTTATCTCTAACAATCCAATCTAATAATAACTTGCCTAACTAATATCTAATATTAAACACCTAATAGATAGATTCTTAAATAACAAACTATGTCTAATACACACGGTGCTACAGTACTCTTACGTGAACAGTAGGTGCGCTACATTAACCAGTGCTATAGTGCGCCACAGTGAACAATGCCTAGTGCTATAGTAACATGTGCTATAGTACTCCTACAGTATTTTTCTGAATATTAGATCATAATATAAGTGATGTTAAACAAGTAATGAAATATAGTATAACATGATTATATTAACAATCGAGATACAGGATGGCATGGGTGGATTTGATATAGAACACATGTTATTAAAATAATAGAACTCGTTCATTACATTATAATGTAGGGGACCATTTGATTGATTCTGGAAATACAAGGTTTATATTAATATTATTATAGCAGTAATTACGGATGGTCCAACTCTAGTACAATTGGAAAGCAATAACTCCTAGTCCAGAAGCCTACACGCTGCGCACTACAAAATACAATTTTCGACATGCACAACATCGAGAGCCCTTGAACAACTACATGTACTTCAACGATCAAATTGTCCGTTAGTTTTTTTTAATATTTTTGCTACTACTTGACCTGCTAAAGCAAGTGATCACATGATTAGTGCTAGTTATCAGCAAAGTAAATCCTCTTCAGTTAATGATCCTTTTCCACATAGGAATATTCAGTACTTGTAGTTAGCAAAAAATCAGTTAAGAAAGTATGTAAATGTCAACTACTCTATACATGCAGCATAGTCGTACATCAGCTACAAAAGCTCTACATATAAAGTTGTAACTTTCAACAAATATCCGCATTTTGTGGGTACTGCCAATCCAAATATTAGGGCATCTGTAGTGTATATAACCCAAAGGGTCTTAAGGTGAGTCCCATCTAAACCTTAAGACCAACTCCATAGTGTATATAACCCAAAGAGCCTTAAGACGGTCCCACATGGCAGATAAAGAAAAATTGTATTTTAATGCTTATGGCCAGGTCTTTAGCTTGAGGACCAGCCTTAAGCTTTTTTTGCTTAGGGTCTGCTTAAGGTCACCCCTGTAATGTATAAGGTTGACCTTAAGGTGGCTTAAGACCTCCTCTTTTCATACACTACAGATGCCCTTAGGAAGATTAGAACTGCCAAGTTGGTTTCAGCAAAGCATGTACTTATTTCACTCGCACCATATTGAAACCAAAAAAAAAAAACTGCAAGTAAAAATTGGAGTATTAGACTGCAAGAGAACTTGGACCAAAAATTACACAGATCTTCACGTCGATTTCAAATATTATTGCAAAGACAAATAAGTGAGTAAGGAGTAGACCATACCCCGGATAATCTTTTCTCTGAGCAGCGAGAGATGCCGCAGCCACATACTGCAAGAGCTTCGTCGTTTGGGTGCCGGAGATCTTGCGGGTGGTGGTGAGTGACCTCGACGGCCGCCTTGGTGGTGAGCAAGGACCGTGTATCGATTGGAATTTGCCGAGGGGAGATTTACATAAAGGACTATCAGCGGCTGCTCCGCAATAACGCAATCTTCGGAGAATATCCATCTTCAACTGGTGTATATCAAGTACAAATGCAAACAGTGTCGGCCATTCGAAATGGAAAATAGACACAAGGACGAGATCACATCACAGTATAATCATGTTACATCATTAGGGGCTCCCAGACTTGACCGAATAAATAGATACAGTACGGGTCCCAAACCAAGCAGAAGGTCTCAGCACCAAATGCGTGGAAACTAGCTTTCTCCCGTTCAAGAGTTTATTACATACTTTTCACCAAGTCAGAATGGTACGCCAACTAAATGTGTAAAACCAAACTGTCTGAATTGTTGTTCCCTCGTCGTCGAGGGAACTCGATGTATGGTTTCATTAAATTAAATAAACAGCCAGAGGTAACAAAAACTAACTTACCTGCTGTAGATGCACGACCCTACTTTGTAGCTCAACATGAGAATCATCGCCGAAACAAAGAAAAGATACAAGCCGCTGCGCAGCAGCATTGGAATGGTGCTCATCTGTGTAGCTGGCTCGTAATCAATTGATTTGGTGGAGACATCACCCTCCACGGTGAGAGAGAGCAGCAAACTGAAGTCTCTATTCTTCTGCAAGGGCCAGCGCTCAGAGCTGCCAGTAAAAGTGAGACCACCAAGTTGGATGATGCCGGTGGTGACGCGAATCGAGCTATGCGGGTTGACAGCAGAGAGCGGGCCAACAGATTTTCCTGTGGCTGGAGGGAACTCTGAAGCCATTGCAGGTGGAGCTGGGATTGAGCCCAGCATGCTGGCAAGGCGCTTTCCGAAACTTTTGTCATCGGTATCATCCATTGGCACATCTGGAGCAAAAAAAGTTCCATAAAATTTCTATACATGAGTTTTTCTATAGTTCAACACAAGTATATTCACTGATTGTCTAAAGAGAAGCTTGCAAGTATGACACTGCAAATCTTAATAAATGAAATGAAAGCATATGAGCATACACCTATAAGTGAGTTTTCATATTAATAGAAACTGTACCTGGTACCGCAGTGTCTGGATACTGATTTTCATGGGAGCCAGACGAAGATGCACCGTATTGAGCATTTGCATCTGAAGTCTTGGAGATCCCATCGAATGTATAACCATCCATGTTATTACCCTGCAGAGAAGCAACACCGTAGTTGATCTCCAGAAAGAAGAGACATACAAGGATAGTGATCACCAAGTGGCTCTTTAGCCTAGGCTTTTAGGGAACTAGAGCAATGGTAATGTGGCATGTCACTGTTCTGAAGCATACCTTTTGGGCAGAGTTCGACATATCTGCAAGTTGAGGATCAGAACCTTCGACTGAGCCCAAAATATCAAACTTGAAATCATCCTCTGTGGCATCAAAGTAAGCCATCAGATCATCTCCCACATCAAAGAGAGATTGATTCTCAACTGGCTGGTAGAGCAGGTCATTCAAATTTACGTAATCGTCCTTTTTATCTACCCATTTGTGATTAGACGATGCATCATAAAACACCATATTATCGTCCACTTGCTGAGGAGCTGGCAAGTCATTAGTTTGCAAATACAAGTTCTGGCAATCTGAAGGACAGATTTGCTGCTGTCCCAAATATGTGTTGGTACCATTCCCTGTGTCAAAGAACTCTTCAGCACTAAGAGTCCCATTGACATGCTTCTGATTACTATATGTCCTCAAAGGCCAATATGCGTGATCTCCATTTGAAGGGTCACTCCAATGCATAGGGCCATTCTGACCTACATAGCCATCATCTTGCCTAGGGTATCCACACAAATCTGCAATAATGAAGTTATCATCAATGGTGTTCTGCTCTTCAGGTTTGCCGAAATTTTCAACACTGGCATTTGACACAGGTTCCTGCCAAATCTCCTCCAGAGAAATAACACCTTCACTATAGCTGCCATCATCGGTCTCTTTCGAACTTTGAGCTTGGAGAGGAGCCATTTCTGGTTGGTTGAGCACTTCTTGCGCCTGAATGATGGTAAACAATAACAAAGTAAATATTGGTGTGTTTTAAGAAAACACTTAACAGAGCACATGATAGTTGATAGCAAGAAAAATTTTCTCGCAATTGGTGCATCCACAGAAAAATGCAAAAGGAAAAAATATGGAATTAAAACATGTACAGCCTTGAGTGAAGATTGGACTCAGCAGCCAAATGGGCAGATGCATACATTTAAAATAGGTAATTAATTCAGCTGTTATTGTTCAGTGTTCACCGATATGGCCACATACCAAGTATGTGCTCTAGTCTTCAATTCTATCTAGCTAACAACTCGCAAGAGGCCAAAGAAAATGGAACTACTTACTCGCACAAGCTCATTAGCATTAGAGTACACATTCTCATCTTCCTCATTTGACTCCTCATCTGCAGTATCTGTGACTGCAGCCATTTCTGTGGGTGTGCCACTGGCAGGTGCATTATCAATCTCATCATCATCCTCTTCCCATTCCTCCTCCATGTATGGAGCACCATACTGTGCTCCATTCTGCGGTCCAGACCCAATTTTCTGAAAGATTCTACACACCACATGCAGATCCTACATTCAACAGGAAATCAACATCAGAATCAGGAAAGGAATATCTTAAAGCAAAATTGGGATAACCAATAAAAATAACATGCTAGAAAGCAATGTACACAAATAATACAAACTGCATGGTTTTAAAAAAAACAACTTCTAAGAGACAAAGGGAAAGAACTCTCTTCTTCTTTTTTCAGATTAAGCACACAGTATAACTGTATGTTAAACCTCATAAAGTAACTTCAAGCAAACTAATAACTATTATCACCATAACATTAAAAGAGAGAAGCAACAAATTGACGTCAAAAGGCAAGTTTCCTAACCTGGTAAAACACATGCCTTCTTCAAAGTCATGTATTGTATTGCCATATCAGACTGATGTTAGTGTTGGTTCTGCTGTTATAGCACAATGCTATAGAAGTTGAGCAAGCAAAAATAAGTAAAACACCCCCTCCCCTGCGATTCAAAGTGACAAATAAAGCTCCCTTGATTAGATAGTCCCAGATAAATGGGACTTACTGTTGTCTCTCTCTGCTCTATGTTGTTCCTCTTATTTCACAATGTATAAGCTCATGTATAGCAGCCCTTGGTTTTCAAGGGATGACAATGTAGGCAAGGGTCTTCACCTACCGTTTTGGTAAAGACCCACTTCATGCAAACCTTGCGGAAGGCAACCAAAAAACAAAACTTTTTGGTCAAGAATTACCAAAATTATAGCACAAGATAGTCAACTATCAAAGTACAATCCACTCTAGTAAGTATATCAGAATCAGTCACAGTACTAACACTTGATATCATGTACAAGGTACAAATTGAGTATTTGAGCGTAACTGCACATTTCTTGTTAGAGTTGTCATCTTGTTTTTCCAGTCGTGGTCGTAGTCCTAGCCGTGTACGAGTGGTCGGAGTCGTGTACGAGTTTGGCCGTGGTCGTATACGAGTCTAGGTCATATACAAGTTCGGGTCGTGGTCGTATACAAGTCCGCTCCACAGTCGTAGTCGAGTTCGAGTCTGTTTCATAGTCGTAGCCGAGTATGAATAGTAGTTGTGGTCGTAACTAAATCGGAGTCGTAGAGTAGGGTATAAAAGGCGGAGCCATGTAACCGAGATAGCAGGGCGAGAAAAGCCAAGGCGATCAGTGTGATCGAGAGGCAGGAGAGAGAGAGGACGATCAGGGTGATCGTAGAGATTTGTGTGATTGAGAGAAAGAAATAAAAAGGAGAAGAGTGGTTTGGCTCTGGAAATCTATCGAGTTCATTGTGTTCTCAAACGTGGTCGTAAATGACTTACGACCACGGCAAGAAGGGGATCGCAGATGTGGTCGTAAAGGAGTTACGACCACGGCGATCGATTGGCGGCGTGCGCAGGAGCAACATACGTGGTCGTAAGGAGTTACGACCACAGTGACGAGCGGAGGTGTCTGCAGGTAGACATGGTCGTAAGGAGTTACGACCACGGTCGTGGAACTGAAGCTGTGGTCGTAAGGCGTTACGACTGCAGCGGTGACATAGCCTTCGGCGTAGTCGATAGAATCACTGCGTGATCGTAAGGAGCTACGACTACGGTGATCGGCCGTGGTCGAAGGAGGTGCAACGAGGCGGTGAACGTAGTCGTAACTTCTGCTGAAGGTTGCGACTACGTGGTCGGAGCAGCAAGGCATGATCGGAGAGATCGCAGTGTGGTCATAATGATTGTCTGTGTGGTCGGAGGACCAACAGAGCGGTCATAGCGACACAGGAGGTGGTCGTAGTGGCCATAACGTGGTCGTAAGATCTTGGGCACAATCGTAGAGGCTGTAACATTTCTGGTTACAGAAATTTTACAATAATAAAATGTATCTACACGATCACCCTTTTCAGCTTGTATGGAACCCTTACTAACAAGGAAAGAGTGGCTTATTAAGCTTTCCTTCACTGATGAAACTATATGTATCGCAATTGGCTCTATAATTGACAAAACATAGTAGATCCTGCACGAATTACAGATGGGCGTTGGGCAGGCAGTCCAGTGAATCATTCAAATCGGCACGTTTGTACAGACTCAAACATAACCTAGATCCCTGGGGAGCCGGGGTACCTGAGTGCCGTCGGCGTCGAGCAGGCGGTACTCGTGCATGACCCAGTTGGTCCTCTCGCCCTTGGGCGCCCTGCCGGCGTGGAAGACGAGTGTCTTCTTCATCCCGACCGCCTTCCCGCGGTGGTGCACCTCGCGGTCCTTCCCTGTGGTCTTCCAGTACCCGCGCGGCGTGGCGCGGTTGGTCCTGTTCCCGGGGCCGCCGCGCCCTCCCGCGCCGGCACCCGTCAGCTTGCGGTCGAGGCGCGCGAAGAAGTACCACTGCGCGTCGCGGCTGCGGATGCGGGAGAGGGAGGGGAGGTCCCAGGGCTCGAGGCGGTAGAGGTCGACATCGGCGATGGCGTCGACCCGGAGGCGGCGGCCGAGGACGCGGCGGCAGAGGTAGTAGGAGACGAGCTCCTCGTCGGTGGGGTGGAAGCGGAAGCCCGGGGCGAGAGGCACGGCCGCCGCGGACGAGTCCGAGGGTGAGAGGCTCATTGGCCTGGTCTAGGGATTGGGAGGGATGGTGTAGGGTTGAATCGGGAGCTAGGATCTCGGGGAATTTTGCATAACGTGGACTTGGGGGGTAGAAGTTTCGATTTGGATGGGTGGAAGATTCGATCGGCAAGTTAGGGTTCGGAGGAGGCGGAAGGACAACACGAGGAGAGAGAGAGAGAGAGAGGAAAGTGGCTGCTGCTTCTTCTCCCTTCTGGGGGAGGGCTGTGGACCCGGTTCCTGGACTCTTCTAGAAGCCTCTCGGCCTGACACAGGATACGACTTTTTTTTTTTTTTGAATGGACATATTCGTACTGATTTCTTCCCGTGACTTTTACAAAGTTCCCAATTGATATAAATATTCAGTTTTTTGAAACGGTTTATCAACTTCTCTCGTTACCGTCTCGTTCTGAGGATAAAACAAGGATCATAGATACATCACACACCCTACTCCTCTCTACAGTCACATGTACGTATCTCTCCCTCACTTTTTTCATCGTTCACCCTTATTTTTCTAAAATTCATTTCTTTTAGCTATTACTATTTATTTAGATCTTAGACTAACGGTTGGCGTTGGAGCTCGGGATACTGATACCGGGGCTTTGTGACATCGTGGTTGATTGCAATAAATTTATAAAAGATACACATGTAGAGATAGCAAGAAAGGGGAAAGAGCAGGAGTAGCATGACTACGGCGGTGGCTAGCTAACGGAGGGGAGGAGTGCTAGAATTTGATAACAGAGATCGTGAGGCATAGACTTGTGGGTGAATGGATGAGGATGAAACAACTAATTCGATATAGTGTAACAAAAAATCCCAAAAGTGCAATAATTAGCTCCTAAGCTTGCAACAATTTTTTGATCTAATTACAACAAACACGAAATCAAGAAACAAAAATGTGCAACAAATTTGACCAATTGGGGCAACAAATACAAGAACTAATTACAACAAAAATTAAATCTTGTTGCAACAACAAACAAAACATCGAAACATCTGCAGCTTTGATATCATGTGCTGCAACAACTTAATTTATCTAGTGCCAACATTTGAGATGAGCAAAGAGGAGGGTAGGGATGAACCACCCTATTCACCAACGAGCTTGGATCTAGCAAGGCGAGGCTAGCACTGCTCTCTCCAGCTCCTCTGACCTTGGGCCTACCAAATCCAGTGAGATTTGATCGTGGTGGCGACAAGTTCGACGAACTCTGACCTCTCCATGGAAAAAGCATGTCCACATGAGCTCCAACCATGGTACATAGCTTTCCTGAGCGCAAGTGCGAGAAGAGAGGGAGGGACAGGGGTGGGAGTGAGAGCACCGAGCTCTTAGACGTTGGTGAGACACGGTGGAACAGGGATAGCTGAAACAAAACCATCAGTGGGAGAGGATAAATATGATATTTGTGTGGTGGTGGTTCGGCCTGGGCGAGGCATCCGATACAAGCCTTTCGTATTGAACGTAGAAGCCATATCATTTCCCTGTTTGTATTCTTCTTGAGGTATGCATCTATCAGTGCTACTTCCACTTTCTTTTTGCAACCAATACTACAATCTCATATTCTAGCAAAAAATAAATGCAATCTCGTATTTATGCTTTTGTCGTTTTCATAGAAATATGATGCCTGATACACGTTGACGTGGATAACTTTTATTTTCTTTTTAAGAATTTTAGATGTAGATATCTTTCTTGTTTCTTCTTGGGTGGGAGGTTGTTGAGTGGTATATATATCATCATAATATAATGCTCCATTTGGCATCGGTGACATTGGATAGATTCTTTTCGGCTATGGCTTATGGCTACAGTTTATATTTTTTGGTTATAGCGCGAACACTTATGTGAATGAATCAAAAACCAATAAACTGTTTTAAAAAGGCTATCTCGATATACCGTTTCAAAATAACGGCAGGGACCATTTATTTATTAGAAGGAAAGAGCAAATAATCCTTTCTGGTCCTGCTCCGTGGAAGCAACTGGAAGGGAACCTTGTCGGCATCCGAGCCACTAGCCGCCCGACAATAACGTTGTTGGCTGCTAGGTTAGCCCAACAATGGTGCCACCTGCTTTGGCCAAGGCACGTGGTGAAGTTTCAAACATTAGTCGCACGTGATTACGAGATACCAAGAAACAGTACATCAGGTGGAATGCAGCACTAACACCAGGTTCTCTTTACAAAACTACCACCAAGGATAGGAGAACCAAGTACACCGATGTCAGTCATCAAGACTGGGAGCAAAGAGCAAAGCAGACCAAGCAGCAGATTATCCTATCGACAATCTGTTCTCAAGGTCTTGTCAAACTTCAAACAGGTAGCGGCAGCACACCAGTGTTGTGTTACGTGGACAGTCAAATCTGTTGAAATATAATTCTATTCCTAAAAAACCAAATAGTGCAGCTAATTAACTGGTCACTAACACAATCGGGCGCAATAAACAAAAACAATCCAAAACTTCTCAAGCTTTGCAGGTAGTACTAAAGCTAGAAAGAAAATTCCTCATCCACCAAACTTGGCATTAAACATGTTGCAGGCACACACTCCATCAGATGGATGAGATTCCATCACCTCTCAGAACTGGCTGACACCCTCTGCATGATCATAGACTCGGCGGCCTCAACAGCTTCAGGTGTTCCAGTTATCGTCACTTTCCTGCATAAAAAGTGAGTAATATTAGCAACACTTCCCTTTACAACTTTACCAGCATATATACGTGATCCCAGAGGGCAGCGTAACGTGAGTGTGATGGCGGAAGGTACCAAGGAAATTACCTGTCAGATGTGCCAGCCATGAAGTCACCCCTATCTGATATCTTGATCCTGGCACAACTAGCCTGTAGTTGCAACAAATTGCAAGCATTAGGTAAACAATGAAATGGATTAATTTGCCTAAAATATGGTGCATTCACACCAGAAGAAGGCAGCAGCAGTTTCTAAAGTGTTTGCCCTAAATCTTAGCGGTATGAAAGAGAGTAACATGTTTCTGAAGCAGAAACTGATGGTAGTCAATATATGCTCCTTTTTTCAACTATTTACTTCTCTAACTACTTGACCAATGGGCTCTATGAGGGCAACGGCAATTGATGATTTGCAATATAGGGCACTACACCTTAAGAAGTTTGCTCATCTGGTCACCTAAGAAACTGCAGAAAATTTATGCCTTTTTAAGAAAAACATATACAGTCGTGTGTGTGTGAGGCTTTGGGGAATTAAACATTGCAGTAAAATACACTAATGGAGTTACTATAATACTGAGTTCACATAGTGCAAGAAAATACCTGAATGATCTCTGTTATGTTCCTCCCTGCACGTCCTACAACAGCCCCGATGTGTTCGTCAGCAACACCAATGGTGCGAGATTCTTGGGCATCATTATTAGCAGGTGACCTCATAGGTGTACTGGGCTGCAAAGTTTCAACAGCAAACCATGGTTGGTGTGATTCGAACACATAAATCAAGTTCTGGTGAATAGATAGCAGATATAAAATCTCAGAAAATATGTAATAGTTCAATTTCAATTGGAACATTTATTCAAGTTGCTTTATGTTTTCCACCAACAGTCACACTATTCACTACATGTACAACAGTAATGAACAAAAAGCGTGGCATTCACAGAAAACACAATACTAACATCTCATCGTACAAGCACTCTTACTAAGTCATAAAACATATGCATATAGTTGATATGGAGAGAAAACATTAGAAGGCAGGCTAATGAAACTACAGGAAAATTACACGTGCTCATTAAAACATCAACAGTTTAGCTCACCAACTTCATTACAAATTTTCAATATACAAACTTCTTTCTCCAAAAACATAAGTATGTCTGATAGTGTAGAATACCAATTTTATTTTCATTGCAGTCTGTAATTGCGATCTGATAGTGTAAAATACTATTTTTATTTTCATTGCAGTCTGTAATTGCGAGAATTATTAATAGCGCCCACAAAAAGCTACCAGGATAACACCTTAAATTCATGAGATTTCCAACGTTTAAAAAGTACGCCTTTTTGCCATTTCATACACTTGGTTCAAAATAGAAGTTCTAGACATTTACTGATGTACACAAACCAGAAAGCAATATTTCTATTAGAAAGTATCTGAATACATATCACCCCTCCTCTAGTGCATAACAAAAGAAAATGCATGGTAGCACAGTATCAACACAGATGGACTAGATTGCATGCAAGGCAATGCTGTTGTTGAATAAAAAAAGTTTGCATGAGTAATATGCATAACAAGAGTAACGCAGCAGCAAATACTAACCTTGTTATTTTGGTACCTTCCTCCATACCCATTAGGTCCATAGTTCACAGCATTATTATATGGCACCTGTGGAATCATATACCCAACAGGAACACCAGGGTAACTTGGGAAGCTGAGGCCTGGATAATTTAAAAATAAGGAAATCAGATGGAGAAAATGATGGTGCAATAGCTGAATGGAGAATTCATGTGGAAGGCTAATGGCTGGCAAATAGTATGTTGACCGAGCATGTAAATGTATCCCAGCATGCTCAGTTGTGACTTTTTTTTTAGAAAAGCATGCTATCATCCAGTGTGAAATGCAGTACGTGAATTCCTCAAAGACTGATGAAAAAGAAATGCATTATGAATAGAGAGCCCAAACAAGCAAGCAGATATCCATGTGGTAACATAAGTAGTGAAAAATGCTAGGATTTACCTGCATATGGAAATGGGGAACTCAGATTAGGTGGGTAGTGAACATCCTCAGATAACTTGCTTAATATCAAATATATCGCTCGCATCTGATTGTCAAAGGGTCCTGTGACTGTAATGAGTCTATCATGCAAACCAACATAGTTGTTATCCTGTGGTGAAATCTTAATTCCAGCATGTGTGTCTTCAATGAATGACCTGAAGAGAAAAGGGGACACACCAACTCTCAACATCCAAGCAACATAAAGTAAAACAAAGCAATACATTATCGAACAATAAATATTGCTAGAGTATACAAGAAATCAAGAAAAAAGGGAGAAACATGCTGCAAGTCATTTGGAACTACCACAAATCAGATTGCCATTTACACAGCTGGATGAGCATTAGGAAAAACATATGTTTCCTATTATGGTCAGTTGGTTCTCATATACCTCATTCTATCCTTAGAATACAGTACTGCACCGGCTTAGAAAATTAACTACCATAATGGGGATAATACGACTACTGATAGCATCAGAAATTAGAAAGTTTATTGATGGGGCATACTTGATTGTTGCTCCTCCTTTACCAATAATTCCACCACAAGAGCTGTTAGGAACTACAAGTCTAACTTTAGGAGTAGCTTCAGCTTCATTGAATTCTTCCCCCTGAAAAATAACCAGTGAAGATCAATTATCAGACAAAGGCAACATGGCCCTATAGATACAACCAATTGCAAAATAAAATGAATTACCTCAGCTAAAAGTTTCTCGAGTACCAGTTCCATGGCCTTTATCACTTCATCAAACAGTCCAGAAACCATGATGATTCTGTCATTTGTACCAGGGAAAAATTCATGGCTACGTGATAATTGAATACGAGCCCTAGACTCGGACTGAAACTCATTAATAGTTGATCCACCCTTGCCAATAATACATCCTGCTGCTGTGTTAGACACCAGAAACCTCAAATGCGTTGGCTTCTCCTTATCATCTGAGAAGAAACATCATTTGGAAATTCAGAATTATATGGAAGAAAGGTGAATAGCAAAACGATGGCATTATGAGTTTACTAGTCATAAAATACTTTTAGTCAGAGAGCAAAAGTAACCAACGATGCATAGTAAAATCTGATAAATAACGTAGCAATAGCAACAACAACAAAAACCTTTTGTTCCAAACAAGTTAACAAGTTGAGGTAGGCTAGGAATGGAATCTCCTCAAGATAAAAAAACGAGAGCCTTGTAATAAAACTTACAAGACAAAAACTCTAAGTCTACATCCTGCCATCTGAGCAAAAAAGCCCAAAACATCGCCGATAAATCTTCTTATGTTATGATTCTAGTACATAGATTGCTAACTTCCATGCGTTGGATACATTCCAATCCCTCAAGTCTTTTTTAACTACTTCATCCCACGTCAGACTTGGTCGACCTCTGCCACTTCTTGCATTTTTGGTACGTCTTAAAATTCTACTATGTACCGGTGGCTCAGGAAGCATCCGTTAGAGATGTCCAAACCATCCAAAATGATGTTGGATAAGCCTTTCTTCAACTAGTGCTACCCCTACCCTATCACGTATAACATCATTGTGGATTCGATCCCACTTTGTGTAACCACAGATCCACCGCATCATCCTCATCTCTGTTACACTCATCTTTTGTATATGTTATCTTTTAGTCGTCAGTATTCCACTCTATATAGTATCGTAAGTCTGATCACCGTCCTATATTTTAACTTTTGAAGGATTTTTTTATCACACAAGATACCCGATGCTTGACGTCATTTCACCTACCCCGCTCTTATCATGTGGCTCACGTCTTCAGCAATCTCACCATCCCACTGTAGCATCGATCTCAAATATCGAAAAATGTTCTTCCTAGACACTACTTGTCCATCCAGACTAACAATTCCATCATCTACCCTAACACCGCTAAAATCACATCTTATATCCTCAGTTTTAGTTTTGGTAAATCTAAAACCCTTCGATTCTAAGATCTTCCTACACAACTCCAAATTCCTATCGACACCTATCATATTCTCATCAACTAGAACTACATTATCAGCGAAAAGCATACATCAAAGGATATCTCCTTGCATGTCCCGCATGACCTCATCCATTACTGGAGCAAAAATATATAGGCTTAACGCTGACCCTTGGTGTAGTCTTATCTTAATAAGGAAGTCATTAGTATCACCATCACATATTCTGACGTTAGTCACAATATCTTCATTCTTCGCATTTTGTCATAGACTTTTTCCAAGTCGATAAATACCATGTGAAGATCATTCTTTTGCTCCATATACCTCTCCATCAACTGTCGTGTTAAGAAAATCGCCTCTGTGGTCGATCTCCCGGGCATATAGAAAATAGAGTAAATTACACCTTGTACCAGATAAATTGTCATTTGCTCCACCCTAGTGCAAAGTAAAAGTATGTGTAAAACCTGGTGCAAAGTGAAACAAGTGACAATTTATCTGGAGCAAAGTGCAATTTACCCTAGCACTTATAGAAAATAATATGCTTATATGATTTAGTGAATTTTCATTACAAAAGCATACTATCTCACGTACACCTGAAAACATTTTTGGAGAGCATTGAACAAGTGCACCCATGATACCCATAAAAAAGGATAAGAATTGAGGCAACTCTACGATGTGCATCCCCTCAAATTGAAACATATATATGCTATAATGCTACATCGAACCAGGATCAATGTACAATGCATACTAAAGCAGTATACCATGACATCTTGGCTGAGGAAGAAAAGAGTCAGCCTTCGAGCTAAATCTCCTTCTAGTGGGTTAATATAGCTTACCAGAAACACTTGACTCAATATGTTTCATAGAGAGCCACTAGTACATTGTGTTTGGTTTCTCTCAGAGTTTGTACGGTATTTTACTATTCGTGTCATATAAGCATGTCAAACAATGTCAAGAGGACTGGCATATAACGACCAAGCAAATGTATATTACCATGGCTTATGTCGTTATCCTGGCACATGTTAATTGCTAGGCCTACTACCCAAGATCTATTGCACATGAGTAAAACTGCATGTGATAGCACTGAGTAAAATGGGATGCGATAGGACTACACATAAGAACGGAGGTAGCAAAAGAAACACGTAGTAAGCACAACTCAACAGCCATTTGTGTTTTGAAGTAATTTTCATTGTGCAAGAGCTAGAACAAATTTAATTATGAAACAGAAGGAGCGCCTCCATCCCACCACCTATCTTGTATTTGGAAGCTGTCTGATAAAAACCGTTACTAATCTAGGAGTAGCTGTCTATCATCGCGCACGCAGCCGTTACTAAGCAAAGTGTAGCCATGTCAAACCGCTTATACATACGAAAAACCGCATCGCACCACCTCAAGCACATGTATTGTTACCGAATCAGCCAACGAACCAGGGCACATGCACCTAAACCACCAATGAATTAAACATCCCAAGCACTGACTGAAATCAACTAGACACAGCGCATGAACGAAAAACAAACTGAAACTAGGGCAAACCCAAAACCGATCCTGGTTCGGTTGGCCCCTCTCTCCATTGCACGAGGGCGCACAAACGTGGAGCCGCCACAAATCAGGCGCCTACTGCTAGCCGTGCTCGCAGATATCGACCTCAGGGCGGGGCGCGCAGGCCCAGATCTCGCGGATCGAGACATAACGTACGGGCGCGCCATGTTGAGATGCGAAAGCGTCCAGCTTAGTCTGAGAGGGGAGATGAAGCGTTACCTTCGGGTTCGGAGGAGGGCTGCCGCTGGGGAGGGGAGCGGGGGGCGCGCTTGGGGGCGGACTCCGGCGAGGAGGCGTAGGGGGAGCCCGGGGCTTCCATCGGCCAGCGACGGAGGTGGGGTGGGGGCGGAGGCGGAGGCGGAAGCAGAGACAAAGGCAGGCAAACGATCTGGGCCTACGCCATCCAAGTGCAGTCAGTGCCGGGCCGGAAGGGTTTCATTTGGTTGCGGGCTGGGCTGGGCTGGGCTTCTAATCCATCCTCCTCTTAACAAAAAAGATTAACATCTACTGCAAACGCAGCTTGGATTTCAAAAGTACAATCCCTCACGCGAGCTGTAACTGAAATAATAATTTCTTGTTCACGTCAGATCTGCCCACTTGTTCCTGTTGAGGAACCGTCGCTGGCGACCAGTCCGAGCGATTCCTCTGTTAAGAACAAGAACGAATCAATCACAGAATCATAGAAGAATAGATTGAACACACAGAGATAGATAGAGAGAACTCCTGGTCTTTCTTTATTGCTTTCATTCATGTGTACATAATATGCTAGTATGACTCCCTATTTATAGACTACAATGAGGTGCCCACCATGGGCTGCAAGCTGCTGGCCCAGGCCCAGGTTTCTTAACACTCCCCCTTAGGCACTCATCCGACACGTTCATGCCTCACTAAAACTCCATAAAAATCCAGTGGGAAAAATTTGGAGAAAGAGCACATGATACATGTGATGCTGTGATGCACGAATTGCCTCATTAAAAATCTTGGTCGAGAAACTTCATTGAAAACTCGTTAAGAGAAAAAGAGTACAATTCACCCTATTTCATTTGGTCTTCATGACTTTATTCCTTTGGGTACTTAATCTTCATGATCAAGATTTAATAACGGGCTTGAGAGAATTCTCCCCCTGAATTCTGCACTTCTCTAAGTCTCATCATTCCAATCCCTCACACGCACCTTTCAAAGCTAGATGCGGGGAGTGACTTAATGAACAAGTCTACATGACTTAGTGTGCAGTACTTTATTCTTGTCCATCTTTGCAATTCATGAGCATAGAGGAACTTGGGGTTAATATGCTTATATAGCCCGTCTGCACTTGTGCAACGTAAGCTGCATTATCTTCATGGATAATTGTGAGGGTTTGCACAATATTCATTCCACATTACTGCTGGATGTGGTGAACCGTTCAGCGGAACCAAGCGCACTCTCGTGCGGTTTCATACAGTGCTATAATTTCTGAGTGGTTCGTCGAAGTAGCAACAAGGCTTTGCTTAGACGATTTCTAGGAAATTGCAGTTCCACCACATGGAAATACATAGCCGGTTTGTGACTTAGCGGTATGCGAGTCAGACAGGAACCCAGCATCTGCATATCCAATCAAGTTCATACCTTGATTCTTTCTATAAGGCCCTTGCTTTCTTGGAGATATCGGAAGATGTCTTTTATGCCCTACCAATGCCTTTGATGGGCTCTGCACTGTACCTTGCTAACAGGTTCACGGCAAATGCAATGTTCGGTCTAGTGCAGTTTGCTAAGTACATGAGTGCTCCTACTGTACTCAAGTATGGGGATTCCGGTCCCAGGACTTCCTCCCCCTCTTCCTTAGGTCGGAAAGGATCTTTTTCTTGCTGTAAAGACTTACCGATCAGCGGTACTTTCGAGGGAAATGCCTTCTCGAAGCCAAACCTTTCAAGCACCTTCTGGGTGTAGGTCGACTGATGTACCAAGACTCCTTCAGGGACATGCTCAAGATGCAGGTCTAAGCAAAACTTGGTCTTGCCAAAATCTTTCATTTCAAATTCTGACTCCAAGTAGGAGCTTGTTTCTTTTATGTCTTCGGCTGTCCCGATGATATTCAGATCATCTACATACACAGAGATTATACAGAATCCATTCTGGGATCGCCGTATAAATGCACAAGGACAGTCTTCATTGTTCGTGTAGCCTTTCTTGCAGAGAAAGTCGCTTAAGCGATTATACCATATTCTTCCAGATTGTTTCAGACCATACAGCGACTTTCTGAGTTTCACACTGTACAGATCTGGGATTCCTTCAAGGACTCTCATATAAATTTCTGAATCCAAGTTACTGTAAAAGTATGCAGTCATAACATCCATCAATTTCATTTCTAAGTTCAAGTTCACTGCCATTGAGATCAAATATCTAAAGGTAATTCCACTCATGACTTGAGAGTAGGCTTCTTCATAATCAACTTCAGGACGTTGAGTGAAACCTTAAGCTACTAGCCTTGCTTTGTATCTCACTACTTCATTTCTTTCATTTCTCTTTCGAACAAATATCCACTTGTGTCCAACGGGGTGTATGTGGGGAGGTGTGCGGCATACGGGCCCAAACACCTCTCTTTTGTTCAGAGATAACAATTCAGTTGCTATTGACTTCTTCCAATCTTTCTAATATGATCTTTTCTTACATTCAGCGAGCGATGCAGGCTCGGGATCAAGATCAATGATGGAGGTAATTTTCTTTGCGTAGTATATATCGATATTAGCTGTTGTCCTATTCAGGGACTCTCCCGTGTGCACATAATTTATAACTATTTCTTCATGAGTTGCTTCTTCTGGAGTGATTGCTTCTGCTGGAGCTTTACCTTGCACATCGCTTCTTTCAATTGCGGTGGCAAGTCCCTTTAGTTTTTCGGCTCCGATGTGTGCGCACACATCCATGCCGATGGGTATATTCAGATCCAGTATGCCCTTTTCGGAAGGTGTCATACTTGTGCCAGGTCTCAACTGGCTCCCTTCTCATTCTGGGGAACTTCAATGATCGGCTATGATGAATCTCTCTTATCCTTTTTCACCAGGCGTCCCCGGTTACTAAGGATTCGAGGAACCTGAGTTCTCGTCCTCTTTTTTATTTTTCTGAGGCCTCTGGACGAGATTAGGGATACCTTCAATTTTCTTTGGTATTTCAACCCTCTCCGGTGCAGTGCGTGCAGGCACATGCGACTTAGTCACGCTTTTCAAATCACTAAAGTGATCATGCAGTTGATTTGCTAGTTCTTGCAAATCGATTGTCTTCCGGACTTCTCTTGTCTTCTGGACTTCTCTTTTTGCTTCACTGATGCGCGGGTCATCTGCATGGATTTCCGTGGCTTGCCATGTAATGTCTTCTGGACTTCTCTAGTGCGCGGGTCATCTACATGGATTCCCCAGGCTTGCCACGTAATTTCCCGACATATTCTTCATCAAGGGGTTGATTTCCTCCCCCTAATGTTGGGAAATTTTTGGTGGTGACCCTTGCGCTAGTTGCATAGGTGAATGGATGTTGTAGGCCGAAGGTTTAAAGTTGATGAGATTTGCTGCATGAAGTACTGCGTGTCCCCATCATGTAGCTGGCAAATTACTTTTATGCAAGTGGGGTCGGGCAATAAATTTAATTCTCTTAAGTAAAGCTTCTGCCAAACCATTCTGGGTATGGACATGCGGTACCGAGTGCTCAACTGCAATTCCCATCGCCATGCAATAATCATCAAATGCCTTCGAAGTAAATTCTCCGGCGTCGTCCATTCTGATGGACTTAATGTGATGATCAGGGAACACATTTCTGATGCGAATGATCTGCGAGATCAATTTTGCAAAGGCGTGGTTTCTTGTGGACAACGGACCCTCATATGACCACTTCGAAGAAGCGTCAATTAGCACCATGAAATACTTAAACGGTCCTGAGACGGGCTGAATGGGACCGCAAATGTCTCCCTGGATGCGTTGCAGGAATGTAAGGACTTCATCCTTCACTTTCAGAGTGGGGGTCTCGTTATTAGTTTTCCGGTGGCACATGCAGGGCACACAAAATCTTCATGATTCGGGAAATTCTTCACATTAATATTATGCCCTTAGGAGTTATTGCTTATGTTTCTCATCACCCTAAGACTTGGGTGGCATAATCTGTTATGCCAGAGACAGAAGAGTTCAGAGCTTCTAAATATTGTTTTCAGAACAGTGTACGCTGCAGACGCCTTAATGTTGGTATAATATAGCCCAGTTTTTACTGAAGGAAATTTTTCTAGTACACTTTTCTTTTCATTCTCTTCGCGCTTCATAATGAGCAGGTATTCCTTACCGTACTCTTTTTCAGTCTCAACGTGGAAACCATTTGCGCGTATATTCTTAAAACTTAGGAGAGTTCTAGTCGATTCTGGGTATAATAAGGCTTCTTCAATAACCAAAGTTGTGCCCATTGTGGCTCTTCCCGAACCAATTATACATGCATCGCTTCTGGCGATTGTCGTAAGACTGCCAGTGCTCTTACGAATCGACTGAAAATATTCAATCTCTCTTAAGATGATATGCGTTGTGCCGCTGCTAGCTAAACACACTTCCTTCATAGGGTGCTACACGTGTTCTAATATAGGGTATTTATTAACATGTATGAGAAGGCAATCAACACATAAATAAAATACTCCAATATCAGAACATATCATGCCATCATAAACTGAATAAATGAATGAATTCTTCAAAAATCATCCAACCATCACGAGAAAATAACAATTCTTAAGTACCATCCATGCAAATTCTAACATATTCTTCCACACAAAATAAATGACAATTAAAGTCTAAATGCATTCTGTGCACTAGACTTCTTCTGTTATTCTCTCAGAGGTAACATTCTCTTCAAGAGAAATCATGGCGGTGGCTTTTTCTAGGTCGAGAGGGAGTGCTGCGGTCGTGATGGTTTCAACCTTCACCAGTGCAGGCAGCTACTCCGAACTCTCCCTCTGAGCCGATGCAAAGTGGGCTTCATGCTGCCCTTTGCCGTCTCGCTTTAGCTTGCTGGCCTTATTCTCTCGTGGAGCATCTGATTTGCCTTTCTGGGCTGCGGCCTTACCCTTCCTTCCCCTTTTCTCTACCAAGGGCTTTCACACCTTGTTGCTCTCGTTGTTGGCTTCATGGCCAGTGGAGATCCCAGATGGCTGAGTAACTTAGTTCTTTGCGGATTGCACTGCATTGTGGTGGAAGGTGGATAGGGTTCTTTCGATCTTCTGCTCGTCTGTGATCTGCTTGCCACAGAGTTGGAGATTAGTACAAATCATGTGCAAGTCAGAATTGTACTCCCCGACCGTCTTAAAGTCGGCAAACCTCAGTCTGATCCACTCCTACTCTGCTTGAGGGAGAATGGTGTACTTGAGCATCTCAAACCGCTTCTTAAGTGCGGTCCAGAGTGCTAGCGCGTTTCTTTCTGCCATATACTTATTCTTGAGAGTCGGGCAGAGGTGGTGTCTGAGAAAATGAAGTGCCTGATCATTCTCCTCAGGTTTGGGTTGAGCGTCATTCAGTCCACCAATCCAAATAGCAGCGCGGAGATTCTTGCCTCCAAGCACAATCTCGACATCGGATGCCTACATCAGATAGTTTTGACCATGCTGGGCCAGCTCCTCGAACTCCCAGTTCGTGATGCTAGTCATCTAAATGTGTATAAGTCTACTACTGGTAGACATGCACGGAATAATTCGCTGCAGGTAAATAAATGGTACAAAAGGTTCTCGTAATGTTTCATAATTTTCTATGCATTTTCTATAATTTTACTGCTAATTTCAGTGATTAAAAGCAATTTTGAGCAATTACAATTAACCAAAAACAGTAAATAAATACAGAAAATACATAAAACAGTAATGGCATAAATAAATAAGCTTCAAATGCAAAAAAAAAATAATGCAAAATTCGGGTTCCCGAGGCCCTTCTATGCAAAAATACGAAATTTCAGCAAATTCTGCAATTCCAGAGGGTTTTTACGCAAAATTTCAGTTCAAAGAAAAATTCGTGCAATTTTCTGATTTACAAAGGGGTTTTCTGCAAAATTCTAGACCCATACGTAAATCTGAGGACCTATCGGCAATTTTTCGAACCACCGAGGCCACTTTTGCAAAATTCTGGACTTAAATTAAAATTTTAAGGGCCAATCGGTAATATTCATAACTTCAGGGGTTTTTCTGTAATTTTACCCCTCTCCCCGCACGTGCCCCTATTTTTTCGGTAGGGCTTCTCTTCAAAAAATCCCACCCCATACACGGATCGGGCCCTTTTTTTCTTTTGGCCCATCCCGTATTCATCCGGCTGGCCCATCTCAGCCGGCCCACCATTAGCCCAATAAAACCTGGTGGCTAGGGTTTACCCTAGCCACTCCACCCTTAGAGGTGGCGCTCCATATGCGGGCAGTTCGGGCGAGCGGCGGCGCCCGTGCGGCACGTGAGGGCCGGTCCGGCTCGGGTGAGCGGCGGCGGACCGGGGCGCGGTTGCTGGCGGCGCGTGCGGTGCAGTCGGCGACGGGCGGCTGCTCGGCGAGCGGGCGCGCGTGCAAGGCGCCGGCGGCTGGGCCCGAGTAGCGGCGGACGGGCGGGGGAAAAAGGCCGGTGCGTCGGCCGGGCGCAAGGTGGAGGGGCTATGCAAAGCCGGCGGCTACGGGCCGCAATGAGGGGTCGGCGACCGGGCACCATGTAGTAGCAGCCGGGTGGAAGCCGGAGCGGCGTACGCGGAGGCGGCGCGCACTTTGGGCCGAGCGGGTGACCGGCAAGTCGGGGGCCATGTGGGGGCCGTTGCGGCGTCGGGCGACCTCGGGCAAGACCGGCATGGCACGGGTGGCTGGTGCCTTGGCGCATGCGGGCGCAAGGCGAGTTGCTTCGGGCCGAGCGGCGGTGGAGGCCAAAGCGGCGGCCGGCGAACACGCGTGCGGGCGTGTCGGCACGGGGCGGCGGGGCCGGTGCGGTCTGCGGGCCGCGATGAACGCCATGCGGAGGCGCGGGGAGGCGGCGCGGTCTGCGGGCCGCGGTGGAGACCGAGTGGCGAGGCCAGCCGGGAAGCACGCGTACGGGTGTGGATGCGTGTGCAGGCGCGGTGGAGACGGCGGCATGCGGCCGATGTATCGGGGTGACTAGGCGTGCAAACGGGTTGGATTCGGACGGATATTGTTGTTACCATATCCTAACCCATATTTTTTTCTCCGGATTCGGTACCAATCGGATTCGGTGCCAGATCGGTCAGGATTAACCCGAGCCGTTTGCACCCCTACTTGTTTGTAAGGAATGCATGCAGTACAGCAAATGAAGTAGGAGAACGTACTGTCAAGAACTTGATGTTACTACTTAATAGCTGATGTGGAAGATTTTATTTTACCATTGCAAAAGAAAATGAGACATCAAATAGTAGCACTAACCTGAAATCAAACTTGAAAACGTATCGGATTCGGACGGATATTGCTGTTACCATATCTTAACCCATATTTTTTCTCCGGATTCGGTACCAATCGAATTCGGTGCCGGATCGGTCGGGATTAACCCGATCCGTTTGCACCCCTAGGGGTGACGCCGACGGCAATCTCAGCCCGTGCGGGGGCGACGAGACCGAGCAACATCGACCCGTGTACTTCGACCGGTAGCACCGGCTGCTGGCCGGCGGTAGTGGGGTGCCTGTCCGGCGGCCGTGTTGTTTTTTCTTCTTCTTTGCCATGTTATGCAGAAACTGAACAGGAGAGGATGCACAAATTTTTCCCACAGTGATCATACAGGATCAGGCAAAATTATGCAAAAAATTTTCCGTTTTCTAATTTACGATGCAATCAACATCTACCCCGTTTCACAATCTACCGATCGACATTGTGTCGGCGATTTTAGATCTGATCGCGGTAAATTTGGGGCGGATTTGCATCGTTCTACAGTGCAATCAACATCTACCCTGTTTCACAATCTACCGATTGACATTGTGCCGGCGACTTCAAGTCTGCTTGTGGTAGATTAGGGCGGATTTGCACCGTAGAGATTCAATCTAGAACGCGAAAAGAAAATACAGATTCAAAAGCGATCTAGAAAATTCAATCTGTGCTTCGATGATTACCTCGTTCACCAGAGCAAAGTCGTGCTGATAACGTGTTGAGGAACCGTCGCTGGTGACCAGTCCGAGCGATTTCTCTGTTAAGAACAAGAACGAATCAATCACAGAATCACAGAAGAATAGATTGAACACACAGAGATAGATAGAGAGAACTCATGGTCTTTCTTTATTGTTTTCATTCATGTGTACATAATATGCTGGTATGACTCTATATTTATAGACTACAATGAGATACCCACCATAGGCTGCGGGCTGCAAGGGCCAGGTTTCTTAACAGTTCCATCATGATATCAACTGTGTTAGCCAATCTCAACAAGCTACATTACTTTACCCCCGACACGAGCTCAGCAAGGTCAACTCTACCAGCTCCAGCGCATTGGCAATGGATGCGTTCTTTTCTCGTAAGCCTGATGGTTCATAGCTTTTATGGTTACATACTTACATATCAAATGATATTATAAGACTATGGAGAAACCATAAAAAGGTTAACTAGTCTTATAAAATCGTGGGAATGGAGATAGATGTCTTGGAAATGGAGATAGAAGTCTTTAGTACATAGACTTATTTCGTAAAAATGAGCCCTTCCCTCATGGCATCTGGTACATATTTATAAGTATGAAGATGCTTCTTATGGCGTCTAGATACATATTTATAAGTATGAAGATGCTTCTTATGTAAATGACTCTATTTGACTACAATCGCAGAGGCAATATCACCATTTTCTTTATAACAACCTTTTTAAACCAGCCACGTGGCAGCACGATTATTGAGCCTTCTGATACAATAGAGCGACTGGGCTAAAGTGAGGCCACTCCCCCAACAATAGCTACGACCGATGGTTTTTTTGTCTTTAATGCGAGCATTTGTATAAATAAATTGAATGCCAATAAACCGTTTCCAAAAAACTACCCTACTGAACTTCGAAATAACGACTAAAAAACTATCTCATTTATTTTTTCCGAGGAAGCTATAAGTCATTAGCCATATATGTTACACTTCTCGTGGACTCGTACCATCTAATGTAGGTAAGATTAGCATGTGGCCGTTTCAAAAGGGAAATTTAACTTTTTGCCACCCTTAAGAATGCCACATATCCAAATGCCACCCTCTTCGTTGCAATTAATATTTTGCCACTCTCGAGCCTACGTGGCGCCTAGTCACCCGCCACGCTGCGCCACGCTGGCCCGCGCCCGCGCCTCCGGCGACGCGCCGCCGCCCGCGTCTCCCCGCTCGCCGGCGCCCGCGCCTCCGCCGCCGCCCGCGACTCCCCGCTCGCCCGCCGGTGTCCTCGCTCCCGTCTCGGCCGCGGGGACGGAGGCTGAGGCGCAGGCGCTAGAAAGGGCGGCGGCACCGAGAGCGGCCGGCGGCGGGGTGGGAAGGAGGCGGCGGCGCGGCGTGGAGGAAGAAGCAAATTGGCGTGCGCATAAGCATGTGGGAGGTAGTGGGAGGCTTACCGTGTGGTTGGTCCGGCCAGGGAGGTACCGAGGCGTGCCGGCGGCGTGAGGCGAGGCCGCGCGGTGGTGGCGCATGGCGCCGGCGAGCTGGGGTGGGCCGCAGCTCCGGCCGTGGAGGGGGAAGGATTCGGCGTGCTCTGGTGTCGCTCTCGCCGTGGGGAATTGGCCCGGCATTGACCGTGGGAGAGGCGGCGGTGTGGATGGCGGTGGCGGCCGGCGGTGAGGAAGGAGCCGATTCCGGCGAGCTCGGCGCACGGCTTTCCAATTAGGCCGAAGGGGAAGCGGAGGGGGAGTGGCGGCGCGAGTTGGAGCGGTGCACTTGGCCGGGGATCATCGGAGCGGCCGGGACGGGGTGGTGCGGCGGCGGCCTCCGCCTCCGTCGGCGCGCCGACTCCCCGCTCGCGCCTCAGCCTCCGTCCCCGCGGCCGAGACGGGAGCGAGGACACCGGCGGGCGAGCGGGGAGTCGCGGGCGGCGGCGGAGGCGCGGGCGCCGGCGAGCGGGGAGGCGCGGGCGGCGGCGCGCCGCCGGAGGCGCAGGCGCGGGCCAGCGTGGCGCAGCGTGGCGGGTGACTAGGCGCCACGTAGGCTCGAGAGTGGCAAAATATTAATTGCAACGAAGAGGGTGGCATTTGGATATGTGGCATTCTTAAGGGTGGCAAAAAGTTAAATTTCCCGTTTCAAAATAGCATCCAAACATATTCCTCTCTTCAACATATTTTCCCTGGCCTGACAAAATAAACAATGCTACCACCCTCAAGATTGACAGCTTCTACAGTTCTACCCGCCCGTCAAGGGGAAGGGGGGGCGGGGATCATAACTGATAATACAGTACAGTGAAAAAATTAAGCAAAAATGGTTCAAAACCTTAGGGCCTGTTTGGAACAGAGGAATTTTGCAGGAATTTTACAGGAAACAGTTCAATTCCCGCAGGAATCGGGAAAAATTCCCGCATTCCAAACAGGGCCTAATAACTCTAGGCTGCCAACTAGGTACTGTATCTGACAACATAGTGCATTCTCAAAGAGGAAGATGCAGCTAACCCCACAAACTTGATACAGACTACGATGGCACCTTGCCATCATCCTGTGCTAGGGCTAGACGCTTTTTGCTTCTTGGCCTTCGCGACCAATTGCTTTAGCTGCTGCTTCTCCGCCAGCATTTTCAGCAAGTTGAACAGGAAAGGGATGTAATTGTGCTTCCTCCGGATGTTCTCCGTCTTCCACTTCTTCAACTTCTCTTCTTCCATGATAATCTTCTCGTTGACAGTCTCAATCGCTGATGTCACCTCTGCGAGTGCACTGTCTAAGGATTCTGTGGCGGAGCTCTCATTCATCTCCTGCAAAATCTGCTCCCTTCTCTTCTCCAGTTCCTTCAGCTCAGTAGTGTATACCTCTTTCCTATTCTTTATGATAGCCATAAGATTGAACCTAATCTCGCTCTGTGAATAGCGCTCAATTCTTTCTTGTATAGCTGGCTGCACTATCCGTAGCCAATCAAGGTCATCGGGCCCACCAGAACACTGCCCAAGGCTTATGGGACCTTCCTTCAAACCATCCAGCTCATAGAGGACACCTTCAAAAGGTAAATAGCCTATGAAATGGTAAACATCATCATCCTTGCCTGCAGCTCTCTGCTCATCAGAAACAAATGGCTCTGGCCTTGCAAAACTGTTGTGGGCTACCCGAATGGAGTCACTGTTGTTAATAGCTAAACCCTTCATATCAGGTGCGAAAGCTCCTGTGAATTCCTTCAAATTTGACAATTCTGGACCTATGTCAATTTCTGAGCGATTCATGAGAATTGAGAGAATAGCTTGAGTAGCACATGCATTGGTGATGACCTGAAAATGATCGATTAGATCAACTGTTAAACGCAAAGTACTAAACAGAGGCAGCCAAAGGACCAAAATGGAACTAACCTGGCGAGCAAAGAAAAGGTTTGGGTTTGGATCTTTGACAACAGGCCGTTCATCCTTTTCCCCAGGCCTCCACTTGAAGAGAAAAATTAACCCATATACTGGCCTATGAGAAGTAGAGAGGAAGAATGAGTTAAGACCATCCAGAGAGCAGAGGCTAATGACACTAAACAATGAAGATTCTCACCGCAGTTCACTAACAGAGTCCACATCGAGAGAGTAAAGCTCCTCCACCTGTTTAAAGATAGCATAACAATGTCAGACGTGGCTAACTGGCTAGTGCTACATCCTAAATTGAAACTACATGTCTGAGTCACTTTTCTTGATAAATGACAACATAGGATACAAGGCCTTCCATTACAAAATTCTAGAAGCCTAACACTAATATATATTATGGTAATAAAAATACAACCATTATCAAACTAAAAAAGAAACCATGACCTCGTATCAACACTATGCTGCTTGCTCCCGCCATCTCATAAAGTGATGCGAAGTCCCAAAGAGAAAGTGTGCAAGTAGGTTAGCAAGTGTAGAACAAAGCCTCACAAAAGGCCTCATCCTTTTGCAATTTGAGTTAACAGTGGGCCATCGATATAAACCACTGCCTGCCAGGATTGTCATGTCTTTTCATTTCATCCAAGCCTTTTTAACTGCCCACCATATTTCCTTCAGAAAGAAAGCTCTCTTCTCCCAGAAAGGTACTGTTCTTTAAATTCAAGTGTATACTTCTCTTTAAATTCAAGCAAATACCTTCGCAATTTATGTAGCAATATGAGTTAACCATAAGCTATGTCTAATGTATACCTTGCTTATCATACAGACATATAGTGCGGTAGTTCCTCGTTGCGAGGTCAATCAGGTTATCGTCAGCTTCGCATCAGAAGGGAAACAAATCTTCAGAAGACTAGTTTCAACTAAATTGCACGACTCAACTGACAGATCCAACCAAGCACTCTACATCATTGTAGATATAATAATTGCAAGCATGAGTACAAATCAACAATACTTGACAGAGACTTCATTTCTAAGTTATGTTTAGGCAAGGAAAGCAATGAGCCCTGGAAGCTAACCTGTACACCTTTTACTTGCATTTCCTGAATCAACTCGGTGAAAACACCTGCCAGGCATAGACTCAAGTGAAACATATGCAATATTTTAAAATTGTGATGATAAGAATGCATGAAAATGCACAAATAGGATGTATCCAACTGTTTGTTTAGGAAAGACGGGAGAAAGTAGTATAGAGCTGCCTATGATTGATCGGTATAGGATGACAGCGTAATCACTGGTATAATCAGTGGTTAGCTCAGGCTTGGATGTTTTATTTACACTTGATTACCCCCCATGAAAAGTAGAATTTGAGGGCAGCGCAACTGATTTCAGCACTAGGAGCTTTATTCATGACTAGTTACTACCATGAGACGGGAAAGAATCAAGGAAGGATCCCTGGTGGACTCGGGTGAAGTTATGATAAAGAGAGGAGGAGCAAATTTACACATCAATGCGAATTAACCCTCGGCGAACAAATAGCAACAGGCCGTCAAGCCCATTATTCTCATCACGGGCAAGGAAAACAGAGAGAAAAATGCATGACCTCCAGGGCTCGATTAATATAAAACCAAAACAAACCATCCTAACTAGTAAGCAGAATATCCCTTGGCTACTCGAGAACTACTAGCATGCCGTACAATGGGCTCCCATGAATGAAGCACAAACAACAAATGGAGAAGATAAGAAATATAAAAGGCAAGACTCACCAGGATCAGACTCAATCGTGCACCACGACATCCTTGCAAAATGCCCGAAAGCCTCTGATCACCGCGAACAAGGGCCTAGCAGAACACAAACAGCACAGCACTCAGATGATATCATACATCAGACAGGCACCAGAAACGGACTTAAAGTGCCCCCAGAAATTTGGGGAAACAAGCTAAGCTGCTATCAAATCAAATCCAATCCGCAACTAACTGGATGGTCTGGAGTATCTCGGAAACGAACAAGGATTTGGATTTGATTGCTCACAGCAAAGAAAAACACACCCTCCGAACAATCCAAGCAAGCTAGGTTAGGGCTTCCGTACCAACAGAAGAAATCAGCCTGGGTGGATCTCCACGCCAGCCCAGTCGAGGGGAGGAGAGAAGGATTCCTTCGCCTTGGAGGTGGCGAGGCTTCAACGGTGAACGGAGGCCCGCACTGGACACTTCTTCTCCGGCGCTGGCGAAGAGAGGGTTGCTCGGCGGCGCCGGAGTCAAGAGTACGAGGAGGGGAGAAGGGAAGGGGATACTACCGGTCGGTTTTTTTTTAACTTAAAGTTAATTTATATTTGTATTTTCTACCGTAAGTAAATAGCTTTTAAACATTTTATGTTTAAAACAGGTTAATAAAAAATTATAGTAAAAAATGTACTGAGTTCAGTTGTGACTCTATCTTTCATAAATAGACAGAATTTAAATATTTAAGGGCATGTACAACGCGTCGTCTCGACCCGTCTCCGTCTTCGCTTTTTTACAAAAATCACCTCGGTTTGGCTTGGAGACGGTCGCCCCGTCGCCTCGCGAGGCGATGGCAAGGGCCCGTGCTCCGAGGCCCAAGCGCCGCGAGGAGCAGCGTTGTACGGCTCGTCTTCTCATCTCGACGGCGCACGCGGATCCCGCGCGGGAGTAAATCCGAGGGTATGGCGCCAAATATTCGCTCGCGCTATTTCTCCTCTCCCCCTCCCCGCCGCGCCGCCGCCTGCCGCTGCACCGCCTCCGCCTCGCCCTCCACCTGGGACTGGAGCCGATGGAGCCGCCACTTCGCCGAGGTCGACCAGGCTGACAGCTACGCCTCCCTCCTCAAGTTCCAGCTCGAGGAGGCCGTCGACAACGAGGACTTCGCCGAGGCCGCCAAGCTCAAGAGGGCCATCCTCGAGGCCACCGGCCGCGACGCCGTTGCCCACGTCCAAGCGCGCCAAATCTAGATCCAGATCCAGGGCGCGGTGGCGGCTCGGAAGACCAAGGGCATAGCACCAGGCGGCGGCGCAGGAGAGGAAGGCGGCGGCGCCATGCTGCAGGAGCAGCACCAGGCGGTAGAGGAGAAAGGGGGCATCGCTTTTCCCGCTCCCCTCGCAAAACCCGACGCCATTTGGGCGATGATGTCCGCGCGTCTGATGCCGCTGGTGTGTGCAGATCCTGGGGCTGGACATGTGCGCCGACGTCATCGTCGGCGACGAGATGCGGCGCGGCATCTCCGGCGGCCAGAAGAAGCGTCTCACCTCAGGTACGCTCGTCTGCGCCTACGCGTCTCTTCCTCCACCTCTCTCTCTCCATTGGTGAAATCGGACCGATCGGTTGGTCACTTGGTTGCAGCGGAGATGCTGGTCGGCCCGACCAAGGTGCACTATCTCAATGATTCTGCCACTAAACTCATCATTTTTAATTTCTATGTTATGTTTGCTCTCTGGCCTTAACAGTGCGATGCTCATCTTGCTGCAGGTTCTTCAAACAGCTGATTGTACTCTTCTTGATCCAGCAGATGGCTACAGGACTGTACAGACTTATCGCTGGCTTATGCAGAACTGTTGTGATAACTAATACTGCAGGTTCTATTGCAGTTCTGGCCATGTTTGTACTTGGAGGATTCATCCTACCAAAAGGTAATCATCCATGTTTTCCATCACATATTGATTTCAGTTGTCCTTGGCATCATTGTTTGCATTGGTGCCATGGGCATACAAGTCAAGAAATTATCGATTGTTTCTTAACTAAACACAAAAAGGGAGGTGACGATTCTTAAAAATCAGAAAATGAGTTATCTTTTGAAATGGAACATGACTATCAGTACCTTATACCTCAAAAGACTTGAATTATTTATTTAAACCATTTAAACCATTTTTATAGTGGAGCTGGCTGCGTGGTGACACCGCCGGAGCGGAGTGGTGCAGGCCGCGCGCCCGTCGAAGCCGCGCCGTCCTTCACCGGCGGGAGCAGCGTCTTCACCGGTGCCCCCACCTCTCTCGGCTGCTTTCCACACCTGTACTACACTCAATCTATGGATTCATGGTATGACATCATTCCCTCAATCTATGTATGCAGCGGGTGTGTGAAGAACCGGAACTGTTTTTTTGTTGATTTCGATTTTGTTTGTTGGTGGAAGTGGTACAAGAGGATGGTGATATGGTGCTATTTTGTAAACAAATATTGGCCAGTTTGTCATCTATTTTGTATGGACCCAACAAATCCATCACTATGTTATATATCACTATTTGTTCGATTTACTCAATCAATACCAAGTTTAGAGAGGGCACTTGTAATCAGCATACATATGTAATCAGCATGTTAATATGCATATACAAAAGGAATATGTTATGGTTAAGTATAGTACAGTTAATCCACTAACATCAACATTGCTAAGTCATGAAGGCATGATAACTAACCACAGAGGTCAAATCCCCTGGTCTAAGGTGCTAGTTGAACAAAAAAGATTTACATTATAATTTAACATAGATAACTTTTTCTTTAACCAAGGCCAAATTCTGGTGTAATCCAAGAAAAAGAAAAGCTATATTAAAAGGCAAACACAAGTGTATATTGAATTTGAATCACAGATCAATGACAATACCCCCAAAATAACATTCCATGTTTCTAACAATATATCAAGAGCATCTGAGCCCCAGGTTTCCTCTTCATTCTGGTTATCCAGAATAGACTTGACAGCTTCCGATGTCAAAGCAGGAAGCAGGTTAATTGTGCCATAGTGCCTGCAAGAATGTCCATTAAGTAGGTAATGGCATACTTGTGAAGATGTGTTTAGCACCAATTTTTTTGGAGGGAATCATGTATCATCTGTGAGGGAATCGGTGAGGGAATGTATCATCTGTTCTGTTAAACATTTTGTACATCCATATGTGCTTTTAAGTTAGTTACTTTCTCAGCTGCTATTGATTTATACCTTTAGTGCTGTACCATGTTCAATTCTGCAAAAGTAGTAACACAATGCCAAAATAATTTCAGGTTGCCAATGCTATGTTTTTCCTTAGTACTATGTCCATGGTTCTGTTAGAGGGCAAAAGGATGCCTCAGGCAAATTTTGTAATGTGACCTGAGCAAATAAGCAATGAAAGTGTAGTCACAATCAGGGTGGATTTGATTTTTTAACTTGCCTTGGCAGGATCCTTGTCTTTGACACTTTTCAGTTCTTTTAAGTGATTTTGAAGCACCCTGTTCACATGATGTAATTGGTGTAATTGGTGCACCCTGTTCAGATTTGGTTCTTGGTACTGTTTTCTTGACCTTGTGTTATATGTCCCTGGAAACAAGAGGATGGTGATATGGGATAAAAATCTATATATATGTCAGTATGACATGTGAACTGGGCAAAGCTCTGCATATATGTCAGTATGACATGTGCTTAAGTTGTAGATAATTTCAACATGGTAGCAGTGTGACAATTTCTTTTTGCTGTATAAGTGTGACAAGCTTTTCTTTCTGAACATGGCTTCGGATTAGTGCATCAAACTTCTACTTTGTTCTTCTATTTGAGATAACTTCTATTTGAGTGAACATCAGCTTTTATATTATGTACATGTGATAACTTAGTTCACTTTCTGTATCTTTCTGTTGATTTCAAACATATACTTTTGCAGTCCATTGGTATGTGATTCTAATTATTCATCTACTTTTGCAGGGACAACAACCCACATTGTAATTATGTGACTTTCCAGTTGTAGACTTGTGGTTTCATACTATATTAATATATCATTTATATTGATGGTTCTAAAAAATATTGTAATTATGTTCATCTTATTTATACTTGATCTGTTTTGTATCAAGAAGCAACACAATGGTATACAGGAATCATATTCATGCTTGATCATGGCTGTATGCATGCATTAAACAGTTTGCAGACAGTCAAATAGACGACCCATTGTACAAGCTGTCTGTTCAGTTGTCTGTGTGTGAAGTGGAGGGACCTTGCAGACAGCAACCCGTCTGTGGGTTGTACATGCCCTAAGCCATAAGTCATCAACCAAAAATAACACATCTAAGGGCATGTACAACGCGTCTCGGAACGCCGTCTCCGTCGCGGCATTTTTGCAGAAACAACCCTGGTTCCCCGCATTCAATGAGGAGAGAAGCACTGCTCGTCGCCTCGCGAGGCGACGCCGAGCGCTCGTGCTCCAAGACCATGTCGCCGGCTCGGCGCGCGCTGTACGGGGGCGGCTTCGCGAGTCGACGCGCCCGCGGATCTAGCTGCGCGCGCACGGAGATGTATTTTGCGCGCCAAATCCAGCGTCGTCCAACAATATTCGAGTCCGGTTGCGGCGCAGCAGTCGCCGCCATCTCCGGCGGGGTCCGCCACTGGTCCGCGCTGGCGCCGGCTGCGGCAGCGTCTTCGTCGCTCCCCGCGGCGGCGACAGAGCCACGGAGGCTGGAGGAGAGGACTTCATTTCTCAGGAGGAGGAGTACCAGATGCAGCTGGCGATGGCACTGTCGGCGTTAGCCTCGGCGTCAGGCGGCGAGGGCGCTGGGGACCCTGAGCGGGAGCAGATCAGGAAGGCAAAGCTGATGACCCTGATCTGGTATGAATTGATGCGCATTTCAGGTTTTGGATAGCAATTTGAGGGATTTGGTTTAGCCTTTTGTAGGGTTTTACTGTTTTGCTACGCACTTTTGGGGAAAGGAATGTCTCTCCCGATCTATTTTTGTGTGTTTGGGTCGCAATTAAACTAGTGAAGCAGATAGATCAAAATTTGACCTTCTTGGGTGGATTGCTCTTTGTTTGCTCTTCCAATTTGCTAACTATTTGAGTTCTTATATGTTCTGGCCCTGTGCTATTAGAAGGAGTTGCATTTGTATTGATATTGATAATTGATTCATCTCACTTTTTGCTCGTGCTGCAGATTGTGAAATGTCAAGAAGCCCATACAGATTTATCTCAATTATGATGCAGTTGAGCACTCGCCCGACCGGGACTGTAAAAATGTTGGTGACATCGTGAAGGTAGGTATTGTGTATGTCTGTTTGCAGTGGGCCTTCTAGGTTTGATTGGGATGCAACAACTAATGGTTGGATATGCAGGCGGACCGGAGCTAAGTTGGATGACAGGTAGCTAAGTTGGATGGAGCATAGGAACATGTTGCTAGTGTTAGTTGTTGCTTTATGGTTAGTTTCATGCTTTATGGAGATGTCGAAGGTTCATTGTGATTTCCATGCTATGGTGATACTTTGACATGTTAGATTTTTTTCACCTCGGACAATAAAGCTCTGAGCAAGTTGGCCGACTTTTTCCAAGTCCTTCCAAGCTTGGCCGGCCTAGACCTGACAATCTGATACTCTCAATAGCTTATTTGTCACCCTCTTTTCTTTCTGTTGTCTGTCTTCATTGACATGTTCTTCTGATGTTCACTAACTTGTGTGTTCTGGTTTTGTCTAACCATTTCTCGTTGGCAATGATCCCTGCGCTAGCTAACTTGACTGGCAGAAACTCAGAACATTAGTTTTAGCAAGTAATGTGGGCTTCCCATAACAAATTTGGATAGTAGAGAAGCTCACCAATTCATAAGCTTTAGCTATTTTGGAAACAAATGTTGGCCAGTTTGTCATCTATTTTGTATGGACCCAACAAATCCATCACTATGTTATATATCACTATTTGTTCGATTTACTCAATCAATACCAAGTTTAGAGAGGGCCCTTGTAATCAGCATACATATGTAATCAGCATGTTAATATGCATATACCAAAGGAATATGTTATGGTTAAGTATAGTACAGTTAATCCACTAACATCAACATTGCTAAGTCATGAAGGCATGATAACTAACCACAGAGGTCAAATCCCCTGGTCTAAGGTGCTAGTTGAACAAAAAAGATTTACATTATAATTTAACATAGATAACTTTTTCTTTAACCAAGGCCAAATTCTGGTGTAATCCAAGAAAAAGAAAAGCTATATTAAAAGGCAAACACAAGTGTATATTGAATTTGAATCACAGATCAATGACAATACCCCCAAAATAACATTCCATGTTTCGAACAATATATCAAGAGCATCTGAGCCCCAGGTTTCCTCTTCATTCTGGTTATCCAGAACAGACTTGACAGCTTCCGATGTCAAAGCAGAAAGCAGGTTAATTGTGCCATAGTGCCTGCAAGAATGTCCATTAAGTAGGTAATGGCATACTTGTGAAGATGTGTTTAGCACCAGTTTTTTTTGGAGGGAATCATGTATCATCTATGAGGGAATCGGTGAGGGAATGTATCATCTGTTCTGTTAAACATTTTGTACATCCATATGTGCGTTTAAGTTAGTTACTTTCTCAGCTGCTATTGATTTATACCTTTGGTGCTGTACCATGTTCAATTCTGCAAAAGTAGTAACACAATGCCAAAATAATTTCAGGTTGCCAATGCAGGGTGGATTTGATTTTTTTTACTTGCCTTGGCAGGATCCTTGTCTTTGACACTTTTCAGTTCTTTTAAGTGATTTTGAAGCACCCTGTTCACATGATGTAATTGGTGTAATTGGTGATATGGGATAAAAATCTATATATATGTCAGTATGACATGTGAACTGGGCAAATCTCTGCATATATGTCAGTATGACATGTGCTTAAGTTGTAGATAATTTCAACATGGTAACAGTGTGCTGCTCAAATTTTATTGTAAAGGGTAAAATCTCAAACTTCTCAAGGAAAGAAAATTGAACATGTTAAAGCTTACAAAAGCATCATGGTCTAATACCTGTGCAGAGCCAGGCAAAGTTGGTTAAAAAGGTCTCCCACAAAGATGGTTTGGGCTTCTTATTTATGTGACTTTTCAGTTGTGGACTTGTGGCTTTATACTATATTAATATATCATTTATATTGATGGTTCTAAAAAATATTGTAGTTATGTTCATCTTATTTATGCTTGATCTGTTTTGTATCAAGAAGCAACACAATGGTATGCAGGAATCATATTCATGCTTGATCATGGCTGTATGCATGCATTAAACAATTTGCAGACAGTCAAATAGACGACCCATTGTACAAGTTGTCTGTTCAATTGTCTGTGTGTGAAGTGGAAAGACCTTGTAGATAGCAACCCGTCTGTGGGTTGTACATGCCCTAAGTGTTCCGAGGAGAGGAGGATAGAGATTTTGCACAAAAGGACTTCATGTATTCCGTATCACCGTTTGCACCTACGACTATTGGATTTCGCGATCCGCTTTCCACTTCCGCTCACCGTTGGATCGAGCATCTCCGCGACCCAGATCGACACCTTTTTTTTTCTTCAAAAAACACCCTAATAGTATTACGTACCATCAAAGAAAAGCTCCAGATTGGGACGTACGTAACCCCACCCGCCATCTCCACCTTTTCAACTCCGGGCGCGGCCCATTTCGACGAGCGCCGTCTCCATCCACGATGTCGACGTCTTCGGCCGTCGTGCTCGCCAGCTAAGTGGAGCGAACAAGGCTCTCGAGTGGAGATATCGCGTTCATGAGGTCCAGCCCGGTTCCACTGGTGCGGCGGCAACCGGCGCTCTCCGCCGCACGGTGGCTGGCTGGCTAGCGTGCAGCGCTCACCGCCGATGGCGCCATTAGAAGGCGAGCAAAATAGCTACTCCAATGATGGTATGCATTTCCTTCAACTTTCTCTACCTGTAGAGTTATCAAACCTATACATATATATTGGAATTACACATAGAATGCTGCGCAAAAAATATACACCTTCTTTTTATGATACCTGCTACTCCTAAATGTACAGCTTTTTCAATACTAAATTTACAACCCAAAATGCCTCCAAGCACCATGATATCTGTGCTCACGAGGCAACGGTACATGATATTATCCCACAATGCATCTTGCCGAAATTCAAACGACCTGAAAATTCACATTTTTTTACATATCCATATTCTTATCTTCTTATCTGCACCCTTTTCAGTTGCTTCGGATGAGCAGCAACCCAATTCCGGTCACAATGAGCGTCGCCGGGAAGCCGAACTGGAGGTGGCTGAAGAAGGAGAGGGTGTATCCGTATTGCTGGGACCTGCGAGCTTGCTCGCAGACGATCAAGTTGGCGGCGGAGCCCAGGAGGGAGAGGTTGCCGGCCACCGTGCTCACCCAGGCCAGGATGAGCCAGGCGTTGGTCTCTGCGGCGGGGGAGATTGCCGCTGCTGACGCCGCCACCCGTGCGCCAAGTAGGAGAACTGAAAGGAAGCACAATGCGGTCTATCAGATATATGGCGCAGGGAAATGACACACATGAATCAAGATATGAAAAGAAACGTTCATCATAGAATGATTGGCCACTGAAAGAAGTTAGGACCTTACAATATAGTAGTGTTCACCACATGTGTCAAGTCACAAGTCTAAAGGTTTGGCTAGCAGCTGATACATTCAGACTTGGTTCCAAAACCAATCCCCATTGCAAACTGAATCATGTCGTTTTTTGCCCCTTACTCAAGATGATTACTGTCATATTACACATTTTGGAAGCAGTAATTGTGAAATATGGACGAAAACAGATAACACTTTACTCTAATTTCCATGTGTTAGAACATATGTCATTAGAATGGTGTGGCTGGTGCCACATTTCTATTGCGTTGAGAAGTTAGGCCAAAAGATGCATCTTTCTTGCTAGTGTTGATGTCGCTGTAAGGAAAGGTCAAAAGTTCATTCGTCACTAATTATGCACTGCTTCCATGGCTACTTCTAATTAATTAATCTGCTTACGAGAGTAGCAAGTAAAATATCATTTCCCTTTTATTTTAGACTCGAAACCAATTCTTTTCTAAGGTATGACTAGTTCCTTGACATTACAACATTGGGAGTTCGGCATATTAGATTTCTGAACGCAATCAAGTAGTTGACCTGCAGTGGAGTATTTTTTTCATGTAATGAGAGGGGGAAGACTAACCGGTTGGGACATTTGACGCCACATTTGAGAGGAGAAGAATAACCATGGCAAGAATGACTGTCCCACTCGGCGTATCGATCCGCGCATAGGGCTCCATGAATTCCCAGAATGTGCTAGGAATGCCGGTCTTGTTGAAGCCGTCCACGGTAATGAACATTCCACAGAAGAACAGCAGAAGTGGATAGGAAACCTGAAAATTGTTTCAGCAATACCACAGTAAATAACAATAAGGTATCCAAAACCAACACCAAACTACTATTGCTTTAATTCAATGGCTATTGATTTAAGATAGGTATGAAAAGTGGGGGGAAAATGATTTAGCAACGCCAACATGTGAAGATATGTTTTCCAAAATCAACACCATACTACTACCGCCCTGATGTGACTGCCATTACTAGGAGATAATTAAAAATGATACAAGGACATTGAGAATGTAACAATCATAGTGTATGGCTTTTGGTTTCACAACGAACATAGTAGCATATGGCAATCTAATTTGCTATAAAGAGGAGGAACAACATATTGGCTACTATATGATTGGATACGCTGTAAACAAAAAATTCATTCAAAAAAGAAATGGAAGTTTCATTGTTCACATATGTGGCTTCAATTGAACTGCAGACAGACGACACATGAGGAAGCGTAAGAAGAAGTGAGCCGATTGCAATTGGTTACCTTCTCCAGGCACGGCCGGGCATCCTTGAAGTCGAGCACGATGAGTGCGAGGGCGGCGGTGATGGCACTCCAGGACATGTTGAGCCCCAGCAGCAGTGCGATGAGCATGCCGATTGTGATGACGTAGACGCACGTCTTCCACATCATGCTCTTCCATTGCTCCATGGGCACCTCCTCCTCCTCCACCGACCGTAAGGAGTACCCGTCCTTCACGCCGTTCACCCGGGCGGCGGCGCCCCGCCTCTGGTGGATCCCCACGGCGCCGTTGGTCGCGGCCGCCAGTTTCGGGTCGTCAATGGTGGCGGGCTTCACTGGCTCGTACACCAGGCTGGCCGGGTGGTCAGCGGCCGAAGAATCGAACTTTGAGCTCCCCGGGCGGTGGGAGCGGAGGTGCGACATGGTGGCCGGCGAGAAGCGGTGCGAGGTGACGTCCTCCTCTTCGATGACCTCGGTGGGCACGGCGACAACGACCTCCACGCACTTCTCGTCGGAGAGCTGCCTCCAGTAGAGGCAGAGGAGGATGGCGGCGTTGACGACGGCGCCGAAGAGCGTGGCGGGGAGGATGCCGAAGACGAACTGTCCGAAGGAGATGCCGCTCTGGACGGCGATGACGAGGTTCTGCGGGTTGCCGATGGGAGTGGCGGCGGAACCGATGTTGGCGCTGGAGGCGAGCGCGAGGAGGAAGGGCTTGGGCGGCAGGTTGTTCTGGCGCGCGATCTTGAGGATGAACTCGGTGAGCACGACGCAGCAGGTGTCGTTGGTGAAGAACGCCGAGGCGAGCGCGGAGACGGCGCAGGTGCGGACGAGCAGGTCCTTGCCGCCCTGGCTCCGCCACGAGAGCAACCGGCCCAGGTGCTTGAACATGTCGGCGCGCTCCAGGTAGACGCTCACCACCATCGTGCCGAACAGCAGGCCCAGGATGGGGAGGTCCACCGCCGCGTACGCCTCGTCGGCGGAGATCACGCCGAAGAGCACCATCAGCATCGCGCCCAGCAGCGACCCCGCCGTGCGCCCGATCGGTAGGAACGGCACCGCCGGGAACACCGCCAGAACCCAGAAGATGGCGAACGCCGCCGTGCCCAGCGCAACCTTCACCGTCGGCTCCATCGCCATTACTGATGTACCTACTTGTTGATTTGAGCTCAAGAAATGGAATAGCAAGCCTAAAGATTTGACCCCCCCCCCCCCCCTCTTTTTTCTCTTCCCTGGCAATTCAAGGCCCCAAGAATCTGGGCAGCATAGGGCAGTGGAAGGATGGATGGAGACACATCTCAATACTATCCTTGCAGAAAAAGGCCTCTACACTGAGAAGGATGGATCTAGCTAGCCATGAGGAAATCTGTAAAAACTGAATCTACAATCTGTGGCCTAATGACAAGCGAAAGATCTATGTACTGAACTAGCCTATTGGCTGCATGGCTCACATGGACAGCAGGAAGAACAAGGGCAGAAGCTTGGAAATTCCTGGAGCTTGCAAGTCAACTAAAGGGGCGCATACACGCACGCGTACACACACACTGATGAGTATACGTACGTACCTCTCCTGTGTTGCTTCCAAGGAACCAATTCAAGGGGCCTGTAAGCAAGTAACCAGAGAAAGATTGGCAAAACTCAAGGAAGAGACTAGCTAGGGAAGAACAATTCTGAGACTGGGATTCATTGGGGTGGGGAGGCAGGGAGGAGAAGGATTTGGTGGGCTGGGGCCGTGCTTGAGCTTGGGTAGAATGGCATGGCATGGGATTCGTCCAAAGAGGCAATGCTCACACTTGGCAAGCTCCACGTGGCCTCCCTGTAGCTTCTTGCCCCCATTGGATTTTTTTTTTTTGCCTCTCTCCTCTTCTCTCTCTCTCTCTCTACCTATTGATGGGATGATTCATGTTTACACCAAAAGAAATTTAAAAAAAAAAGAGTTTTGTTTTTCCTAAACAGAAAATGGTTGGCGCACGTGACTGTGAGCTCACTCACCTCGCTGCGGTCTGCTTACCTCTCTACATGAACATGACTACATGAAGAACTGCTCCAGTCCACAGGTCCTGGATCGTGCGTTGGATCCTAGTCGCGATATATATATATATATATATATATATATATATATATATATATATATATATATATATATATATATATATAGTGTGTGGGGGGAACGTATCTAGTGCTAATGCACTATTCGGTGCTAATATGTGAACTCTGCTTGTGGACCATCGAATGTAGCTCAAACGGTCTGGATCTTTGAAGGTGGAATCACCCAATCCACTTATACGTTTTTGCAAAAAAAAAAACTCCCTACCGGTTCGGTCTCTTTTTTCCGGGCCCCCACCGTTCCGTCTGCCTCGCGCGACGCTTGGCCTCCCTCTCGCCTGATCTGCCGCTCACCCCCTCCTCGCGCGACAGCGCATGTTCGCCTCGCTCCGCCTCCCTTACTCGCCTTCCGCTGCCGGCTCGCTCCGCCTCCCTGAGTCTCCTTGCTCCGCCTCCCATGCCTCCCCCACCTGCCTCCGGGCCGCCGCCTCGCTCTGCCCTCGACGGCCTCCCCCCGTCGCGCCCCCCGGCCCTCGACGCCGCCGCCTCCCTCCACGGCTCCCCCCACCCAAATCTCTATGATGTCCAGGCTCTATGATTAAGAATTTCTATTTATAATTAAGACTTTTCATCCATGATTGATTCAGCATGCTAAATCAATGAATTTCTTTTCAAATCGATGCCTTTTCGAATTAATAAATATTAACGGGTTTATGTGATATATTATATATTGTTGTACTTGCATGTATCTAAAACCAATTCAAAGGCAGGGAGGCTTAGTGCCCAGACACTATGGTGCCCTATTTCAGCATCCTATATGTATGTGTGTATGTGTGAAGCTTTTTTGGTTACTCTCAGGAGTACATACTCATACTTTTAAAATATACCATTTAAATAAACATGTTATACATATTTATCATTTTTGGTATACTTAAATACTAATTGTAAGATACTTTAATATGATTTGGTTGAAAAAATTTCATTGGAGTCATTTATTTTTTGTTATATACATTTTTCTACATATAAAAGGAGTGTATATATAAATTATGCTACAAAAGGTAGACTTTGAGAAAATTTTTTTATAGAACTCACTTTGGACTATATATATCGTCAGGGAAATGATTATATACTCCTGAGAGTACGTACTCCCATTTGTTATATACCGCTTAAATGATGTTGTCATATATTTTTATCTGTTTGAGTATACTCTAATAATGATTATAAGATACTTCAGAGTGAGTTTTATGAAAAAATTTCTCAAAGACCACTTTTTATAGTATAATTTATGTATGCACTCCTTTCATATATGGAAAAAGGTATATAGCAAAATAAAAGACTCCGATGAATTTTTTTAACCAAATCATATTAGAGTATCTTAGAATAAATATTTAAGTATACTGAAAATGATAAATAAGTATAACGTGTTCGTTTAAGTCATATATTGAAAGTGGGAATGTATACTCTAGGAGTGTGGAAAAGACTTCACACACACACACACACACACTCAGATATATGTATGTATGTGTGTGTGTGTGTGCACCATGATTTTAAATGTGTGAATTCAATCCAAATTCGAGTGTATTTTGAACAAATTTAGATCACATGCTTTGCTGATTTATATATAATTAGCACATACATACAATTTAACTATCATAAAAAGGTAACTACAATTCGAATTTCAGTTGAAATTTGTTCGAATGTGTTAGTAAACTAGTTAAATCCGCCATCTAAAGAAGTCAAAAAATTTAGATGATATATAAGAGAAACACCTATTTTAGATTATAATGCCCAGTCACTATAGTGTCCTAATTAATTATACTATATATATAGTATAAATAACAGGAGCACCATGGTGTTTGGGCATCAAGGCTCCCTATCTTTAGATTGTTTTTAGGTGCGTGCTAGTGTGTATATAGGAAAGTGTATATGAGTTTTTTTTTCTCTTTGTTAAACTAGGAATGTTTGTGGGTTTTGACAGGACGTGATGGAGAATAATCCTACTACGTCCGGAGAATATAGGCAACGCAACCACGTTGCTGGGCCCCGTGACACGGAAGCGGATAAGCTCACCGACGGTGAGGCAGCGACGGCGAAGGGGAGCTTAAATTATTGATTGGTGAGGTGATGGGGGTTTGGTGCCGGATCAACGCCGTCCGTCCACTCCACCTAGTTTAAATATATATTCCGTTTTGACTGCAGCTCATGCAGCACCTCTGCATATGTCATTTTCTATAATTGCTTTGCTTTGCTTCTTGGCATGGACAGAGCAGACGAACGCTTACTATGATCTTCCCTGTTTCCTGTTATGCTCGCTCGCTTTCAATTGTACCTGGATTGATGCTGACCCCATCCGAAAAATCAAAAACAGACACCAAAAGCTGAGACAGAACAGACCCTAATCTTATTGCAACCTGGCAAACCTTGAATACAACTTACCTTTGCAAGTTTAGCTAGATTACTTTGATTGTTTCTGTAACAATTAAGATAGAACTCAAGATTGATATGCTCATCAAAATCGACTCGTGATTGGACAGGATGAGAATTGATCGATCGTCTTCTACGGGGTAATTGAACGGATTGTTGTTGTTACAGCAGGGAAAAAAATCTCATGCATGGTGAAGATTCATTCGGCATTACTCATTGCAATGCGCCCCTTGATATTTATCAGTAGCATCATTGCTTTTGCTTGTCAAGGTTTCGTCAAATGCGAATTGAACATCGCGAGATCTCGACGTAATCTCTGGTGGGCCATCTCTGTGCCAGGTAGGAGTTTCTGAGTACAGCGCCACTTCACGATTTCTGGAGAATTTCTATTAATTTTTACCGATAACTTTTAGCTATAATTTATAACTTTTAATTAAAAATAAATAATAATAACATAGAAAAGCGACTTTGAGAAGAAGACGATTGATACAAAAAAAATATGAGAAATACGTGCATATAACGAGAGCAAACGAAGTAAGATGAATGCTACACGCATGACCCTCCTACCTTATACGGTGTGAGACGGTAATAAAAGGGGTAAAAAACCGTTTCAAGAAGTCAGATATTTATATTAACTTTTAATTTTTCTAAACAAAAGTCAACATCAACAGAGCCTGAACAGTTCTTTTGTTCCTATCCAGGTTCTGCAGTGACAACAAAACCCATATATCCCAGTAAAGTCACATTATTCAGTCGACTGTTCTTCAACCATAGCAGCCAGGGCAAAATAATTCTACTTTTAGAATGACCGTAGGTAATCAAACATGAATAGTCAACAGTACTTCCAAACTTCCAATTTAATCCACTAAGCACAACAAAACTATGTCGATTGCATAATTGTGATAAGAGATGTCACATCACAAAGGCCAAAGCGGATTTTTTTTTTTTTTGCTGAACTGAGATGAACATTAGCTCCGTCTATGTAGTTTTCTACGTAGCATATCCTCAGCCAGAAAAAAGAAAGGTTATGTAAGGCTTGGCTAGCCAACGTAAAAATCACACCATCTTTTCATGGAATGAAACCCAAATTAAAAGTTTCGTTTGGGCGTAACCCTCTTAGCGACGCGCCATATCAGAACTCAGATGTGGTGATAAATAAGCAAGAGCCGAGATGTCACTCCCTTAGTGACGTGCTACGTCAGCGCCCGGATGTAGTGGAAAATGGGCAATAATCTTCACACTTTACTCGACAAGTGCGAGGGACAAGGAAGCTAGCTGACGAGATTAGGATTCGTATGGGTAGTTGGAATGTAGGATTCTTAACAGGTAGGTTAAGAGATATAGTTGATACAACGATTAGGAGACGTATAGATATCTTCTACGTTTAAGAGATTAAATGGGTGGGTCAGAAGGCAAAGGAGCTGGAGCATACTGGCTTCAAACTGTGTTATACTGGAACAGAACGAAACAAGAATGGAGTGGGCATCTTAATCGATACAGCCTCAAGAATGGAGTTGTCAACATAAGGAGACAGGAGGATAGGATTATCCTAGTCAAGCTATTCTTTGGTGACTTGATTTTGAATTTTGCTGGTGCATATGCTCCACAAATAGGGTTGGATGAGACCGCTAAGAGGAAATTTTGGGAAGACTTAGATGACATGATTAGAAGTGTGCCTATCAATGAGAAGATTTTCTTAGGGTGTATAGGGGTTTTGGTTATGGTGAGGAGAAGATATCTTAAACTTTGTCGTAGTCTATGATCTCATGATAGCTAACACATTGTTTAGAAAGAGACATTCTCATTTAGTTACCTTTAACAGTGGTCAGTACTCTAGCCAAATCGATTTTGTTCTTCTTAGGAGGGAGGACAAACAAGCCTGCATAAACTATAAGGTTATACCTGGAGAGTGTGTTGTCCAGCAACATAAGTTGATAGTCTCCGATTTTTGTTTTAGGTTATGGGTTCGGCAAGCTAAGATCGCTAGAGCCACGAGAGCGAAGTGGTGGAAACTCAAAGGAGATACCGCACAGGCGTTTAAGGAGAGGATGGTCACGGAAGGGACGTGGGATGTGGGAGAAGCGAATAGCGAGGCAAATAGTATGTAGACAAAGGTGGCAACTCGATTTAGAAAAGTGGCTATGGAGGTGCTTGGAGTGACCCAAGGGATAAGAGGAAAACCAAAAGACACATGATGGTGGAATAAGGTAGTGCAAAAGGCTATTGAGAAGAAGAAGATATGCTACAAGCATATACATCATGATAGGAGCAATGACAAACGTACAAAAATACAAAGTAGTAAAAAAGAATGCGAAGAAAGTGATGAATGAGGCACGGGGCAAGGCATATGAGGAAATTTATCAGAAACTAATTACAAAGGAGGGAGAAAACGATGTATATAAGATGGCTAAACTTCAAGAAAGGAAGACGAGAGATTTCAACCAAGTTAAATACATCAAAGACGACACTTATAGACTTCTGGTGAAAGATGAGATCAAGGATAGGTAGAGAGATTACTTCGATAAGTTGTTCAACCACGATATGATGTTAGTATGATTGAAATGGATCATGCTTTTGACGACATCGATAGACGGTTTGTTTGAAAAATCCAGAAATCAGAAATAAGAAAGATCTTAAAAAAGATGAAAGTGGGTAAAGCGTTGAGGCCTAATAACATCTCTGTTGAGGTGTGAAAATGCCTAGCAGAAGTAGCAATTGTTTGGCTAACTAATTTGTTCAATAGCATTTTTAGGTTGAACAAGATGCCAAACGAGTGGCGGAGGATCACATTAGTACCAATTTTCAAAAATAAAGGAGACATTCAAAGTTATACTAATTATAGAGGAATTAAGCTCATGAGGTACACAATGAAGCTTTGGGAACGAGTGATTGAGCGACGTTTATGAAAAGTGACTAACGTGACGACAAACCAATTTGGTTTTATGCCTGGGAGGTCGACCACAGAGGCGATTTTCTTGCTACAACGGTTGATTGAGAGGTATAGGGAGCAAAAGAAGGATCTTCACATATTGTTTATTGACTTGGAGAAAGCATATGATAAAGTGTCAAGAAAGGTCATGTGATGGGCACTTTAAAACAAAAAGTCCCAATAAAATATATTACTTTAATTAAGAACATGTACGAAAATGATGTGACTAATGTCAGAACATGTGTTAGTGTTATTACTAACTTTCCTATTAAGATAAGGCTACACCAAAGGTCAACGTTGAGCCCATACATTTTTGCCCTAGTGATAGACGAGGTCATACGGGACATACAAGAAGATATCTCTTGGTGTATGCTTTTCGTTGATAATATGTTGCTGGTTGATGATAGTAGGATATGTGTTGATAGAAATCTTGAGTTGTGGAGGAAGACCTTAGAATTGAAGTGCTTTAGACTTAGTATGACTAAAATTGAGTATATGAGGTGTGATTTTAGTGGTGCTAGGGCAGATGATGGAGATGTTAGATTGGACGGACAAGTAGTAACTAAGAAGGACACGTTTCGTTATTTGGGATCGTTGCTATAGTGAGATGGTGAGATTGATAAAGACGTGAACCACAGGATAAGAGTGATGTAGGTGAAATGGCGCTAAGCATCTAGTGTTCTATGTGACAAAAAAAATCTCAAAAGTTAAAGGGTAAATTCTATAGGACAGCGATCAGATCCGCGATGCTATATGGAGCAGAATGTTGGGCGACTAAAAGACAACATATACAGAAAATGAGTGTAGCAGAGATGATGCTGCAGTGGATCTGTGGTCACACAAGGCGAGATCACATCCGCAATGATGGTACACGTGATAGGGTGGAGGTAGCACCAATTGAAGAAAAGTTTGTTCAACATCGCTTGAGATGGTTTGGACATCTTCAACGAAGGCCTCCTGAGGCACGAGTACGTAGTCAGTTTTAATGCGTACTAACAACATAAGAAGAGGTAGAGGTCAACCAACACTGACGTGGGAAAAAACAGTTAAAAAAGACTTGACGAATTGGAATATATCTAAAGAATTAGTTTTGAATATGAGCGCATAAAAGTTAACGATGCACGTACCAGAATCATAATAAAGTTAGGAACAATGTTTTAGGCTCTCGACTCATATAGCAGGAGGTACGACTTAGGGTTTTAGTATTGTATATTTTTATTTCAAGACCTTTATCTCTTTGATCTTGAGAAGGTTTTATTCCTATCCTACTCTAATTTATTTGAGATAAAAGACTTTGGGCCTGTTTGGATCCCATGGGCTAACAACTAGTTGCTAATTTTTAGTCCTTGTGGATCCAGACAGGAGGGCTAATGAGTGGGCTAAAGTTTAACCAAAGCCTCAACTAGTTGTTAGCCAACTAGTTGGCCAAACCCAGCTAATGAGGGCTAAAGGACCAGCAGGATGGAAAAAAGACGCTGATACCCACGCCAACCCTCCCAGACCGTCATGCATAGGGGTATAACAGACTTTGTACTGAGATAGTAACACTTATTAGTCCTTGGATCCAAACAGGACTAGCTAATCTTTAGTCAGCTAACTACTAGTCAGCTAACAACTAGTCCTAGTCCATCCAAACAGGCCCTTTGTTATTGTTGCTGTTGTATGATGACCGACAACAATAGCCAGCAGCTAAAAAACTGAGATGAACATCAGAATAATACTTTCAAGTCTTACCTGCTAACAGTAGAAGCACAACTAAAAGAAAAGGCAAGGAGAGTCATTGATTGCTCCATCTGACAATGCTGCTGAAAGAGAGTTCTACCCTTTTGGCTAGTTTATTATGTACATGAACGGCATCAGTATAAGAACAGCAAGTCAGTTAAAGAGAATACAACAGACGCTACACCAGGAAAGTATTGCGATTTTATAACAAGAGGTTCCAGAATGTGCATCACCTTTAGTATCTTATGATGATATTAGCTGGACACTGAATTACTATCTAACTTCCAACTTGCCAGTAAAAAACGAATTTTTGCATAAGTTTGCATCCCCTGCAGTTAAAATGACGATATGTGATAACAGAACTGTAGCAGGAGCAAAAGAAGCAAAAGCTCATTTCTTCGTCTTGTAAGGTTATGGTCAGTGCAACGGTTAGCTGACCCCCGGATGTGCCATTGGGAAGAAAGATCAGCCCTTTCTTGGCCCCGCTGTGATTAAAGCAACTTTCTCATTTGCCCACCAGTTAGATCCGACACTCGTCTCCACATTAGCAGCATCAATGTTGTTGAAGTTGAATTCTTTGGCCAGTCGAAGGGACAGGGAGCGCCGTGCTTTCTCAGGCAAGTCATGGTATGTTTCATCAACATATAGCCCTGCTCTTGTATCATTCGATTCTCTGGGGTGATCACCATTACTGGTGGGTGCAAGTCGAAAAGATGTTGTAGTAGACTCCCCAGAAATAGCGGTTTTCTTCTCGAGGCAGCGGGCAACATCTTCTACTGTCAACTCAAATGAGACCCGATGATCCATAGCATGATCATTGTTTTGAAGTCGAGCAGAGAAGTCTACAAGAGGCACAGCTGCTGTAATATGGCCATCCAAAAGGGAACCGCCATTGCGCATATGGCGAGGTATCAACTTCTGTGATGCAATGCCCTCGCCATCCAAGATCTTTGGTGGCTCACGAACCGGGAACGAGGGGAAAGTGCTAAGTGAGGAAGCCTGCACCTCGGGATCAGGGAATGGGGAGGAAGTGCCGGAACAAGCCGAGCTTGGAGATATCAGGCGCCCTATTGGGCTCTCAGGGTAAATATGATACGACTGAAGCTCACCCGTTTCACCATTCTTGCTGTTGTTGATTGAAGTCAGAAGCTTTGCATATGGCACCTCTGGAGAGGAAGGGGTTGTGAAATGGACAGACTCTGGTGGGGGAGTGAAAGGAGCTGTTGAAGGTTCAGTTGTGAAGGCCGAGAAGACTGGAGGCGAGACTAGCTGTGTCTCATGTGCATATGGCCCAATAGCAAAGATGGATGGAGGCCCTGTGGGGGATGGAGAATTTGGCGAGAGAGGTGAAAAAGATGGAGGGCCGGCCGGTGATTGTACAATAGATGTAGGTTCTGATTGGAGGAAAGCAGCAGGAGATGATGGAGGTGCGACAAAGGGAAATACTGGGGGTGGTGGATGATTTGGAATTTCTGGCATGGGTGCATCTGTCCTCTGAGGTGCAGGTTCTGGGACAAGGACAGCATGACTGATGCGCCGGCCATTCTTTTGAGATCCAAAGCAGAAGTATACGCTCAACCAATCAGCCCATTTCCTTCTCTGCAAATGAAAGTGGTAAGTAATACTGAAAGAAAGCGTGATTTTTGCGAAATCTTGCTTAATAGGATTGCACATTGCAGCATAAATGTTTGATAAATAAATGTTGAAACTTCATAAGTATGAATTGACAAGAGTTAAAATGCCCATGTGTAATCAGAATGCAGTAGCACGTGCTGAACGTTTCTCAGACACACATTCCATATTTAATTGTCTTCCTGAGCTCCTCAGCATGATCAACAACACAAGACATGCCACAAATTCACAATAAAAATAAAAGTGCATCATCGCGCTATTTAGCTGCATCTCACCTCAAAAAGAGTGGAAATGAAATCATACAGGTCATCAAAATTTTCATCAGAGATCTCAGCGGTGGATGGAGTCAGAAACAAGAGGGAAACTATACTTCTAGCAAAAATCATAACATATAGACCTATAGACCCCACAGATTTTCCTTTAGGGCCCACAGGGTGCAAATCGTAGCTCCATCAGCAAGCATCGACTGCTATTGTGAACATAAACGGAAGTTTAAGAGACTTTATTCTATAAAAAAAACTCGACCTGCAGGGGTGCAAGACACCCCCCGGCATTAGCTTAAGAAGAAAGATCCTCTCACAGATCGAGAAAATCCCCGAACCCTTGCCCCACCCTGACACAGCGGCATCAGCCCAAATGAGAGCGCCTAAGGGAGCTAACGCTCGGCCCAGACGACCTGGGCCCTGACCCTAACGACCAGCGATTGGGCGAGCCTTTTCGGCCTGTGCTTTGGCTTATGTAGAGACTTTATTCTACATAACACATAATCCATGAATGATTGTGGGTTTCATGTGGTCCAAACTAAAAGGCCTGGAGAGTAACAATCATTAGTGTGTATCGCATTGCCTTATTTTTCAATAACAGACAGACTGCGAAATGGAAACAAATAAACACGCCAGGATGAAGGCCTAAACAGCAGGCCATGTATTAAAAAAGAGAGTAACTAAAGTCAGGGCTTAAAAATAGAAAGAATAGCTGGTGGCATATGGCCAGCTAAGAAAGAATATGTTTTGTCTCATCTGGTCCTCTGAAGAATTCAAACTGACTGTTTCAACTATTCCTTTTTCCTGGGGCTTTCTCACATCATTTACAATGCCAATTTCCATGCATATTGTCAGTGCTGATATATAGGTCTCATGAAAGGTCAAATATCGCAACCATACATGTCAAATGTAGTGCTCATCATATAAAAAAAATTCTGAGGGAAAAAAACATGTATTGCAGTTCCCAGAAAAATCTAGGCAAGAACTAAAGTTGATTTTCTATCTGTTGCATTTAAAATATAAGTGCTGAGATTTTCTCATATATGTTAAAACAATGTCACGAAAATTATTTACAAGCCAACTAAGTGAAGAAGCAAGCAAACTTGCCCTCATAGATCAACCAGTCTGTTTTTCTCCAAAAATGAATGTAGAAATAAATAAGATCAATGTTCTAACCTAAACCTACAACCATACAACCAAAGGTACATCAGAGAACACAGATATGTCTACGTACAAAAATGTCAATCATTTCTTCACTTTGTGGGACGAATCCTTATAGCCCAGGAACTACCATTTCAATGCATACAACTAAACCTGTGGCAACATTTGTAACATTTGGTTCCCATCCTAACTCTAAAAATTCTAGGGAGTATTTATGAAAAAAAAAAAGGCACTAATCATGTACTCAGCACTGCCACTATACAATCAAAACTCCTACCACAAGTGCATGTGAGTATGCGACCAAAGCTACCCGAGTAACAACGTGTAGCATGAAATCTAGCTTTTTCTTGCAGCACATATAGAATCACTCAAAGAAACAGCCACCTATGTGATGAAGCATAAATGAATGATGCATCTACTAAGCAACAAAAACTCTGCCACAGTGACAGAATCATTACAGTAAGCTAACTAAACAACCCAACTAAATATGCAAGGTGGCACTAACATAGATCAAAATCATGCAAGGTGGCACGAACCGGCTCTGCGGGAGGCTGCGTGCGGCTCTCGGCCGTGACAATGGCAGCGGCAGCTGCGTTCACCGTATCGACACTGTTGTGCACGGGCCTCATCTCGCTCCCACTCTGCATCTAGCAATGAGGAGCACGGCAACTAAGCCCAGCGCACGATTCTTTCCGCTCTCCACAGATCGAATCACACCTCCGAGATGCAAACTTTATACCCAGAGAAGCATGATTCAGTCTGGTTGCTTAATCGATGAACCGAACCCCCAGAGCCGGATCACTTCCAAAAAAAGATATCAAATCACCCTGCAAGGTCGAAACTACATACTTCAATCAGGAGGAACCATCCGGCAAATCCAAATCTTACACAACCTAGACGAAAAGGGCACAAGTTTTTTTCACGAAACAGAGATCTCGTCGTTGGGCTTACCAGGGTCAAATTGCTCCAAGAGATGAAAACTTCACGCTCGAATCGGCTTGAAAGAAACCCTGGAATTCGATCGCCCTACTCCACCCAAACCGAGTAAGGGTCAATCTCCGCGAGATCCAAGCTCCAGGGACATGAGGGCACGAATCGAAGCGGGGAGCGGCGGTGGGAAACCCTAGGAGCTGGATCCGAGTGCGGGGTGAGCCGGCGAGGAGAGAGAGGAGGGGGCCTTGCTAAGTTGTGATTACTAACATATATAAAATTAATCGAATTTAAGAGGATTCTTCTTACTGCTTGCTTTTGCTGTGCAGGCACGAATTATTTAATTCCTTTAACAACTTCAAACCTCTATTTTGCTCAAATTGTAATGTTACAGCGTCGTCCTCTCTCTCTCTCTCTATCTCTCTCTCTCTCTCCCTCTCCCTTCCCGTTACGTTGACTTGGTTTGTGTCTATCGAAATGTCCTAGACTACAAACAACAAGTCAAATATGTTTTTTTTTACTACAGCTAATAATAATTTATTTACATGAGTGTTTGTATGAATATATCGAATGTTGATAAATCAATAAGTCCTTTTAAAAAGACTATTCCGATAAACTGCTTTGAAAAGACGATTGAGAAATCATTTTATTTATTTATTCTGAGAAAACTATAAATCATAAACTAAAAAGAAAGATATCGAAAATTAGAACATATAACACTAATAATACGCACATAGAACAATCGAAAATTAGATGCAATCTCTTATTGTAGCCTCATGCACTTGCAATTAGTTACAAATAATAAAATCACAGGTGTAACAAGTAGGGCAGTGATAATTGAAAGATGAGAGATCCAGCAGCTACTAGTTAGGATGACTGACACCTTGGTTGTTGTCAATTGTTACTAGCATTTTGTAGGTTTTTTTTGTAGGGTTGGGTTGGATTGCGTTGTCTCCGTCAGCATAATCTGAGGTTCACACCCACATCCTCATTTTTTTAGCTAACCCTGGATTTTGGCATCCTCTACCTAGTGTGCCATAGCAAGCTAGCTAATTGGAGAAATCAACTACTACTTCCTAGATAATACCCCACCCTCTGCATCTTTGGATGCCTTTCCTCTTCTTGTTTGTTCTTTTGAAAGGCAGGCTAGAGTAATCACCTAGGTTGGATTAGGATAGGTGTAGGATTGTTTAATCTTCTTCATCACTAGCAAATTTTATGATTATGTCCAGCCACCCACCTCGAGCTAGCTAGGCCACATAATAATTCTACCATGATGGGATGGAAATAGAATAATCTACACCCTATCAACAAATGGGTAGTTAACACACATGCTACTCTCCAAAAAGACAGGGTGTCTTCAAAAACAGAAAGGATGGATAAGGCCAGTCAGGCTAATTAAGTCTGTAAATAAATTAGCTAAGATCAGAATAAGCCATGCTAGTATATGTATCAAGTGCAATTAGGTAGGTTAAAGACATGTAACACTTGTTTTAGTTAGCATAGCAATGGTTTGCTCGATGTCTGATGCAATAGCCATGAGTAGATTAGATGTTTGTACTAGCTAGATGCAAATGTGATTTTTAAGGAGACCAAAATTTTAGCATCACATGATTGCCACTATTTTTTAGCACTACTGATCAGCCAAAACTATTCCTTCTTAGTCATGTAGTATTATCCATCTCATTAGAAAGATGTGATTATTGAGCACATCCATGGTGATTAGTGACTTTCATACAACTTGATGCCTTGTATTTGTTGCTCAAAGATCACTACGATCACCATGACACCCGGCATACCCAACACTAGCATTCTAGAAAGGAGGAATGCTCACGCGAGCTAGACATGGGGACGTGGGCTATCCACTTCATGGGCCCTACCAGTGGGCCTCGGTGGGCAACATACACCACATTACATTCACATGCCTTGACAAACAAATGAGAAATAGTTCTAATTCTATATTACTAGGTCATTATTCAATTTTTCAATAGTACTATCATAGCTCAGTTAGAGTTATATAACAGAAAATAACCCTACACAAGATACAATCAACGAAAGTGGAGCTCTAGGTATCAGAACTTCACTTGAATGATAAGATGTCATATGAGCTGGATTGCAGACAACATTTCTCAACTACTATAATTTACTATCAGCAAAGTCCTATGATCCGGTTATGAAGATATCCGCAAGCCCGATCAATCAACTTACCGTTGCAGCAAAAATGTTCCTAAGAGGTTGACATAAGTGGTGATATCATAAGTAAATCACATAGATGTGGAATGATAATATGGTTATAGTGATTTAGGAATTATTGTAAAGAGGTATTATAACATAACTCACACAAGGGTTAGCAATCAACCAAGCTTTATTACATAATAAGTGATTATTAGTCAGATTAACATGTATTATATTCATCAGTCTTGACTCACATATGAAATTATACAAGTAATGAATCATGATTTCAAGAAAAAATAAACATAGCAGCTCTAATATTAAAAGATTGCTAGTGGTTTAAATCTAAATTCAGCACATGTTCGTATGCTACCCACCCATTAATGATTTAAGCATGAATTCTAGAACACTATTGACTAAATATTCTAATAAACCTAAATGCGTGTGAAATAAGATAACTTAGAACGGTATGGTATGAATATAATATTAGAAGTCTATAACGAGGCAAGTATTAGTAATATGATAATAACCAGTCAAGCATCAATACTATGATAACAATCAGGCAAGCATTGGTGATGTGATAATAACCAGCTAAGGTTTAGCAATATGATAACAGCCAGGTAATTTTAGTGATTTGATATTAGCCAGGTAATTTTAGTGATTTGATAATTGTACTCAATAGCAAGGTAACAAGTAATTTGGAACACGTGGTATGCAAAACCGAAAGGTCACGGCCACGAGACACTTGCCTTGAACACGTTCGGCAGACACGCAGCACGAGGGATTCGAGGTGCGCAACTGCCCGAACGATTCCTCAAAGGCCCTGTGCGAACCTACGAGAAGACGAGGCGAATAAGGCGAGGGTTAAGATAAAATTAAGGATGGACAGGAAAAGATCATCTGGCCGGAATGAATCACGTCCGCTGGATTTTGCCGTGCAAATCATCGTTCGGACGAGCGAATGATATTCGGCCAAACAAACGGTGTCCCGCTGCGCGAATCAACTAAAACTCTAGTGCGAATCTACATTGGACCATGCTCCAGCCCGGCCATGTGGCCACTGTGACAATTTCTAAAGCAACATTCCTTGTCCTTGGTGTGCCAAATATTTAGTGCATGGATTATATGTTCGAGATAAGATTAGGGAAAACAGGATTATGGTGCCACTAACTCCTAAAGACGCGATAAACAAGCTCCACTTGGCTACGTAATGCTGAAAGTAAACCAAACTGAAACAAACTAGTTTTGACAATCAGAAAGTAATGCTAACATTATAGTCCAAATGATACCAACCCATTAAACATCGGCATAAATATTATGTTCATAGAGATAATTTAACATTCATTCTTAAGAGCACGAAATGGTAACATTTGCTAGTGATAATGCCAATACTGAACATAAGCTACTAAGAAATGGAAACATCATTCATCCAACTAGGTCTCCTCAGATTCAATAAGATTTAACTGTAAAACCAGCATTGTTTCACACAATTGCAACAAAACCAACACACGCTTAGATGAAGTTCTTCGCACTGGTACATTTAATCATATAGGTTGAAGACATAAAACACTCTTCTGCTTAAGATGCAGCCTTTTGTTTCTTGGGCATCCTGTAGCCACCAACAACGCAGGCGTGGTCACGCTCAAAGGGCTCCAGGGTCACCTGCTCCGACGGCTTAAACTGATCAGCCTTCAGCTTCTCCACTTCGCTAGCAAACACAGCCTCAGGAGCCATGGTGGAATCGATACAGTTTGCCTGATGTAAGAAAGAAACTGAGACCAATGCCAACCACAAATTTTCTAAGGCAGATGTCTTGGCTAATGCACAACGATAACCACTCAATCTGAAACTGACAACTACCTTGATTGAAATGACAAAATGACCACCATTCTTCAAGAAGTACGAAGCATTAAGGGCTAAGATCCTAGCCTGCAGGATAGAAGGTTAAGTGACAAGGTTTATAAAGCTTAACAGTAAACAGTGAAGTTCATGATTTTTACAAAGGTCCCATCTCATGCAAGGTTCAAATTGCAAATTTTGTTGTACTAGTATTTTATAAGTCATTTGACAAGAGAAAATTGATACAGCTTGTATAATGTGTATCTGATGTATGCATCAATGGCCTATTTGTTCAAGCTGTATTTTATACACCAAATCAACACAAAAGGATGCACCAGATTAACTGATGTTGGGTCTGAGACCACTAGTAGAATTTTGCTAACACTTGAAACAAGTAATTCTTCATTGTAGCAAACCTGAATTTATATTCTCAGTTACCAAACACAGTGAAACATTATTCAAACTCAAGCAGCAGATACAACTTCAGCATTCGCAATAGATTTACACGAACCAGATCCACAGCAAATTGAAACAGGCAAATTAAAGTACAACAACAGGCATATACAGCACAACCATGTTCTTGTACATATTGCAACAAAAGAGAAAAGCCACAAAATGCCTCTACAAGGAACTCTTGATGTGAAAAAGCATAAAACTCCTCAAATATAGAAGACGATAAATTGTTTGGTGGCATCGGTCTGACATTCAAAGAAACTCTTGTTTCTTTGATTATCAAATATAGAAAACGATAATTGTCTTGATGTGACAAGGAATTCTTTAACATAAATAAACAAGAATAAAGGGGGGCGTTCTATGAATAAGGCTAAACTACATACCAGTCAAAGTAATCAATAAGAAAAACAAGATTAATTCATCAAATCTAAAATTGAGTTATTCGCCATCAACCATGCACACATTAACCTTCCAATTTGAAGGTTACACAAAACATAACGGGAAAAGAAAGGCAGACAGAAGGCCAATTGTTGCAATTATTGAAATTGGAATATTATTGTTGACAATCCAGTGCGATGTGCATAATCAAGACAAAAAGAAATATAAAAACATATGGCATTGGGCATAAGCACATCAGAAACTCGAATTTGCATCATCCATTTTGATGTCCTGAAGGGGAATCCGAGTATGCTCATCATTTGCACTGAAGATGGAAGAATCCACATATGGGCATAATCAAGACGAAAAGAAAGGGGAAAAAAGAATTGGCATTGGGCATAAGCGCATCAGAAACTCGAATTTGCATCATCCATTTTGATGTCCTGAAGGGGAATCCGAGTACGCTCATCATTTGCAAAGCCCCAATATAGCCACCAAAAGTCATGAAAGCATTGCACACAGATAAACACTGACCATCAGTTGTATACTAGAATAGAATAATCAGAGGTCAAACATAAGCAAAGCACTAAGCACTGAGCTGTCCTGAAATATTTATGTGAAATAGGTATACCTGGTCAGGCTGTGCAACATCAGAGAAGATAACATCAACCATGCCAACCAGCATCCGGTACCTTGCCGGGTGCCTAGCATCCTCAATGATAGGAATCACATTGGTTCTCTTCTTGGCCATATTGACAAGATCCCTGCCACTCCTGTGCGAGAACTCAACAGCATACACCAACCCAGTCTGCAAAGTGAGGCTTTGTTAGGACTACTCGGACAAATCAAAGACTTGACCAATAAAAGGAAGTAGCAACGGGGTCTCACCGGTCCAACAATATCTGACACATGAGACACTGTCGTTCCTGAGGCAGCACCAAGGTATAGCACACGAGTACCAGGAGCCTGAATTACAAAAACAAGGTAGCTATTGAACACTGCAGCAACTATCAAGATTTTCAAGCACTTCAAAATACAAGCTAATGCACACTCAGGTTCAGCAACAGACTTACAATCCAGATGTTGTCAACACCACCAAGCACAGCAGCAGCCAGCTTGGATCGAAAGGGGTTCCACACCCTGTACTCGACCTTGGTTCCATCCTCGTTCTGTTAAATACCAAAACAACAGAAATGCATTCACTTACGTGTACAAGAAACACAATAGAGCAGCAAAATATAACAGAAGTTAAAACTATTTAAGTTGATACAAGTTAAAGATGCCACAGAAACTAAACAGAAAAACCTACGCGCACACAACACAAACAACAAACGGACTGAATTATCAAACACCAACACTGCTACAGGCCATACCACAACAACAATTGAACAACACTACTGCTAAAAACACACAGATACTGCAGACACAGGAATCACAAAACACTGACACTAAGCACTGACTAAAACAGGCCATACACATCTGATCAACTTGACACAACTCACAGTAAACACTACGGTTATTTCACTAGTGCCAACACAAATCAGAATTGGCACTAGTGAAATAACCGAAGAATTACTAACAGAAACAACAGCTTATCTATGCCACACACCAACAGTAGCAAAAAGATGCCCATAAAGGGGGGGAATGAGCGGGAAATAGGCAGAGACCTGGACGGAGATGCGCTTCTCGCCGTAGACGGACTCTCCGGGGACCATGTTCTTGGTGCAGAGCGCGTCCTCCTTGGACTTGGCGATGAAGACGCCGTCGTGCTTGTGCGGCACCACGACCACTTTGCTCCCGCCCTTCATGCCACCCCTGCCTCCTCTCCCACCACGGCCGCCGCCCCTCGGGGCCCTGCCTCCCCTTCCACCCCTGCCTCCTCTCCCTCCACCGTCTCCTCTCCCGAATCCCCTCCCGCCGGCGCCGCGGCCTCCGCCATCGCCTCTCCCTCCCCTACCGCCGCGTCCTGCGGGAAGCAAAACATCAGCACGTGAGACTGAATCGAGAGCAAGAAGAAGACGGCGATGTATAATGCTAGGGCTTCGGCTGCTTGCCCCGTGGAGGCCTCATCGCGTCGACTCGACGATGTGCTTGTGGCCGCCGCCGCCGCCGAAGGAGAGGGTTTAGGGTTTTGGAGGGGGTTGGTGTTGGAGGCAGGGAGGGAGGGCAAGATTTATAGAGGGAGTCACTAGGGTTTAGTGCTTGAAAAATGGGCTTAATTTCTACTGGGCCGATGGTAACCCTTGCCCTGTGTTTCTGATTACGGCCCAGCCAAACCAAACGCGAGCTGACGGTGTTCCTCATAGCAATATTTTTTTTTACTTTTCTTTAGTTTCAGTTCTTCTTCACCCTGAACGAAACAAGAGACTCACTGCCTGCCATCTTTTTTTTATCTCGCGATCTGCTTGTGGATGGACTATGGGAGAAGAAGAGATAAATAAGTAGAAAGAATACCGGCCGGCCAGCATTAACAATCCTGCGTATCCACAGTATGACTACAAAATCAAAGTCTAAAGTGCCGCTAGTAACAATGCTGCCGATCTCCTTGGACCAACAGAACAAGAGAAAATATGATCACGAGCTAGGATCTAAAAACTCCCGTTTCTTCTCTCGAAACTCAGCTAGCGAACAAACTTAAACCTAGCTAAACAGCAGCGAGAGCCAAGTAGTCATCGCGCGTAGCGCGACAGAAACAAAAGATAGATGTCTGAAACTAGAGGCTGTCGACTTGCTGAATCTAGAGCGAGCAGAGCAGTAATCTAGTAGGTAGCCTCCTCCTGATCTGTCGTGGGAAGCTTCTCGTGCTGTCCACCCCATAGTCTCACTCTCTCCAGCGCTCGTGATGCCTGCAATCAACATCACCAACTATGCTTACAACATATATACCACCACTAGCCATTCTGATGTGGAGAACATCACACTGCATCTTCTGCATCGAATTTCTCAGCTGTTACCTCTGCTTTCCAGTCGGTTTTGCAGACCATGTACATGAGAATGGCTGTCTGCAACGCTGTTCCGCACAGCATGCCCACCCAAATGCCCTGCAAATGGGCCAACGGGTGAAGATAAACCATTGTAGATTAGGAGTAGCTGGTTGAACTGAGATAGATCAACCAATGTGATAGTTTTGAGTGCAGTAAGCAAGCAATGGCGATCGATGCATTGATGTGAGGTTTGGTTTTACCTGCACGCCCCATCTGAAGAGGTAACCGAAGATGAAGCCGAGAGGGAGGCCGAAGGCGTAGTAGCAGCCCAGGTTAATGTACGCCACTACGGCCTGCCAGCCACCACCAACCGCAACACCTGACCAAGAAAAGAAATATAATGGTCAGGTGAGCACTAGTGATTTGATTGATCACGTACGGCACGGTAGGGGACAAAAAGTTTATGGTACCTGAGATGACTGGCTGGACGCTGTTGAGCACCATGGTGACGGCGAGCAGGTAGGCGATGTTGGCGACCGCCTTCTGCAGGTGCCTGTCGCCCGTGAAGATCACCGCGAACTTGTTCCGCGTCGCCAGGATCAGCGTCATGGCCAGCAGCCCCAACGCCAGCGACTGCACCAGCACCACCATCACCGCGTACATGGTCGCCCGCGGCCTGCCTGATCCAAGCTCGTTCGACACGCGGACGCTGCACGTCGACAACAGCAGTGGCAGAGCAACAATGGGGTTTCTGATCGACACAAGTTAGTAACCTGTTGATCTACCTATGTATGTATATACCTGATGGCTGCGTTGAGGCCTATGAACAGCATCCCCTCCCACCCGTTGATGTTCATGCTGCACGCACAAGTCATCAATCAGCTACACGGACAGGCTTGTCGAAATCAGTGGCAATTCTAACAAGATTGCAACGTGCAGATGCTTATCAGCTGTAACACATGCATGCAAGACATGGATGCATGCTGACCAGATGGATATGGAGTCGACTGCGATCTCGGCGTCGTCGAGGTGGCCGGTGAGGACGACGAGCACCATCATGTACCATATCTCGAGGCAGAGCATGACGGCGGAGGCGAGCGAGAGCTTGACGAAGGCCCAGAGCTCCTTGAACGCCGACCACGACAGCCCCGTCCACCCGTCCCTGCACCACCCCACCACGTACGCCACCTGCGCCAGGGCGATCAGCCACGCTGATACGTCGTACGCCGTGGCCGCGCCGGCCACGCCCCAGCCAAGAACGGAGACGAAGAGCGCGAGGAGGCCGACGTGGGCTAGGAGCGCGGCGAATCCGATCCACGCGAGCACTGTGACCCTGCTCTGCGCCTGGAGGAACTTCTGCGTGGGGAAGTTGATGGCGAGTGCGAACATCTGCGGGATGATGCGCAGCGTGAAGTCCCCGGCCGCGGTGGCGATGGCCTCATCCTGGCCGAGCAGCCGCAGGATGGGCGCCGCGAAGACGTAGAGCGGCGAGAGCAGCACGGCGGAGGCGGTGAGGATGATCCACGAGCGCTGCATGTACACGCCCAGCATCGACACCTGCCCCGCCCCGAACGCCTGCCCGCACAGCGTCTCGAGCGCGCTCCCCATCCCGAGCTGCCATTAATGGTCAATTTGCCATTAGATGCAATGCGACGCAAGGATCATCGCGACGACATGATCGATCGATCGATGGGTTCGAGAATTGATTATGAGTGCAAGGATCGAGAAGGACTCACGAGAAAGCCGAAGGAGAAGTTGGAGACGACGGAGAGGCCGATGGCCACGGCGGAGAGCTCGCGGTTGCCGATGTGACCGGCGAAGATCTGCGTCGTGGAGTTGGTGCCGTACAGGCAGACGATGTTGAACGCGATAGGCGCGCCGATCGCCCACAGCCGCCGCGACTCCTCCGCGAACACCGCCCACGCGCCGCGCACCGACCGCACCACCGGCGCGTCCCGAGCGTCTTCAGCCCCGGCGTCCTCGGCGGCGACGAGCGCGCCGGACTCGTCGTCGTGCACCGCTACTACCATGTCGGTGCCAGCGCTGGTACCCGCTGTCGTGGGAGTCGGCGGGTTCCTGGGGGTGTTGGTAGGGGCGGCAGCACCGGCGGAGGCTGCACGGTGGTGGCCAATGCGGAGGTGGCGCGGGCTGTGGCTGGTGTGGGGGTTGGTGAAGAGGAGGGGCTCGGTGTAGCCCATGGTGGTGGCGGTGTAGAGGAGGTGGAGGTGATCAGGTGGTGGTGTTGCCGTGCGTGCGTGCGTGCGTGCGTCCGAGCTCGATCGGTTTGCCGTTCTTGGCGTATCTGCCAAACTGAGGGCGGATGGCTGGGGACGACGCCGTGTGATCCTTGCGCCTCTTTGCTTGTTGTTATAAAGTGTGGTTAGATTTGGCATTGTTTATTATACGAATATTAAATTTAGCCTCAAAATCACCATAATTCTATTTTAGCTCTCTCCCTGAGCGCGTGACTACGTGCGGCCGACAAGTGTAAATCGTGCGGTCGAATGTTCGCTGGGTCGTGCGGTCCCCGACCACACGATTGCAGCGTCGTCCCATCAGCCAAAAGCCGTCGCTTGCTTTCGCTTTTTTTGCATGCTACATGCCACCCGTGTCTAGTTTTTTTTTTTTGCATGCTGCATACACGCGCCGCTAGCTGCATGTATTGGATTGTGTCCCCCACTTATGTTGCCTACATTTCAGCCCACTCTTCACACGATAAAATGGTTCGAGCAACAAAGAGTATGCGGTTAGAGCTTGAACAGAGCAAGAAAATTGCAAAGCAAGAGAGGAAGTGAAGGGAAGATAGAAATGAGTGTAAACATGGGATTTTGAGTTGTTTTAGTTTGGGATCAGACGCTTTTGCAATTGCGAAAGTTGTAGATCACCTCATGAGTTTCAAGCAAAGGTAATTATCGTCCATGTGCGACGATAATTTTATCGCAGTGATTAGCTTGTAATTAGCCAAAACATCATTTATGAATGTTGTTGCATATTAATATTTGATAAAATGTTTTGTGCGAAACCTTCCATATATGAAGCATGGTGTATTGTAGTGTACATAATATATTGTAGTTTAATTTTTGTGAACACACTTATTTGTACTATTGCAGTCACTGTAGGTTATGTAAGCGTTAAAAAAATAAGTATTTAAGTAAGAGTATTTGTATATAATAACAGGAGTAGCCGGATTAGAAACTAGAAAGTCACAGTTAGTAGGATAAAGAAAAGTGGACACCATATGTCAGGTGCTAAAAATAAATTGCAACTAAATTTAAATGAGTAGGATAGGCGGACAGGCAAGAGAAGGGCAGGTATGAGACCCTCTGCATAGGGATAAAATATAAGGACTTACAAACCTCACTTGTGTAATTGACCGTAAAGTCATATCAACCATTATTCCGTCAGAAGGCGGGCAGAACCAATAACTCTATCAAGATTATTATATTCTCCATGTAGGTAAGTTGCTATAACTAGGTGGAGGAACCTAGAGCCAGTATAGAGTCTTGGAGTGGGGGATCCAAAAGCAAGAGGAATCCAGAACTGGTATAGAGCCCGAAAGTGGGGAATCCTGAGCGCATGTATTAGTGCAGCGGAGTGTTGGGTAAGGGTGAATTAATTGGCCCAACCAATGGCCATGTTGCTTCCGGTGAGTGTATGATGTCGGTTGAGAGTAGCTGGGTGGAGTTATAGTATACTGAGATAGTAGTAAAAGTTCTGTGTTCTGGTTTGGACATCGCATATAAGGAAATACAAAGATCCACCCGCACCAAGTATCAAGGTGACTATGGGTAAAGTGGTACAAGACTGCACAGTGCTATCTAAATCATGAATTCATGCCTGTCTCTTAGATTGGAGGCTAGGGAACTAGTAGAGGTTTTACCCACTATACGAATGTTCAGAAGATTTCCAAATTAATAAATATGAAATTCACTCAAAAACCAAAAACCTCTATTTTCTATAAGTAGTGAAAAAGAGAAAAAGAAAGAGAATAAGAAAAAGAATGACGATGAGAAAGAAAATGAGAATGAGAATGGGAATGGGAATAAGACTGAAGCTTTCAAGAAATGTTAGATTTATGAGCATGCAGTGTATTTTGCTATTAATGCTTGCTGAGTAATTATGTACTCACATTTACTATTATTAACCAGACCGGAGTTTAACTTGGGATGGATGCAGCTTACTCCGAGGAACCCTAACCTGAGGGAGAATAGGAGGTATTTGAGAACGTGTCGTATAGGGCTGACACCTTATACAAAACTTAGGACGACTAGGAGATCACCGGTGGCACAGGCGTGATCCCGTGGTAGATTGTAAGGTCTACGTAATGTCTTTACCTCCAAGACTCTGTGTAAGATTAAGATGTTGAACCGAATGCCTGCTTTTGGTATTGTATTACTATTCAAGTTCTAAAGGCTTTGTACCAAACTCTATCTCTGCGTGGCTATGTTTATATAATAAAAGTATGTTCCGTCTCTAATTATTATTCTATGATTATATTTTAATAAACTTACTATTAATTAGGGTGATTTTCCATCAAACTAACGAATAATAATAATAATAATCCGTTGAGCACACTAGCTGCATCACCTCAGTCAGGGCCGGTCGATCGATCTGTTTGGCAGGCGCATCACAAGGAGAGCTGTGCGTAGATATAGGTCCGTGCATGATCAAGCTAGCTAAGGGATCTAGCTAGGCACGTAGGTTGTGGCTAGTTCTGTTGCGTACGTTGCTCCTATTTCTCCGATCCTCCGGCGGGGGAGCGGCGGCGCGGCGCGGGGGAGCGGCCGCAGCGGGCAGGGGAGGGAGGAGGGGCAAAAGTGACATTTCGCGTGGAGAAAAATGGCTGAAAAATGGAAATGAAAATAAAATTGGAAAAATACCATATTTTCAAGAAGTTGATCAACTCGGTCCTATATTTACAAGCGCAAATAACTCGATCCTATTTTAGAAAAGCACTCTCAATTCGGTCCTATATATTCAATTTTCCCTTTTTTTTTAAGGTTGCATACCATCAGATTCGATCATGTACCACCTTTTTTTTATCTTTTTTGTATAGAGGTTTTCTAGTATATGTCACGGCGTATACTTGCTGGCTAATGGCTCTGCATGTCAATGTAGTTGTTCTGTGTGAATTCAATTCAATCGAATTTGGAAGTTGTGTAAGTTTCTTTAAGAGTACAGTACAGGTAGGGTAAGCTTACTAACCACAAGTAGTAGTCGTATAGTTGTTGAATCACCTCATAGTGCGTGCGTAGACGCGTAGCTAGGTGATGTCATTGTCACAAAAGGATGAGAGAGAGGGAGACGAAAAATGCCGATGTCCCCATTTCTACTAATCCAGCTAGTTATCTAGCTGTATATGCATAGTATGAGTTATGCACGCACACCGCAACTCGTTTCGGTTTCAGTTTATAACTTTTGACTTATTTTTTACTATTTATAAATTTCATTTTTTCTGAACTTTTGGCTTTTCTAAGCTTTTTTCCCAGTTCTTTTTTTCACGTATTCGTTTGCGTTATCCGTGATGTGCTAACATATTTTTTTTCTATTTTTAAAATTTTTTAAATTTAATTACGCCAAATAAACCACCTTTGGCTATAGTAAAATTTCAGCCGCTACAATGCAATATTAGCCATAAGCCTCAGCTTTTCAGTCCAACCGAGCGGGGCCAAGTCTGCCTTCTTCCTAGAATCTGAATGAGTTAGTGAATTTGACCGGATTATGCAGCCGGCTTTAGGTTTGTTTGGATTTCCCCCGCACAAATTCTTAGTCATTGGACTGCTTTCTTTGAAATTTGCGCGCTCCAAAGCAGGTGAATATGATATATTAAGGGGCGTTCATTAATTTGCATAAACAAATCGCATTTTTAAATTCCTCCCATGTTGAAAAATATACTCTAAATCAATCAAGCGATAATTAACAAAACAATCAACCTCCGTCACCGTTACGCATCATTAGGAGCAATCAACTTGTCGTTTTAATGAAGATGCCTGCTTTGTTCAGACATCCCTTCAACTAACTGCCACCACCCAAACTCAATCCAAATGTCCGTTTCATCCCTTTCATATAATTAAGGTTTCCATATAAGGTTTTTCTTCTCTCTCTTTTTTTTCTTCCAAATAAGGTCCGAATTAATAATTAACGTTTTCGATAGACGAGAGTGCACAACACTAAGTAGCTAGTCTGTGTTCGAGAGAATCGTACCAGTAGTTGAAAAACTATCAACTTCACCGATCAAATGGTACAAAAGTAATTAGGATATGTACAGAAGTTAGGTAATAGTGTTTCTTGTATTCCAGAAGATTCGTTACTTGTGGAACGAGTAGTTAAACCATTTTTACATCCAGGTGGCACTGCTTACCTAGCATAACATCGCTGTTAAGTCAAAGCCACGTCGGCATCACAAAGTCCAGCGATCCCAACCAACTCCTGTGAAGCAAGCACAAAAGCAACCAAGAATGGAGAAAACACAGCACTGCCGAAGTTGACAGCCTCGTCAAAATTTCTCAAAAAAAAAAAAAAAGAAATCCTTTCAAGAGGCGGGCCCCACTGTCAACGAGCTGGTCAGGTCCACGTGTGATCCGGAGGAGGCGAGGTTTTCGTAAAAATCATTTTTATTCAGAAATTCCTTTCTTCCAACGAACTTTTTTAATCTAAATTTTCCTTTTTAGAATTTGTTAGAATTTTTTAATCGAAAATATTTCTCAACTGATTTCCCCCCATTTTTAACCAAGCTTCTCCTTTTTTTTGGGTGGAATTCCAGGAAAAAATTATCGATCTTTTGGCGGACCCCCCCCCCCTTTTTTTTAATCGAGCTGCAGCGCTGGGGAAAAACTTTTATTCCTTTTTTTCTCTAGAAAAAGGAAAAGAAAAGCACCAGTCCAAAGAGGAATCTTGTGCCAATTACCCATCTAGAGCCTATGACAAGTGGGTCCACGGTGTAACAAAGCCCACAAGCAGTGAGAGGGGTGTGACGTGGGGTAGGTGAGTAAATTTCGCCTCTTCTCCACTTAGCAGGCCACTCTTATAGTAGAACCCTTCAACTTCACGAAATCACAGTCATTAGCCCTCTCTTCTCCAGAGAGGAGAGGCGCTGGGAAGCCCAAGAGCTCACGACTCCCGAGGCGATCGAGGGAGCGCAAACTTCCTGCTTTCCTTTCGGTAATTCGTCTACGTTAGCAACTAATCTCGCGCTTCTGATTCGACTCTCGGGCTGTTTCGTGGTATTTTTTCATGTGTTCCTGGTTAATTTCTGGGATTGCTCTGGTTAGAGCCTTCATTTCTTGCTTCTCTGCATAAATCTGCTCCTTGCAATGGAGATTGGATCGAGTTTGATTCTAGTGGGGTTTCTTTTGGGTTTGCGTAGATATTTCGTCCAATTCTGTGTTGGCTTGGCTCTAGTGCCGCTGAGACAAGTCAGAGAGTATTTGTTTCTTGGATTGACCTTGGATGCACGGTTTCTTGGATCGAAACCAAGAATCGCTTTTTTTTTGGAAGATAAAGATAGCTTTTTTTAGCTGTGATTTATGGTTTGAAGATATTTTTCAATCAGTATGCGGTAAAACCCACAGGGAAAAAAGTACCAAGAAAGTAGTGATGCCAATCGAGCCAGCGTAAGCGATTTAAGGATTGTACCGTTCCGTCTGAACTTAGTGTACCTTCGATCGAAATTTAGCTATGTGGTGATGCTGGGCTGGTGATATAAACACAATTTAGCAGTTTAGTGACACAATCTGCACTATGATGAAACGGTTAGTCCATCTTAGAGCTGCGTATATTTTTCTTTGTGCTGAAGAAGCTGATATGGGTTCACAATGGAATCCATATTTGTTTCTTTGTTGATATGAATAGCTTGAATGGTCCATGATGAAGCGCTTTGTACATAAGTGCTTATAGCCTCTATTAGAGATGAACTGAATTGTTGTGAGGATTTAAATATCCATACTTCGCCACTGTTTAGGAACACTTGCTTTGGACCTGATTTGCAGCTATTAGCGCCATCTCTGACGTTGATATGGAAGACTTGAGGTTATTTGTTTCTGAGTTGTTACATGTATTACGTGCAATTCGTTGCTTCATTCAGACGCAGGGTGTCAGGTTTCTTAAGGAATTATTCTTTTTTAGGAGAATTCTTAAGGAATCATTCTCGTAGGACTGTTGAGGATTTGAAGTGAAATATACTTCATGTTAAGGCTCAAGTGATGAGTGAGTGTAATTGTCTAGTTTTGTAAGCCAGGGTGTCAGGTTACTTAAGGAACTATTCTTTTTTAGGAGAATTCTTAAGGAATCATTCTTGTAACACTGTTTGAGGATTTGAAGTGAACTATACTTTATGTTAAGGCTCAAGTAATGAGTGAGTGTAATTGTCTAGTTTTGCAAGCCTTAGGTGCAGGGAGTAAGGCTGCATCTATAGTCAGCCCCACTTTTGATTATTTTGTCAAGTGAAAAACTGCTCCAGTGGCACTGCCAATGTCCTTTTCTGAACCAGATTGAAAATCATGAAATATGTAATGAAACATGGTTTAACATGACTTGTAGGAAGTAATTGCTACTCTGAGTTATGCCCAGAAATCATAGGACAGTTCTTGAAATACTAAAAAATCACCTTCCAGTAGACTAATTATAAAGAATAGCCCTCAGTTCCTAGTGAAAGATATTGCTGTATGTTAAGCTATCTGAAACAAACTTATGGTCATTTACCAGCACCTTTTTGTGTCATGTTGTATTCATATGCTATATTTTTCTGCATGATTTCGTGTTCTTTCTTGCATCAATATATGACTGTTTCTTTGTAGGGCTACGGGAGATGAAATTTTAGTTTTAAATGGCAGCTAGAGGATAGCCTGGAGCAAGATTTTTCATTCAGGATAGAATGGGTGGCTGCTGTTGCTGTTCGTCAAGGGGATCCGAAGCAGAAAGAGCACCAGTTCATATCTCTGTATGTAGACCCTGCTTTGTCTTAGATTATGTCCTCTGTAATGTGCTCTCTTATTTGTGTGTCACTATGCATTACCAAACAACCTGAAGTTAATATCTGGGAGGTATCTACCATCTGTCTTTCTTTTCCAGTCAAAAGATTCTGCTGAGTTAGCATCAAGTTTTTTTATTGTCCTTGTCATTAACTGCAATGTAGTCTACATATGTTTTATGAAGACCGAATTAAATTATATGCAATCATCAGCCATTTTTATTCTGGTTGCTGTATGTAATACATTCTGCTCATTTAACGATTTAATGATCTGGCATATGAGAGTGCCCCAGATTTTGTTTGTGTTTTACTTGCAAATGCTAGCAATAACAGAGTACTAGAAGTTTAAATGTCGTTTTTGCATTTTTGATGCAACAGGAGAAATTATTTTGCTTGTAGTGTGCAGCTCCCATTAGTTGTCTTCAATCCTTGATGATTCAGCAATATAACACTCTTGACTGTATGATGCTTGCTTTAGTATAGTCTATGCGATAATCATAGCCTCTAGCAAAAAGAAGCCACGACCGATTAATAAACTGATTTGTTGGTAGCTTTGTGTATGTGCCAAACTTTTACATTGTTAATTACTTGACTTGGCTGACGTTATTGGCTTTGCACTATTCAGCATCAGCAAAATCTAGAGGAGCATGGACCATTGTCTTCAGCCTTTGATGGATCATCTCCAGCTTCTGCTATAGTTGCAGTTGACACTAATCTGGATACATCCACTCCTGACACTTATCGAGCACCACCTGCACCTTTGCCTTACAATGTGGGCTTGCCAGTTGCAGAAAACCCTGGTAAAACTTGATTATCTGTGAGAATGAGTGATGATAATTGACATCTAATGGTAGTCATGGAAGCTTAGAGCTGCCGATTCATGTGCAGATTTGGAAAAGACAGACACTAAGAGCAAAATCGATGATCAGCAGGAATCTTTAAAGGTGGAGGAGTATGAGTCATGTGATAAAGGTGTCCCTGAAGATAAGCCTGACGAGGAGGATGTTTGCCCAATCTGTCTTGAAGGTTGCGCTTCTCTTGATCATAGGAACACTAATTCTTTAGATTGTCAGGACAAGAACTGAATAGTTGTTGAATACTATCTTTACTTGGTTGGTTGTAGAACTGGATGCACATGGTTTTGCTACTCTTACTCTGGGCCTGCTGTTTTCTTGTTATCAGGGTAAAAGTGGTTAGGATGTTGGTCAGCTCATTTGGGTTGAAACACAACTATTCTGCATTTCTGAAATAATGGTAGAGGGATATGTTACCTAGAATCTGCCAGTTAAATATTTGCTGGTGCTCCGATTATTTGTCTGCATTATATGCAATACGTATGCATCCTTTATTCCTGTATATCAGTATTTTTATTATTATGCATATGTGATAAGCCCTAAGCAGCTCACTGGTTGATAGATGCACACAATCTGAAATAATGGAAAGCTTCAAAAAGATGTACGGTAGGAACTTCCCACCATGCAAATGACCGAGTTCCAGTTGAAACATGTGTTTTGTTGTTGTTTCCTAGGCCCTAGCTGTAGTTGCTTGTTGATGATGTGCATGGCACTCTGACTATCCTCCATTGATGCACGGATTGATACTCTAAACCTAAGCTCTATGTTGGTCGACCATAGCTTTCTGTAATAACCTTTGTTTTTTCTTTCACCAGAATATGATGAAGAAAATCCCCGCTCTATTACTAAATGTGAGCATCATTTCCATCTGTGTTGCATACTTGAATGGACGGAGCGAAGTGATACTTGCCCAGTTTGTGACCAGGTTAGTATGCCAAAGCCAGTATATCTCAGTTGAAATATGCTGCTATTGTAGCACATGGATGTGTTTTCTGTGTCGTTTCCTGTAAGTAGATTTGCTTATTATGATACATGAAATGGGGAAAAAACAGTGTATGTTTAAGAGGTGTTTATGCAAGATATCTCATCTTTCCATGTGTTTAATCCATCCTGCAAGCTTATGAACAAACTTACCAACCGATGTTGAGTAATATCAACATAAAGGAAAACCTACGGCCATTAATATTTGAGACTATATCTCTGATGGTTTGTTATTGACCATTCTGTTCATCTACAACCTTTACTTTGTTTTGTGGTTACTCACCAAACAGTAAAGGATAGGGCCTGCAGGGAGGCCGTGAGAGGCTGCCTGTAGCCTAGAACACTGTTGGGATGACACTAGAAGTCTGTGCTAATATCTTGGAAGTTGGTAATATCTAACGCTTTGCTAAAAAGAGTACTCTGGTCTTTCCCATGGTGCACTCAGGCGTATATATATTTAACCATAGGGGCTTATTTATACAGATATCCCTATGTGCTTCTATCTTTATAGGGATACACATGTCCTTTTCCTACTTGAAGTTACACAAACACCCCTATCTAACTCTATTCTTCTAGGGGCATATATGCCCTTTTCCTGGCCTTGTGGGCTTCCATGAAGCTGTCGGCCTATCTTGATAGCGCTGCAGGCCGTTCGGGCCAAGGTGGGGGCCACTCCCCCAAGACTTTGAATACTTCTATTTTTGCACAGATTATTTGCAAGGAAAATATGGTGCCTTTTTCATTTGATGAAAGCTTCCTATACTATGTTGCAGATAACTTTGATAGATGAGATGTATGAATAGCATTGTCGACTCTGGTAGATCCTGTCTTGGAGCTCGTGCCTATTGAGTTGGTTTGATGCTAATCTTTTGTGATGGGAAGTACAATCAGCAACTACTCTGCTCATGATATTGATCTGGTCAGGTGGAGATGCTATTGGAATGAATTTTGAGAAAACAACTGGGAAAAGAATTGAAGAAGGAAATGACATGAAATGTGTTGAAATCATCTCTGTTTTGTTCCTTTTTTGTGTCAAGCTTTGGTTGGTTATGACTACAGGAGGATTAGGTGACTGTTTGGTTGCAATATGCATATCCACAGCTGGTTCATTCAGTTAAATGTTGGAACACTGAAATTAGCTGGATCTCTTCTTTTGTGCTTCTGAGTTTGGGACGTCTGTTGGTTTACTTCTGATTCGCTTAGTGTCTGTATAAACCATCACACATTAGATAGGTGACAGGAAAAGGTGGTCCTAGTTTATGTTTCCTTTGTACAATCCAAGCTGTTAAAAGCTTGCTGTATATACATTCCCCTTTTGATCAGTCAGGACAATTCACTGGGAAATCTTCTTCTGCTCTGAAATTTGGCAGTACTAAGATCTCTTTTCTTGTTTGAATCAGCTTGTGCATCTTTGTCTGAAGGAGTCTTGTGCTTTTAGGGCCTGTTCTAAAGTCTGTCATTTTTGTTCAGCGTATATATTTTTCTTGCTGAGTAATTTACTGGTTGGAGCGGCTGAAACATGGGAGGCAGGTGCCAGGTGGTCATAGTTTGCTCCGCTGGAAATGTATTTTAGCTGATGTTGCTTTCGTTGACAAGGCGAGTGAACTCTCTGGATACGACTGAAAAGTATATACAGAATAGATTTGTCAATGCGTGTTGTTGCGTGTATGACCATGAGGCTGAACTTTGAACAGGTCAGGGTATGATCGTTGCATACTAGTATAATATCACAAGAATAGATACGGTAGCCGCTGAAACTTGACACGAAGGTGGTTTGGAACTAACGAAATACACTCGAGTAGTACCATACTGGACAGTAGTGCAGTTGCTCAGCATGTTACCTGTCTGTTAGTGGAGGCTAAGCCATGATACAGGGCAAAACTGGCAAGAGAAGTAGTAGAGGATGCTGATCAAGGTGACTAGCTCACTTCCAGTGTGCTGACGTGGCCTCCTGTGCTTGCGACCACTCACGAGCCAGTGACAAGGAGGATTGAAAGAACAGGTCCAACATTCTGGCACGCGGGCCCCACATGGCATGTCCTGCCTCGGCACACGGTCGCGCCTCGCACATATGTCAGCTCCGCCCGTCCATCCAACTCGAGCGACCACCGTAGGAACATGTCGTCGTCGTCGTCGTCGTCCGGGAGGCGCGCGCCGGAGCGGGAGCGGTGGGCCTGGTCGCAGCCGCTCTCCCGCGGGGGCGGTGGAAGGGCGGCCCCGGTCAAGTCGCTCTTGAGATCCATCGGGGTGTGGTTCGCCTCTCTCTCCACGTCGTCATCCGCCTCCAACAAGACTAGCGGCAGCAAGGCGCCGGACGACGTGATCAAGAAGCCACCTTGTACCCCTCTTTTCCTCTTCTGCTCGATCGATCGTTTCTTCCTAGTCCTTCCTTAATTTCCTACTTGGAAATTGGAATTGCCCAAGCAATTGAACTCTGCAGCAGCTTCCCTGAACTTACTGGAGCAGAATTGATTTTTAAAATTTCAGGATAACAACTAGCTTCGTCTAGGATTACCTAGCTTTGCAGCTGATTTCTGTGATCCCCTTGCAGCGCTCGGGCACAGCGGGAAGCCGTCCATCCGAGGGCTGTACAGCAACACTGGACAGCGAAACAGCAGCACGGGGCAGCAGTTCCAGAGCTCGGTGTTCTCCATGGATGAGATCCTGAGGGCCACCAAGAACTTCTCCCCGGCACTCAAGATCGGCCAGGGCGGCTTCGGGGCCGTCTACAAGGGCGTCCTCCCCGACGGCACGCTCGTCGCCGTCAAGCGCGCCAAGCTGCGGATGCAGAACCCTCACGTGGACGTTGAGTTCCGGAGCGAGGTGAAGATCATGGCGCGCATCGAGCACCAGAACCTTGTGAGGTTCTACGGCTACATGGAGTGCGGCGAGGAGAGGATCGTCGTCGTCGAGTACGTCCCCAACGGCACCCTCAGGGAGCACCTCGACAGTGAGCATCAATTCAACCTCTTCTTCCTCGATCGGCAATTCGGCATGCATTCCATGGATGGCGTAGCTAGCAACGAGCAACATTAATTAATTGGCAGGATGCAACGGGAGGTTCTTGGAGTTTGGGGCGCGGCTGGACATCGCCATCGACGTGGCGCACGCGGTGACGTACCTGCACATGTACTCCGACCACCCCATCATCCACCGCGACATCAAGTCGTCCAACATCCTGCTCACGGCCTCGCTGCGCGCCAAGGTGGCCGACTTCGGCTTCGCGCGCCTCGGCGTCGGGGAGGCGACGGAGGCCACGCACGTGTCCACGCAGGTGAAGGGCACGGCGGGCTACCTCGACCCGGAGTACCTCAAGACGTACCAGCTCACCGACCGGAGCGACGTCTACTCCTTCGGCGTCCTCCTCGTCGAGCTCGCCTCGGCGCGGCGCCCCATCGAGACCAAGCGCCAGATGAAGGAGCGCCTCACCGCGAGGTGGGCGATGAGGAAGTTCATCGAGGGGAGCGCCGCGGATGTGCTGGACCCGCACCTCCCGCGCACGGTGGCGGCGGCGCGGGCGCTTGAGATGGTGCTGGAGCTGGCGTTCCGGTGCCTGGGGCCGGTGAGGCAGGACAGGCCCAGCATGAACGACTGCTGCAGGGCGCTCTGGACCATCAGGAAGACCTACAGGGATATGCTCGCCTCCGACGTCACGCCGCAGTCATACTCCGACCGGGCAAGCTCCTCCAGCACCAGCACCGGCGAGCTCCTCTGGAGGATTTGAACCCCGGAGAAGGACGTTCGCTGATTCACGGTCCATGCTGGTAATTAGTTTGGTTTGATGCAAGGTAATGATGTTGCTGTAAATACACACGAAATATTCCATTTCTTCATCTGAATTCTGGTAACGCACGTTAAAACAACCTCAAAATTTTCAAAAAATTTAAGTTCTTTTTTATTTTTGTTTGAATTCCTATCCTTACTCAATTTGACAAATTTCTTAAAAATCCGCTTTCCTCCTTTGGTTTCCCATTCACTCCTTGTTGGCGCCTTTTGAAGACGCTGCCACTCCACCGCCTTCTTGTGCCGCCGCTCCACACGTTGCATCGCCGTCGCCCAAAATTTCGGCTGCTCCTCCTCCTCTCATTCACACCGAGCTGACATCACGGTCCCACCAGTCGGTCACCCATCCCTTGCCCTCCTCCTTGCTTCGCGCGCTGCCCGACTTGCTCCTCTCTCCCGCCTTAGCTCGCCGTTTTCGGCTGACGCTCGCCAACTCTTGCAGTGGCATCAGAGCCACCTCACCAATGCCCTCACTACAGCAAAAGAGACCCCATTGCCTCGCCTAACCCACGCGTAGGAGACACCCGAACTGCCTTCCTATTCCCATATCCTCTCTTCGCTTTTAAAGCTCGTTCACTTCCACTGATCGCTTCATGCCACTCTCAGACACCCACCAAAACTAGTTAATCGAGCTTTTAATCACCGCAACACCATCGGTGATCTACCCTGAGCCCAATGAGCCCTAGACCCAATCTTCTTCGTCTTTCAATTAAAAGTCAATTGCTTTCGCTAACAGAACCTCCTTTGCTCCCTAAACACGCTGGTGAACTCACTTGGTTGTGAGTGTTCGTCGAGAGCTCTGGCAGCAGAAGCTATCGCTGGCTGGAAGGCCCCTCCCGTGGACAGCCTAGTTGGGCATTTCCTAACCCAAACCACCACCGCCACCTTGCCCCACAGATGGCCAAATTGCCCTTAGCCTCGCCAGAGAACCACCAAGACACTCAAATACCGCCAGGAAGCTCCAAACCTTCTCTCCTGCCGCCAACCACCACCACTTATGCTACCGCCCTCCAAAGCCCCAAAACAGAAACCCTAGCTCAAGCTGAGCCCAACCATGCTGCTCACTTTTGCCAAAGAGTCTTACTGGTGCCGCTCCGCTCGAATTGTCGTTTCTCTGTTTTCTGCCAAGGAGAAGCAGCGGCTGGAGGTTGAAGACGACAGTGGACGCGACATGGTCACATCGCGGCCGTTCGCGCACGTGGCTGTCTTAATCAAGCTGTTCACGTGCGCCGCACTGTGGCCGTCCATGTGTCGCCATCGGGTTGATTTTGCGAGCGGGCTGCACAATTCTTGTGGGCTGGCCCGACACTGTTCACCCCTATTCAAATCACTGTTCACCGCTACTCTTTACAGGCGGAAACATTTAATTATGTTACATATGTGCAGTTGGGAGTTCGACATAAAAATCACTCGGAAAACTCGATTTCCTTTCCCTACATTCCATATAAGAAGCTCACGTCATGGTACTAGTATCCGAGACATATGAGCACCAAAACAAGCAATGGAATCTTAGAAAGCAACAGTCAGAATCTCAAAGCTAGTGCAGTTCCCTATGCTCCCAGGAATGGTTCCTGTGATATTGTACTGTCATCTGGAAATTCGTTTAGCAAGGCTTGTCATGCATGATGCACCCTTTGATTTGAGCCCGTAATCCCACTAGTGTTCTGTATTCCATGCTGCCCAACCAACCAGACTGAACTAGCTACTTCTCCAATGCTGTGCAGAAAGGAAGCAACGAAGTGTTATTTTCCACCCAAAAAATAAAAATAAAATCTAGTTCTAAAAAGCTTCCAAGCAACCAGCCAGTGCGCACATGAGACGTCTTTAACAAGAAACATGTGGTGAGCGTTCATAGTAATTTTGAACTCTAGATGTCAAATAATTTGCAGTCTCTTCATTAAAAGCCTTCAAATCATCTATCTATGCGCTATTAAAGCTAGTGTGATGCTTATCATAAACCATAGAAATTGGATATGGCTATACCTTTTGCTTCGTTTGAAAGGCATCATCGATTTCGAGTCCTAACAATTTCTTCATTTCCACATAGCGACGCACACGGTCAGCACCTAAGCAATCTGCAGCCTCTTGGACCTACAAATAACTCCATGCATGAGATCAGATCGAGCAGGTGAAAAATAGGTAGGACTAGCCTCTTGGACCTGCAAATAACTCCATGAGAACCAGGCATATTTTGCAATACAAAATACTGAAGCGTTGCGTTGGCAAAAGGAAGAATGACGAGAACCAGGCATATGTCCTCTCTCCTTCGATTCCTCTCTATATCGTGTTCTCAGCCCCTGCTGTTCTTCCTCCCAATCTCTCAGATTTCTCTCTATTTCTCAGTCTAAATCCTCCTCTACTGTATCTAAATTACCCAAGTACTATGTGGAAGTGAAGGACCGTAACAGTTGCTAGCAGGAGTTCTACAGTCATGCGTTCAATGCCCTGATCAAGGAGCTTGAGTACGCCAAGTAGCGAGCGTTTCGACTAATTTGTTGTTGCCAGTTGACCTGTTAATGTTAATCATGTTTTGTTAATGGAAAACGTGGACATCCTCGGATCGAAAGAAAAACAGCTCCACTCTATATATATTGTTAGCTCTCCTGCAGTATATGTAGCTGCCTAGCTTTGTTGAATCGGAAGAAAACACATTAGGAGGGACGGTTTAACTAAAACATGATTAGCATTGTGTACGTAGTTGCTGCATGCTTTTGATAGTTCTACAAGTGACGGTTTGAATAGAACCTATTTTGCATGCAGTATTAACCTCATGAGTTGATTTTTTTTTAATAAATTGGTTCTCACACTAATCATCTCTGTACGTATAATGTTGTTTCGCGGCAAAGCAGGTACATTCAACTAGTAATTTACAACAAGAATGGGCAGGAAAGCAAAGGCTGAGCCGTGAAAGGGGTAGGCTATGGTGAGCCTCATCGATCGATTGGAGCTATGGTGAACAAGTCATATAAAATAATACCATAGTTTTTTTAAATCTGAACTAAAAAGATACCATAGTTTTATAAATCTGAAGTAAAAATACCGTAATTAGACGACCGACTCGGAAAACAACCACACACTTCCAAACACAAGCTTACAAATTAGTACTATTCGGGACTAGTCAGGTTAATTGCAGGCCACCGATCGAACAGCTCAAACTAGCTAGTTAATTAAGTTAACCAAAAACAACTTAACAAAAATGAAAACTTTTGACGCCGGCAGAATGACGAAAAGAAACATATAACAAAAGTAAAGCACACATCAACAGATAGTAATCTCTAACATTATGGTCACGGCATTTCTTTATCTTGCTTGACCGTAGCACCAGCATTGCATCTGAAGACCTGAATCACCAAGAAGTAGCCTAAAGGCCTAAACCCTAGCTCTATTCTCTGGCTGGCTAACAATCTACAGAGATGGAGCTGAGTCAAGACAGGAAGGACGAGGGTGGAAGAACGCCGAGCGGCGGCGACGACGACGACGACGAGGGAACAAGGCAGCCGTACAACTGCACCTTCTGCAAGAGGGGGTTCCCGACGGCGCAGGCGCTCGGCGGGCACATGAACGTCCACCGGAAGGATCGGGGAAGAGCGACACCGGCAATAAGAAGTACCGGTTACGGGACGATTCTGGCGTTCACGGGGTACGGCCAAACTCATCCGGCGAGCGGCAGCGAGGCGTCCACGGCGGACGGCGGGAGCTGGCTCCATGCCGAACGGGCGCAGCAAGAGCTGCGGCTGTTCGGCCGTGACTGCGCCGGTCGTGGCAAAGAAGGCTGTTCCAGAGATCCACGAGAGTACTACTTGAAGGATGGTGATGGCGATCATGACGAAGGTGAGGAGGAATTGGATTTGGAGCTGAGACTTGGTGGTTCAGGTTCATGAATTAATCTTTGCATGTCAAATTAAGGAGTATGTATATACATATGTGTTACTACTTCCATCTCTCTAGCTCTCTATATGTACTTCACTAGTTTTGCCCACAAATACATGGGAAGAAATAATCAGTTCTTTTATGTTGAAATTTCAATTAATGGTGAAGAGAAGATCTTCTGGCAAGAATGTGAATTTTATTTTATTTTTTACGGCTGTGATGAACGTATTATCATTTTTTTTACGTTGTGCTCACTGCGCCATGCTCAATATTGTGTGTTGTACCATCCGTTTTCATTTTTAGTGCATATATATATTTTGATCATCAACTGGTGCGCAAATGCATCTAGCTACCCTTAAAGATGTAGATATAACATGTACGTAGAAGGAACTAATTTCTGTAATCTCCCCTCTCACTAGGGAAAACTGCACAGGTTTAATTTAGAACACTTCAAAAAAAAAATGGGCCCTATATGGCTATATATGTATTAGTAACTCAAATGTTCATGATATGTATATGTAGTTTTCTTTCTTGAGAGCATACAAGAACTCTTCTAACTTAAAATGTTTTAGTTAATTAGGGTCTATGTGATCTTCTAAAAAATATATATAATTAGGATCTGTGCAATATTGTGGAATTGGCTAGGAAGACGTACACTATTAACCATTGCTGCCAATTAATGAAAATGGGATTTTTTATTCTCAGCAGAGTCGTACTAGTATGCAATGCAATTTATACAAATTTCAAAGTGTTTTTGATATTGTGAGTTTGATGTCTGATTCTTTACATGGTAATATCTATGAATATGTAGGTGATTGGGGGCGCTTAGATTGACGATGGTTTATGCCTTTTTTTATTGTAATTGGCTTATTTTTTACTGTAACTGAGGTGACTTATTTAGCATAACTAAATTTAAAATTTTGAAAATAAAAAACATGTTAGCCCATCATGGACAATGCAAAATAATACAAGAAAAAAGAAAAGCCAAAAATCAGAAAAGGATAAAATTAAGAAATAGTGAATTAAAAGCCAGAAGCCATCACCAAAACGAGCGGGGGCACTGCGAAACAGCTTTTGTCTATTCATGCCTTTTCCATGAATTTATTCAGAGAATTTTTTGAGAAAAAATATATTCAGATAATTGATGCAACAATTGGTTTCAGTACATTCCCCCCTATAGAGTGAAGGTTTGAAACCAATTCAAACAATTGAATTCAATAGGAGACAGCATTCGTATGGACGTGACATGATTAGTGAGCTCAACCAAGAATGCTCTCGACCTTAATGCTGACAAATGTCTGGTTTTAGTAGCTACCTGGGATTTGGGAATCTTTTTGGGCCATACATGTGTGGTTGAAAAAAATAATAAAGTTGGTTTCAACCATTCATGATCTTATACTAATTCTCTGGAAAAGTGGTTAAACCTACTTGATTTGTTCTTTGTAGTGCAAAATTAGCCTACAGATAGACCCATGGAAATGAAGAATATATACCACATTACTAGTACGACTTCTGCGTTGGAATTAACATACTCATCTTCGTACATTTTGCTTTGTCAACTAATTAATAATTGTTTGTAATAATGAGTCAATTCTTTGTCAAATAATTAATATTGATTAATATTGAAGTATAAGTAAGTTGCTTGTCTTTCCTTATCAGGTTAGATTTTTGAGTGACCTAGTTGGTACATACAAGTCAATATAGTATCGGAACCAAGAGGTCCCGAGTTTAAGACCAGGCTAATGTAATTAAAAAAATAATTGCAACCCACTTCTATTCCTTCTCTTAGGTTTGAGAGAGCCTACACGTGAGGAAGAGTGTTACAATATAATAGAATTTCTTTTTTTTTCTAATCAGTTTAGATTTTTGGATGAATTGGCTTCTATATAATACTAAAACCAAAACAAGTTGCTGTAGGTCAACAGATTTCTAAAACAACATGTAAAACATGACTGCCGCCGGGTTGGCATTTAACCAGCTTTTCGTTTCTTTTCGGCCCAAGCGAAGCTTGCAACATCAGAGTTGGGCCGGAAATCGGGCCCAACTGGGTACAAGGAAATAGAGTTCTGGTGTGGACTGTGGTACACCATTTCATTAGAGCATGTCCAATGCAGACGCTTAGAGAGATGCTTAGTAATAAAAAATTAATTTTTTCTTACCACATAGGATAGATAAGGTGCTTATTTTGAAGCATCGATGCTTAAATAAGCACCGGTGTTTATGTGTATAACTATATCTATTAATAGATAATATAGCATCTAAGCACCTATGGAAGAGATGTTTGCATTGGAGGAAATAACTTTTGCATGGATGCTTGATGATGTGGCTATATTCTCTCTCTTTAATCACTCATATATAAACATCTTGCATTGTACATACTCTTATCAGCCATTCAACAAAAAGAATCCTACGGATGCGATAGTCAAACACCTTCGACACCTCTTGCATCATGTACACCAAGTTCATGCAAGTACATAAAAGCAAGTACAGATTTGGGTTATCACCAGAGATAATTTGGTGCCCTTAGTACATTGCGGTGTCAATGTCGATAACTAACAGTCGATAGATTTAGTTATCAAAATAAAAGCAAGTACAGATTTGGGTTAGAAGCAAAGACCACAAGATTGATTTGATTAAGCATATCAGTATAGTTCTAAAATCTATTTGATTTGTATCTAGTAAAAATTTATTACACTTTTCATCAGAACACATCCACCACTGAGATTACAAACGCACAGGAAGGCTAGGTCATCTAGATTACAACCATGGCCACGCAGACGGAGGTCCTACGAGGACAAGGGTCACCGGACTGATCATGATTTAGTTTGTGGGAGTAATCTCTGGAGGAACTTTCTTTTTTTTTTTGTGTGTGTGTGTGAGCACGTGCATTAAAAATAAAATAATGAAAATACGATTTTGTCATTTTTTTGGAAGGAAAAGGATTTTTGCCTCTCTTTTTTTATGGCCTACACCTTCAAATGGACGGAACCAGGACTCTTTTTTAGGAAATAACACGGCAAGCCCGATGAATTAGTCCTCGGGAGTCCTGAACATCAAATTAAGTATGTAATGCATGATCGATGCGTGGCGAGTGCACGGATCTGAAGACGTGAATGAATCGAGTCGAGGAGGGCAGCAAGATGTTTTTGCCTGCTCTGCTCTGCTCTGGCTCAGCTTATCTTCTCAAGATCCCTCGAATCCTGTCCTAATTGACTGCTTTGCTTTGCAGCTCACGTGGGATATCTAATCGATCTCAACGCACGAAGAAGCATATCTCATCTGGCTGGGCTCGATCGGATTGCGCGGGCCTCGTGCTTGCCGAATCTCCTCCTTTTTATCGCCTCCGTCTTCATCAACCTCCCTCGTGACCACGTTCTCCCTCTTCTTAACTCGAGATTAATGTCCACTGGTCAAGTCAACCATCTCCCCTGATTCCATTCCACCGCATGCCGTGCTGCAACCACACCTGAATGAAACCATCTACTAACCCTAATTCTAATCCTAGAAGGGGATAAAGAACCAGTACATGACAAGCCAAGAACCACAGTAAGTGAAGCAGGAGCCCTATCAACCATTTCTGAATATTTGTTACATTTCATACCTACAATCCAATATGCATAGCTGAGATCAATTCTGTCGTCAGCAGGGGAGATAAATATCACATTAAAAAAGGGAATTTCTGCTTCCCTCAATTCTTCACTTCCTAAATACAGTCCTGGATTGATTTCTCTGTTTTTACCCTTTTTCTATCAGAGAAATCAGTCTTTCAGTTCCACTCCCTCAAATCCTTACAGCCAGGCTCATCAACATACAAAACTTGCATTTCGACTCGTCCGGCACAGCAAAATCTTATTACCAGTACTGATCATTACACATAGCCTAGATTTCTACCTAGATTTCTATGATGAATGAAAGTATGAGACTCCCTTTTCAGGAGTACTTCCCATCTACTGGTGTATGGCATTACCACTGAACTACTTACTGAAGAACGAAATGGAGGTCCCCAGCAACACCGCAGAAATCCAACACACCGAAAACCCTCAATAGCCAATGCGTTTTCGGTGCAGCCTTTTCGAGCAAAGATTTCCCTAGCTCTTCCTTCTGCAATGCCGGACGGCGAGGTTGTGTTGTTTGTCAGTCAGCAATTGCAGCTTTCACCATTTCAAGGCTCTTGACAAGGAGCCAAACATCATGTGCCCTGAAGAATTCGCATGAGCTCTTCTTTTGCTTCCTGCAGAACAACCGGCTTCTTGAGGAGGCCGTTAATCCCGGATTGTGCACACTTCTCCCAGGCGTTTTTCTCAGACGTCATGGCCATGACAAACGGCCAGCGGCCGTTCCTGTACTGCCTGATCCTCGTAGCAACTTCAAAGGCGTTTTCTCTCATCATTTCGAGGTTCACCATGACCAGCTGGAATGCGGCTGAGGAGGGGCCGACAGAGTTCAGGAACCCTGATCCTGATCCCGAGGGAAGCGAGGAAACTATGCAGCCGAGCTTCTCTAGGAGCTTCCGAGCAACGACCAGGTTGATGTCATCGTCATCGATGAGCAGAACTTTCAGGCCTGTTATTTGGCACGATGGTGATGCATATTGCCGCTCAAATGATCCTCCAAGACTGGATGATGTGAGCGGCGATTGCAGCTGGAATCTCAAGACCAGGGTCATGCTCTCCGGGAGTCCTTGGCCATCAAGAATTGCCCATATGTTCCCTTGCATCATCTGTCGGTAGTACCAAAAGAGAAAAAAGAGATAACAATATTAGTACCTGTAATTTAAGCAGTTGTATGCACTCAGATTGAAATGAATTTAAGCTAGCATCTTCAGGGAACAGACATATGTAGAATTGCTATTTGGATACAATTACTTGCCCAAATGATGTACAATGGGGTGGCAGTTACTTCAGGTTTAGATTCACAGAAAAGACAATTTAACAATACCTGCACAAGCTTTCTGCACATGCTGAAGCTAAGCCTGAGATCAAACCCCTCACCACTTGGCCTCTGTAAGGATTGCGCGAATGAGCTTGAGTCAGCGCTCTGCGGCCTCTTTACCCCAATGACAAATTTCACCGACGAGTATCCACTGGAGTAGCTCGGCCTCCATGGATCCCACATCTGGCCAAGACTGTGCTTCATCACCTCATCATCGGCACGCACACGGAATGTGACATGCCCTGAGTCAATCCGACCGATCAGATTGCCAACCATGTGAAGGATGACATGGAAAATCCTCCGCTCGTCGCCAATGACAAGGTCCGGCAGTGTGTTCTCAACGTGCACCGTGAAACTGAACCCCCGGAAGTCACAGAGACACCTCGCGACGCAGGCGGCGTCCCTGATCATTGAGTGCAGGTGGAACGGCCGCGTCTCCAGGGGGAAGCGCTCCCGGTTGACGGCGGACATCTCCATCACGTCATTGATGAGCGTCGAGACGACGGTGGCCGTCCGCGCCATCATGTCGATGACGAGCTTCTGCTCGGGTGTCAGGCTGTCCTCCTGCACCACGGACACGAGGCCGAGGATGGAGTGGATCGGCCTCCGCATTCCCTGGCTCATGACGCGCTGGAACGCGTCCCGGGCCTCGTTCGCCATGAGCGCGTCCCGCCTCGCCTGCAGCAGCTCGCGGTTCTGCTCGGCCAGCCTGTCGCGCATCGCCTGCGACTCCTCCAGCAACGACGCGTGCGAGAGCGCGACGGCCACCTGGTCGGCTACCACCTCGACGATGTCCAGCTCGTGAGACCCCCAGTTCTTGTCGTTGGGAGGCACCAGCACCAGCACGGCGTAGCTCGTCTGTATCACCTCCGGCGTCCCGCCCTTGAAATCCGACACCTTGAGCATCGGCATCCGTATCGCCGCCACCGTGCCGGTGTCCTCCTTGCCCCCGCCGCTCGCCGAGCCGAGAAGCGAGTCCGGCCCGAGCAGCTTGACGCCGTCGCTGCTCCTGACCTCGACGACGTCCGCGTCGTCCGCCCCGACGACGAGGCCATCAGTGCCTCGCCGGAGCTCGTGAGTGAGGCACATTGCGGCCTTGTCCTCGGCGGGCATCCAGACGGCGCAGTTCTTGAGCGCGAGCACCCTGGAGAGCTCTATGAGCGTGGTGTAGAGAACGGTATGGCGGTCGAGCGACTTGCGAATCTCCTGGGTGAGCATGCGGACGTGCCAGCTCGCCTCCTCCTGCCGCTTCATGATGACGACCTCGCGGTCGAGCTCGCGGGCCTTGAGCCAGAGCAGGCTCTCGCGCACCTTGACGCGGAGCAGCTGCGGGATGAGCGTGAGCAACGTGATGGCGGTGAGGAAGGACACCAGCGCCGTCAGGAACTTGGCGGTGGTGAGGAGCAGCACGACCATGAAAGGGTGGGGCTCGTAGGTGAAGGCGGCGAGCAGGTGGGTGAGGCCGCACAGCACGATGAAGGCGCCGAACTGAACGAGCACCCACCGGAACGGGAGCAGGTGCCGGAGACCGGCGACGAAGTAGAGGAGCTCGAGGGGGATGGAGAAGTAGGCCGCCGCGATGAGCAGGTCGCTCACCTTCTGCCACTTGAAGATGTTGTCCATGCTCCAGAAGGCGCCGCCACCGCCGCCGCCGTCGCAGTGGCAATGCGGGTACCCCACGTCGCTGGCTGCGGCGGCGGCGGGCGCGAGGGCAAGGAGCAGGGGCAGGAGATGGCGCATGGTGGTGTGGGAATGGTGATCTGGGCATCTGAATCTTGGAGGCATCATCCAGTACAGCTGCGCCAATGGAAGAAAATGGATGAGAGCTTTGTCAGAAAATGACTGCCAAATCAGCCAAGTTGCCGAGGAAGAGCGTAAAAAATTGGCAACTTTTGCATAAGTTGGAGGCTATACCATGTGACTAGGGAGCAATATTAGCACAATTTATAATCTTGGCAGCATTGTAGCGTCCAAGTGGAAAGCAAGATCAGCGCCGCTTTGGTTAGTCCGAAAATGGCGGCGTTTCTGAGCAAAGGAAAAGATCAAAACTTGGGGACCTCTGGGGCATTAGCAATTTCGCGTCATCCCTATGTGGAAATCAAACGAATCAGAACGACCACCAAGTCATTTGAGTTTCTAAAATCTAAACTATGTATGGATTACTCCCAAGATTGGACCTTTCTTTCTTTCTGAACTTACCAGGAAAAGACCAAAACTTTAGCTACCTCTATAGCAATGGGATGTAGGAATCATCACCACGAAAACCTATTCAACGAAGGGACAGGAGAACAGGATGAGGAATCCATGGATTGGTTCGAATTGGACACTTGTCCTGTACTAACAAGAGCTGAATAGAAACTAATTAAGTGATCTCTGTAGGTTTTGAATCTTTAAACAAGAGAGAAATGGAGCAAATCCAACGAATTTCGAAGCTACAGACAAGACATGAAAACAAGCTTGGATAGAGATACGAAATACCTCGAGTTCGAGAACAGCTGTTCTTGCCCGCAACAGTGATCCTTGCAGTATTGGGTACGAGAAAGGGCACCATCCAATTCTGCAGGAGACAATAAGCAGCAAAAGTCCTTGGTTAGAAGGGGGCGAAAAAAAAAGCAGGAACCGGCCGATCATATCAATCGGAGAGGCCTTGCGCTCCCAGGGAGGTAAGGTACCTGAAGAAGCACCAAGAAGAGAGGCTACTGGAAGGCTTAGGCCATGAGGAGGAGATGTTTGCGGGAAGCATTGGTTAGTCGTGGAAGAAGCCGAAGAAGAAGAAGAAGAAAGGAAGCAGCCAGTGGGAGAGGGAGCAGGAAGCATCGGCTGGGGATTTGCCACTGAAAGAGGGGGGATGAACCGGGAAAATCATAATAAAGTAGCCGCATATTTCTCTGACAGGTGGTCCCAGGTTCGCTTGGACCCAGTTGTCGGTGGGAGTCGGTAATCTGAGAGTGACAGAACGAGTCCAGGTAGGATACTAGTGAATGGCTGAATTGGCAGCCCAGCCGGATGGACAGGTGGCGTGTAGAAATCACTGCAGCCTGCACTGGATACTTTTGAGCATACTCGTCGATACCGTATCGAAGACCATACATATCAGTTTATTTAATATAATAATATAAATATTTATATTATACATATGTATTTGTATAAAAATATACCGTGCTATAGCTTGTTGCATAGCCGTCTTACAGGGAAGCGCTACCCAACTAGAAGAGTGTCAACTTGAAACCCCCACTGGGACCTTGCTTCTTGCGGTAGTACCAGAGAACGTACCACAACATCACGAGTCCAAAGGACACATAGAGCACCTTCGATGGCACAATTACCCCAGGTAGACCACCCGCCTACTATGCGTCGTCGTTGGTATCATCAGAGGCTAGGTCGGTGTCCACGTCGGACTCCAACCCGAGTGCTTGCTTCGGTAGATACTCGTGGCAGTCAATGCAAACTAACAACCATATGTCTACCCTGTCATTTCGTACAAAATTAGGGGCGAGTCTTTCCTCCGATATAGCACATTCAGTGCTATCGTCTTAAAGTTTGGCCTATGATTGCCCCGGTGTGGAGGGGCCGGGTTCATCAACATTTTTTAGCGCCCGTCGCACAAAATTTAGGTACACCATCGACCTACCATAAATGACCGCCTCGGGTTGGGAGGAAATCTGCATGTACTGTCTCCATATTATGGTGCCATTCACCTTCACGAGCTCCAAAACGCCATTCGTGCAGGTGATCTCCTCGATCGCAAGTTTCATTGCTATTGCCTTCGTGGCGAACTCCCTTCAGGCGCAGCTTCGAAGCTCGTGAATATTCATCACAGCTAGCCCCGAATCACCTTGTATTGGCATGTCGATAGATCCAACCCATCAGGTCCTGCTCGCACAAGACTATTGCTGTAGAACACTGTCAAGTATTCCATGTCTACAACTACCTGAAGTCACAACAACATGATCCGTAGTAAGCGTTACAACAAAAATGATGACAAGCAGCATGAAAGTTAGTGATTACATGTGTGTAACTATATACGAATGATTCATTAATTAGCAAATTATGAGTACCATATGTACATAGCACGAAACAATAATAAATTATGGGAACCATACGTACACAAAATAGTACAAAACTACGGCTAAATTACTATGACCTACTTACTTCATAATACAAACTACATTAATTACGATTAACTGAATAACACTAATTAACTACAACTACGCAAATAACGTCGAAAGCATGCAACAAAAAAATATCCGTCTTTCGGGAGAAACAATCAGCACTGTCGTATCCTCGTCAAATGTGCACTGGCTTCTCTAAAGAATGAGCTATGTACTCTTAATTCTGAGCAATGAGCGCGAGAATGAGCTTTTGCGATGAGTGACTGAGATGAGCAACTGTGAGAGCTTCGTATTTATGGCCAAACGAAAAGGGAACCCAAGGCACTCACCCCAAAAATTATGGACTCTTTATCGATACACAGCGCTGTGAGCGAGAGGGGGCGACATGGCAAGACCGACAAATTTGCAGATGAGGGAGCAGGCGAGGGGGGACGATATGGACATAACGACACATGTGTGGATGAGGAAGCATGCGAGGGGGATGGCACGGACAGAGTGACAAATATGCGAAGGACACAAAGGGAAAGGGAGGATAGCAACAATGGACCGACATATGTGCGAAGGAGAGATGTCACACACTATAAAAGATGCCTGCCGCATGGTGATCGTGCGGCAGGCGATTTCAAACGCTAATTAAATGAGCATCGTATATCACTAATAATGATTAAATCAACATGAAATAACATAGCAAATTTATAAGACATAAACTTCCCAAAAAATTAACAATTAGGTTGACTGTGTTGGAAGGCTGCACATAAAATTTCATAATTTTTGGAGCCCATTTGCTGCCTATATGTAATAACTCCTGCAAACAGCACAATCCTATAAATTCTCGAGCAACATTCACACTGAATAAAATTATACAAAAATTACACAACCAATTACGTTGTGTCGGGAGGCTGCACATAAAATTCTATAATTTTTGAGCTCATCTGCTATATTTGAAAAATCCAAGAAGCAGTATATATAGTTAAGGCAGGCAATTAAGCCGGCTTAATTACCTGCCGTCCGTTGGTGGGGCGGCAGGGAGGGCGCTGCACAGTGGCTGGGCTCCGATGGCCTAGGTGTCACCTGCAGCGTGCTGCCGCCTGGTCACCGAGCGGTAGAAGTGCCATTTCTACCATTCTCGCGCGTATGCGGCTATTTTTGTAAATACGGGTTAAAAACATGCTAAAAGTGCCAAAAATTCCATACTGGTCAATACCATATCAGAGACCATACATACCAGTTTATTTAATATAATAATACAAGTATTTATATTATAAAATATATATTTATTTATTTATACACACACAAAATATCACTTGCAATATTATTCTAAATACATATTAGTACTATCAAATATAATATATATTTCAATAGACAATATTACCAATTCCGTTGGTATGGCCAGTATTAATCGGTCCGATGTCACATAATCTTAGTGTACATGGCACTGTAGCTTTTTTTCCCATCAAATTTGATCATGGATGACCATCTTACAAATCTAGCCTCTTCTTAGAGCTCGCCAGCTGTGGCAGGCGACACGCCCGTGCTACCGCAGCCGAGCAACCACGTATCAACAAGAGGCTTCAGCGATTAACTTAAGGGTGATTAATATTAATTAAGCATCATATTGTGTGATTTACACTAATCAAATATGATTTTAAACACTAATTAATCACCTATTGAGTTAGATGGCTTGGCACGTCATCCTACCAAGCTATGGTAGCATGGCAGGCAATACGTGTCGTGTGTCGAGACTATCAAGCTCGGAGACGGGGCATTATAAAAACCGTTGAGATATATTTTTTTAAAAAAATTGCAACCATACGAAGGACTTGATGTCACAAGCTTAGGACTGTGTTCTTTTCAGCTTAAAGTTAGATCATGCTCGTACTGGCTGTAGTAACTATCTTTTAAATGATGCATTTTTCAAGGCAGAGTCAATAGAAGATTGTAGTAAAAAGTGTCATGAGTTTAGCTGTACCAGCCAAAATCACATACGACTATTTTTTTTATACGTACTACCTCTTGTAAACAGCCAAAATTTAAATATTTTAGTTATAAAACACAAATCATTAGGCTAAAAGAATCTACCCTAGATGGTACGATTAATAAGTACTCACTACGCTACACGACGATCGATGAACGAGCAAGGTCCAGGTTCATTTCATCTCCCCTGCCCTGCATGCCTCCGTACGTAAGCTGCGTGCACTCCATCGTCGTCAAGCTGCTGCTGCTGCTGCTGCTTCTTCTAAAAAACAAAAGAAGTAAAGTGACAATGGTATATAATCAATTACCAGAAAGAAAGAGGAAACGAAAAGGAAATAGCTACTCCTAATATTATCCGTGCATGGGCCGGAACTAAAAAGGCTCAACTGTACGCCTCGGTGAGGAGCAAAAACCACAAGGAATTGTTTTTTTTTCCGTGCAACTGTTGTGGACTGGAGCACGATTTTGTTTTTCTCGGCAGAACTAGAGCACCACTTAGGTACCACATTCATTCTTGTTCCTCGCTTTTTTCCAACTATAGTAAGCTTCACTAATTTTTATATATGATCATTATATATCTACAGTTAAGCTATCATAAAGAGAGAACTCTGGTTTGAATTTTAGTTTAAACTAGTTAGTGAGCAAGTTAATTTTTCGTACACCATACCTAGAGGAAATATTTTTTAGACATGGTACTACCGAGAAATAGTTTTCATGGCTGAATTATTGTACAATTTGCGAAACCGTGCTAGCTTTCTTGATGGATTCCCCTTTGTTCAATTTGTTACTTTGCTTTAAATCACTAGTGACTTTCTAGTTAAGCACTTGGATTATATGTATACAGTATAGTATGTGAGACGAAGCAGCTGGTTCCTTGACACACTGGTGCAGTAACTAGTGACGTGCAACAATCTACTGACGCTAATCGTGGTCCCCTACCATACTCATTCATCAATCGTCGTCGAGCTAGCTCTGGCTTTAACTCACAGTACGTGTCATGCATCAAATTAACTCGAATTAGGCCCCGTTTGGCACAGCTCCACCACCAGCTCCTGGAGCTGTTTGGATCCGTTTTGTGCCAAACGGGGTACAACAAAATAGCTCCACCCAAGGAGTCCCTTAAAACCTGCTGAGACAAAAGTAGCTCCTTAGGTGGAGCTGAAAAAAGTAGCTTCACTCAGCTCCATTTGTGAAGTAAAAAAAACAGCTTCACTTGTGAAGTGGAACCGTGCCAAACAGGGCCTTAGCACCTTTTGCGTGTGCATATATACAAGGTTAATTAAGAGAAATCAACGTTATACCTGCTGTCACTGAGGTCGATCTATATATATATATATATATATATATATATATATATATATATATATATATATATATATATATATATATATATATATATATATATATATATATATATATATATATATATATATATATATATATATATAACTGCATGTCATGATCGATCACATCATCTGTTTGATTCAATTAACAGGGAGAAAATGCGAGAACGGTGATAATTTCTATTCTTACCGAACTGAGAAGTTTAAAATAATGAAGGTATTGTAAACTTACAAGTTTAAAATACTCAGCCTATATTGAGCTGAAATAATGAACGTTTATGGTCTCCAAACTAACATTCCACGCTCTATTTTTTCTTTCTTTCTCAGCAGTCACATTCGCATGTTTCGCAATCAATCGTCGCTCGATAATTAATTAGACAAGGCAAGTACAACTAGACGTCTCGTCGGATGCAGAGCAGAGTCAACAGGCAAACTTACCGTTCGGTTGGTTGAAATAAACTGATTTATAATTAAAATTGTATTATATCTGATTAAAATTATAATATAATTGATGATGATTTATTTGATGTAACTAAATTTAAAAATTTTAAAAATAAAAATATATTAGCTCATCATGGATAATGTAAATAAATATGAAAAAAATAACCAGTAAAAAAGCTAAAAAACAAAAAAAAAGAAAAAAAAATGAAATTTATAAATAATAAAAAATAAACCAGAAGTCTGGAGCTCAAGCCAAAATGAATAGAGGCCTCTCAACACTAAGCCGGAAACGAAGCATATATACACTGATCATGTATACACACATTAGGAGCATCGCATTTTATATTGATGCTTGTGTATATTTGACTAATCGAATTCGATCGGACACATACGTAATCACGTACGCAAAATTAACGTATATCGATGCGTGTACATGATGACCATTTCGAATGCCACCATACAATATGTTAGTGTAAAAAATACCTAATTATCTAATTCACCAATTAATACATTCTTGTTCTGAGAAAACTAGTTTGAATCTGCCCCCATTAAATCAACTTCTATCTCCAATATAATTCAAAAAATCCATTTCCGTTATGACGGTAGAGTTACGTGAACAGCCCGGTTGTTGCCATTTCGTTAAATCTTTTTAGTACCAACGAACAAAAATCCCTCCCCCCTCGATCGATCTAACATTCCAAATGCAACCATTACAACCATTGGCTCGATACAAAGTTGAAACACTTCGTTATTCCATGCATGCATCCACTTATTAATATGTCAAAGTGAACACTAATTCCCCTAAATGTTGCAATGTATGTACGTACTAGTATATGCATGCATGCATGCTAATTATTCGATCGTTGGTAATGTATAAAAAAACTAGAGAACTCGTATAGTATATATTAGCATGAGTTTTTTTTTTGGCAAATTTGGCATTATTTGAACCTGTACTTATAAAAATGGCAGTCGCCACGGCGACCGTGCATCACCCAATTAGTATGGTCATTAGCATTAATCTAATTATAATTAGGGAGTTTATTTAGGTGCACTGATTTTATAGATTTTTAGATATAGCAAATGAGCTTTAAAAATATAAAATTTTATGTTGAGCCTTCTGATATAGCGTACTTGATTGCGTAATTTTTTCATAATTTTATACGTCTTGAATTTTACTAAAGAATTCATTCAAGTAGATTGTTTGTAGGAATTTTTTAATGTAGCAAATGAACTTTCAAAATTATGATTTTTTTTAAGAATCCTTGCACAATTAACCTAATTGTGTAATTTTTCTTAAGCCACGTCCAGCTCGAAAACCTAGCTTGGTGACAAGCCGCCGCCGCCGCCGCCGTACCCTGTTACGGGGCCGCCGGCGATGAACCCCGTCTAGGGAGTTCAGGGCGACGGGTCCGCTTTCTGCCGCAGCTGGCTGCTCGCAATGCTGGACCTCCACGGCGGCGCACAATCGTGGTAAGTGCGTTCAATCAAGGGATAGGAATCCCGTAGTTTCTTGCAGTATTAATATTCATATATATGAGTTCTAAAATTCGCATCTCCTAGCCGATTATTTTACCATTAATCATGCATTGGAATACTGATTTGGACTCCCGACATGGCCCTGTTGAATTGCAAGTGAAATATTAAATTCAAATGTGTTCGATTTTTGTTAGTTTCTTATGCTGTACATTTAGTGTTATTTAGTCACCGAGTTGAACCCAAAATTAGCTAACCAAAAAGTGCACTGTGCTGCATGTTTGAAGTATTTGATTTGCCATTCTCTTTTGGATTCCCTATCATCCATTGTGCCGAACAGCACTAGAGAATATTGGTTCTATCAGATTGTAAAGATTTAGGTTGGATCTTTAAAAAAATTGTAAATTTTAGAGTTCATTTGCTACATTAAAATTTTTTTATGAACAATCTACTTAAATGAATTCTTCAGTGAAAGTCATGTTGGATAAAATTATAAAAAATTACATAATCAAATATGTTGCATCGAAAGGCTCCACATAAAATTTAATAATTTTGAAGCTCAATTGCTATATCTAAAAATTCATATAAGCAATGCACCTAAACAAACTCACTAATTATGATTAGATTAGTGCTAATTACCCTTACTAATTGGATGATATTTTTGCTACTTCGATGCGGTGGCTGCTATTTTTGTAAATATGAATTCAAATAACGCCAAATGAGCCATAAACTCTATTAGCCTTAAATATGTGTTAGGAGATCGGACATATTTCATTATATACCCATGTATGAAGAAACATTGCTTTTTAACTAGATAGCTTGGTAGCTAGAGTTTGAAATGATGAACAATATAATTTTAAAGCAGCACAATAGCTAGAAGCAAACGCTAGACGCTTATAACAGCTGCATCAATTTTTCCCCCAAAATAAAAGGAGCTTCAATATAATTTACATATACGCAAGTTCAGTTTTTCTTTTGAGAGTACACAATTAAGTTTGGTTGATAAATGAAAGAACCTCAAAATTTCAAAATTTTTGAATTCTTTGGTTCTTTGTTTGAATTCACAATTCTTACATAATTTGGCAATCTCCTTTGAGAATCCGCCTTCCTCTTTCGCCTCCTCGCTGCCTCCCTGTTCTCCCACTCCACGTGCTTAGAGATGGCAATGGGTACCCGATGCCCGAATACCCGACGGGTTTTACCCGATAAAGAGACGGGTATGGAAAATTTTATGTACCCATGGGTACATTATTGGACAAAATCCTCTACCCGCCGGGTAGACGGGTGCGGGTGTGGGTATATACTACCCATACCCACCTACCCGCGGGTAATGAATACCCGCATTAGACAACTAGACATCCCACTCAAATGTTAATTTTATTATCTACTTGTTGTTGATTGTTTATTTGTTTGTCATATATTGATATGGTCATGTCAAGTATGTTTATGTGATGTACTAATTTTGATCATTAGACGCTTTTGTGCTTGGCATGTATGATTAATGAATGTCTAAATTGATGATATTCTTATGTGTTGAACTGGGTATGCTTGCGGGTACGGGTTACCCGTCGGGTAGTAATACCCGCGCGGGTACGGGTATGGGTAAATTTTCCTACCCGCGTGCGGATACGGGTAACCCGACGGGTAAATTTACACCTAGCGGGTACGGGTATGGAATGACAATACCCGATGGGTATTTACCCGTTGCCATCTCTTGACGTGCCAGATCATAGGTGCCCCAAATTTTGGCCACGTCTCCTCCTCCCTTTCACACTCACCTTGCTCCGCGCTAATGCCAAGGTCCCACTTGCCAGCCACCCAATCTCCTGCTCACTCTCCTCGCTTGGTATGCCAGTTGATCGGGCACTCCCCCGCCGCAGCTCACTGCCACCTCCGTCCCTAACGTGCGCACCGCTCCGTACTAGCTACGTCATGCCTTGCCAACTCCTGCAGACACCGTACGGCATCTCACCTGTGCTCCTTTACTCCCGGCCGAGCTCTGCTCTCCTTCTCTCTTCCACGCGCAGGCGACGCCGAACTACCTTCTTGTTCCTACCGCCTCACCTCGCCTTTAAAGCTCATTTGCCATCTTAGAGAGCTCCGCGCCACTCCCAGACACCTACCAAAACCACTCAATTGAACTCTCGCTCATCGCAGCATTGCCGATGACCTCCCCTGAGCCCGGTGAGCGCTGAACCCAATCTTCTTCGTCTTTTGGTTAAAACTCAATTGCATTCACTAACCTAACCTCCTTTGCCTCCCGAACACACTGGTGATATTGCTCGGACGTGAGCGGTTCCTGAGAGTTCTTGCAGCGAAAGCTACCACCGACGGAAAAGCCTCTCCCGTGGACAGCTCAGTTGAGCATTCTCCTATCCAAACCAGTGCCACTACCATGAAGCCTATGCCCCACAGATGGCTAAACCGCTCTCAACGTCGCCGGAGAACCACCAAGAAACCCTAATGCCGCCGTGGAGCATATTATTATCGGGCTTATTTATTTCAATAAGTATTTTGATCATTACTAACCAATATTATTATTCCTCGCTGCAACTAACCAATATTATTATCAGGCTTATTTATCCGTCGTTGCAGCTAACCAATATTATTATCGGGCTTATTTATTTTGGTAAGTATTTTGATTATTACTTCTTTATCATTATACACTACTATCGGTTATATTGAATTATTGATATTAAAAATTACCGAACATATTACTATTTGTCATAATATTAACTAAAAATTATATATGATGAAGTGGTGAACCCCGGTTACTTTTGTTCTAGTTTTGCCGCTGCAAACTGCCAAATCCATTCAGGTGTAGTAGTTCCTTTCCCACCTAGAGGAGAAAACTTTCTTTTTTTGACTAAAAACATTTGGTTGATATCCAGCAGATAAAGCATGCAGGCAATGTTGAGAATTCATGGTTTATAAGTATAACCACAATAAGAGTGCACGCTGCAGTTTACTGAAAATTCTTACTTTCGTCCCAACTTAATTATAGTAGATCTAAACTAACATTGTGCATATGAGCACAATTTATGCATGCTTAATTAAACTGATACATGCAAAACAAAGTTCAGATGTTAGTACATTAATTTCCATCAGATATAGAAACATGGACAAGAAAAAGGAGCGTTTGTTCGAGACAGTGCCAGATTTGGGACCGACACTTGAGTTAAAATACTTACGGGAGAAATGGACGAATTCCATTAAAAGCAACTAGTTTTGTTAATTATGATATAGGAGCGTGTGTTTCCTTGTAACTTAGGAATAATCAAAAGCACAAGTTGCACAAAACAAATTCAAAGGAGGAAGAAATTAAAAGAGACCACAAGTTGCACAAATGCCAGAGAGAAATCTCCTCTAATTAACTGAAAACCATCGATCAGGAACCAAACATTGCATGCATCCGAGCTATAGCTAGATAGTTCAATTAAGTACACAATTAATAAACACACCAACATTTAATTTAATTATTTCACCACAACAAAGTAGTAGTAGTAGTAGTAGTAGTAGTAGTAGTAGTACGTACTCTAATTAATCACCACTTCATCATAGTACTAACCTAGCTAGCTAATGTCGCCACTCCATGCCTCTCCAATGGAACAGTAGCCATGCATGCTCCATTGCCACTTCTCGCGCGCGCGCGTTGCTATCGCCATTGCCATCAGTACGGAGGGCGAGGGTGCGCCCACGGGAACCCGTCGCCCCCGCCGAGCTGCCCGTTGCCCGGCGGCAAGTTGAACATCGGCAGCGCCGACGGGTCGGCGATCCCGTGGCCTCCGGCCATAAGCGGCTCGGCCCCGCCGGGCATCGGCGGGCCTGAGCCCTCGTCCTCGTCCTCCAGCGGCAGGCGCTCGTAGGTGGCGTTGGCGAATGTGGACGCGATCACCATGACCGGCCCGGCGGCGATGAGCGAGCCTACCACGCTGCCGCCGACCACCTGCCCCTGGCCGCCGGCCAGGTACACGGTGAGCCCCGTGGACCCCGGCGGCGCGGGCCCGGGGAGGAAGGTGCCGGTGAGCGAGAGGATCTCGAAGCGGCCGTGGAGGGCAACGACGGCGGCGGCGGCGGACGGCTGGCGCAGCGCGACGTTTGCGACGGTCCCGGCGCCGCTGAGCACGCATACGCCACGCTGGCGGCGGCGCGAGAACTGCGCGATGGCGTCGGCCACGTCGGCGCCGCCGGCCACCTCCATGACGTGGCTGCGCAGCGCGTTGGGGCTGTCGCGCGTCACGAAGATGGGCGGCTTCGGTTTGTTCTTGGAGCCCGGCGGGCGGCCGCGGGGGCGCCGGTTGGGGGCCCCGACCACTGCGCCCTCGCGTGGCTCGCCGCCGCCGGATTCATTGTTCTCGTCAACGTGGTCGGCCGGCGCGCCTCCGGTTGGGCTGGGCTCAGGGTCTTGGACGGCCGGGGGCTCGGTCTTGGGGCCCGACGAGCCGGACGGCTGCTCCGGCCGGCCGTTCAGGCCCAAATGGCCGCCGGTCCACCACTGGTTGGCCAGCTTGACGGCTGTTTGGTTAGCACATGCAACCGACAAGCAAAATACAGAGCTTAGGAGCTTACATATGCAAGATATAGCAGTAGAACACTTTCTTGGCTATATGTGCTTATGGCTATATACACTTTAAATTCTTGGCTGTTGGGCTCTTGTAGTATATGCATGCAAGATAGAAGTAGAACACAAGAAAGGTAGCAAGATCAAGAGATTGTCTACGCCTTCTCAGAAAGAAGGAGAAAAAGATTGTCGTTGTATAGGTATATTTGAGGAGATCTGAATGCACAAGCTAGTATGAACATATATTTGCATACCTTGATTTCGGAGAGCCGAGCTTGTTGTAGAGTGATATGGAGGTAGAGAATAGCATATAGGTCACACTATATGAAAGTCTCTGTAGGTTAATTTCTCTGTCTAGCTTTGGTCGTGAATTGGAAGTTTGGTATGTGTAGAGAGAGAGAGAGAGAGAGAGCTTGGAGAGTTGAAGAAGGAGAAGAGTAGCTTCTGAACTGTGTAGAAGAGATCGAAGAGAGGCAAGTGGGTATAAGAAAGGAAGAGGAAGGGGAAAGATCGATGGACATGTATGTGGGAAGACTTGATAGAGGCGGAGGGGGGAGAGTTTGGGCGGCACTATAAAGTATGCTATTTAATTAGGTGGTTATTTGGTTTTTTATTTTGACTGATCATTGGTCCCATTTGCCCTGTGAATTCAAATGACACTATATAATTTTATGAAGTAGGCTAGCATTTTACTTTAATGAAGTTATTTCTTTCCTTTAAATCATGCATTCAGACTGGTCCTGCTAAGCTGGTGGGGCGTTGTTTAGTAGACTGACGACACACGTAAAAAATAATCGCTAAAAACTCTCTCTCTCTCTCTCTCTAGTCGTGGCTGAGAATTGGTATGCACACATTGTTAATATTTATATATAACATGTGACAGGTAAGAATTTAACGGGTAGATATGTAGTGATGATATTTTTAAAATGACTATTTTACCCATAATCTCCATTTTTTAACCAATAGAGATATTTTTGGCATCCTATCGCTCCATTAATTACTTGTAGGTGTGGTATCGGTCTTGAATTAGGACGGTGATAAGGTTAGGTGAAAGTAGTTTTGCTGATGATGATAAGGTGTGTAGTGGATGATTAGGGTTTTTATGTGTAGGAGTGCGTGCGAAAGGCAGGTGGGGTGCATGTCCTTTTCTCCAAACTCTGACATCCCAACTAAACAAAACCAGCCCTACCTGGCTTTCGTTCCTTGTTGCTGTCTTTCTCAACACTTGCAGCCAACGAGAAAGTACGTACTGTACTCCCCCTCTTACTTTCCTATCCATCAAGTGAAGCAGTGTTTTCCACATGAATTAACGTGTCTCCATCTTAAGGGAAAGAAGCAAATAATTATGGACTGTCGAGTGCCTTTTACAATGTTGTCGTTTAAGATTAAATTGTACAATTGTTTAATGGAATCTTTGTTGCTGAAACAAAAAGGCAGTGGTATATCATTATTGTACGTAATAGGTTAATATGCTATCTTGAACGAAAAATCTCAATACAATTGGGACTAAATCGTCGTACTTGACAAGTTGATTTAAGCGTTCATGTTTCTATCCGTACTACGAATATTGCTTCGTTTGCTATCTAGCTCTGCCCTGCTTGTGATCTGTTAATTAATTAGGTAAACTTCGTACGGTTTTGGCTTTTATTGCAAGGTATTTTATCAACTTTGCTTATTGAACAAATATATATATATATATACAAACAACAATATAATGGCCAGTTCATGATTTTTTTTTTAAAGAAAGGGAGATAGCTTCAGAGAGAAAAAGAACATCTGAATGTCCAGTCAATTATATAGTTGCGGTTTTAATTTATTTTCTTGCTCTTGATAAAGTGGTGACAATAATATTAATATTCTCCTTATCCATTGGAGTAATATAATGAATCTCACTGTACCATTGATTATGCTACCATGAACCATCAAAACAAATCATGCTACCATGTTATTGGTGTTGTAGGCTGTAACTGAAGATATTTTTTATACCACTTGATCGTGCTTTCGTCTGCTTCCTTGTTGGATGCTTTCAAAATTTGACGCAAAGTAGGGTGGATTTTTTTAGACTGCGTCTTATAATTTTTTTTGTTTATGACTTTTGAATTTTGGCTGTTTGCGAGAAAGAGAGAGCATGAAGAGAGACAGTCATATGAGATTTTAGCCGGTATAGTCGAAGTTAGTACAGTATCTACTAAATCACTTATAGACATCGTCTTAAAAAACACACCATTTAAAAATTAGTTACTGTAACAAATGATAAAAGTCAAAAGCCATAAGCCCTTTCGTAATCAATCAGCTGATATAAGCATGAACACCATTCTAAACTAGGGCTTGAAACTCTTAAACAAGGCCTCACTCCCCCCCGGGTATATAAATTCTATATGCATGAACAGTTAACAAGGCCTTCAACTACTAGTCGATCATTTCTTTCCAAATGGTTGTTCGAATGGCAATAAAAAATGACATGGGATTTGTTTTCTATGTTCAGGCCTAGCTAACTGACTTTTCAATCGTTTCAATAATGTACACATGAGGATCAACCACCAATCAATCAGTTAAGGCAAGAGTACGTGTACTTCAGAGTTCAGGCGTCGATGGATTTAATGTCAAAGAGAACAACGAGATTTTGAAGCTACAAGTAGGCATTGCTTTAAGTAATCAAGGCATAGTATAAAAAAACGTGTATGCTTTTCATGTTAGATCTCTGTAATACGTATACACAACAACCGGATGATGATGTCTTGCGTCCTGAAGTATGCTTTGTTTATGTGCTAGGATTAAGAATCTTTCCGAAAGATGATGCCGGCCCATTGATAGCATATTTCATTATATTAAGTAATTAATCCTTAATAGCCCCCGTATTTGTTAACCTTAACTAGACAAATTAACATGTACGTACTAACATCTATTTCTAAAATACGCTCATCCAATTAGCAATGTAAGTCAATATTTCACACTTCTATATTCTTTAGCAGTATTTTGATCACTACACGCCCTCTCTTGATTATATCCTTGCTGCAAAAATCACAATATTTATAGCTTAATTTGCGAGGTACAAAGGCACCCTAATAAATATCCTGTCATGCTCGATCATGCCTCCACTCCAATCTAAAAAAGAAAAGAACAAAACAAAAGTTTACTGCAACCAATTAAGTGTACGAACCCCCTAAGCTTTTTTAATATAATAAAGCATTACCCACTAATTAAACTAGTGGCACGTCTCCCAGAGATGGATAACCTAAGCTTTGTCAAACATTGATGGGTGGTACGTATGCGTGACTATCTAACGCAGCCCAAACAAAACAATTAATATAAACTACACAGGAACTACAGGCAGAATGGTTGATTGTAAGGGCACCTACAATATAATAGCGTCATTTTAGTTACCTCCAATAGTATCATTTTAGTTATCTCTCAGCTATACTATATCAGCACTTTCCTATACGGAGGAGTAAGAAGGTGAGAAAAGAGAATGTATTATCTCTTATGCAACTACACACAAATAAACGCAAATGGTAATGAAATGTGTGAAGGGGAAATGTGATGAAAATAAGATAAAATAGTTAGAGAAATATATATATATATATATGGATTAGGAATAGAAGGGTGCATGCATCTAGTTGATAGTGCCTAGTAGTACGAGCCATTTGTGTTGTATAGAAGTGCTACACGTGATTAAGATTAGTAGGTACAATTATCTATGCTAGTTGTGATTAAGATTAGGGCATCTTCCAATTAATAATTGCATCCATTGATAATTGCGTTAGTTGTGATTCGTGTGATTAATCACTCGCTGACCAATTGCTTACAACGCGGCCGCATTATTCCCTCGATTTGGATTTGTTCCCTGGTGCTGCACGACACGTGTCGACCCCACAACTACCCAAGCAAGCTTACTGAAGTCTACAAGGGAACAAAAGCACAAAAATACTGAACTGGACTCAATTATGTAGTAAAAATTCCAAGTAGTAGTGCTAGTTATCATACACACAGCATGACAACGAAACAAACAACAAAGTTTGACTCCATATTCTGTAATTACATCAACAGAACAAAAAAGACGAAAGGGTTATAATCCTTACACAATGCAGAATTAGCAACACTCAGATCAACATGCTTTGCTTCACGACTATGAGATTGAGGTATATACGACATCGTAATAGATCGGCGCAACCATATTCAGCATCTTCTTGAGCACCCCAGTCCACACACAACTTGAGAACAGTACCCAACCCAAGGATCCTTCTACCTGGTCAAAATGATGCAACAAGGGTTCCCATCCTCCTGCTTGATTTGGTCTCATGCAGACATGAATTCTCTCAGAATAAGGAGAAGACAAACAGAAAACTGTTACTCTGGTCGCTTACCATCTTGAATTTGTCCACTGTTCCATAGAGAAAACCCCTCGATGTATCCATATCATTCCCCTGAATCAGGCATGATTGTAAGACAGTAGCATAGTAGATTCCGGTCTTTGACGACAGAAAAGGTTATCAAGATAAATATAAGAGTACTCTATATATAACATACCATTCGGTCCAGCATACGGTTATGAGTCTCCACCTCTTCATGGATATCGCCTGACAACTACAAGCCGGTAAAAGAACTTCAGTAATAATCAATATATAATTGTTTGCAGATCTCTCCAAATTGATAAATTGGGGGAAAGATTCCCACAGCTATAAAATTTAGAACACACACAACAAAATCGCTGGAAGGGCCGTCAGCAGCCAGCAGATGCATAAATTTGAGCAAAACACTGGGGGAATGATTCCCACAGCTATAAAATGTAGAATACAGACAATAAATGTTGGTTTTGTCATAGGAGAAAACTCACATATTACAAATAAATGGAGAGAACACTAGAGAATTTGCCCCGGCCGCAACTGCTTAACCGAGTTTTCTGAATCTCTATTCTCTTTATTTTTTGCTCTTCTTCTTCTTATAAAATTGGTTACAAGCATCCTCGTTATATAAGCTAATATTCTCCTACTAACATACATACTCGGACTTCAAGTTGATCACAACTTTAACTTGAATTACACACAGAGATGGACTCTACAGCGTCTCAGACTCGATTTAAACTCTAGGTCAATATTATTTCTAATATTCTCCCTTCTAATCTTGACTCGACATACTCTTAGTTTAATCTCAATGCATTATAAACTACCAGCTATGTCTCCACATGAAGCGTTCTACGTGCAAATTACATGTACGAACTCAACTCAATTAATACGGGTCCATCCAGATGCAAAGTATTTGACTCGTTGAGGCAGTCAATCTCAACTATGATTTACCCAATTCATACTCGACACAGGACTGCGACATATCTCCTCAACATTCCGGACTCAACTCTACGTACTCGAATTAGAACGGCGAACACATCTTCTTAATATCTCGGACTCATCTCAGCATCAGAGCAATGTTGGTTCATCATCACTGAGAGCTTTAGCAAGAAGCACTTTCTCCTTCTTCGGTCTGCGACATTCTAAAGCAAAATGGCCATAATCATTACAATTATAACAACTCACTTTTGTCTTGTCAAGCTTCTAATTCTGACGACCTCGGCCATCACCGCTAAAAGTGTTCTTTCCTTCACGCTTCGATGATCATACCTCCCACTCGGCTTGAGCCCTCATATACAGCTTTATCTTGATTACCCAGGCTGCATAATTGCTTATCGTGAGTATCGAATAATGCAGTGAGATAGCGAAACTCTCCTTTGCCATCACACTTGATGATGCCTCATCACCAGTGATACCACTTCCCGAAGAATGCGACATGACCTTGAGCACAAATACAAAACTCAAGCTTGCTTGAAACGACTCTTGGATTGAGGGATGGAACCTTTGGGATAAACAGCTGCTGAGCACTAAGCTTTGCTTTTCTATTTGAACTAAGGGATTGAAGTCAAATGTTGCTTTTCGCTATCGCCCACTGGACGGTTCAGTTTCTCCCTCTAATTGAAGGCTTGGACAGAAGAAAAACTGGTGATGTTGTTTCTTTTCCTTTGTCGTTCGTGTCTTGCTTTTATTCGCAGCGCTGGGAGCTTGATGTTAGCAAGAAGCACTTTCTCCTTCTTCGGTCTGCGACATTCTAAAGCAAAATGGCCATAATCATTACAATTATAACAACTCACTTTTGTCTTGTCAAGCTTCTAATTCTGACGACCTCGGCCATCACCGCTAAAAGTGTTCTTTCCTTCACGCTTCGATGATCATACCTCCCACTCGGCTTGAGCCCTCATATACAGCTTTATCTTGATTACCCAGGCTGCATAATTGCTTATCGTGAGTATCGAATAATGCAGTGAGATAGCGAAACTCTCCTTTGCCATCACACTTGATGATGCCTCATCACCAGTGATACCACTTCCCGAAGAATGCGACATGACCTTGAGCACAAATACAAAACTCAAGCTTGCTTGAAACGACTCTTGGATTGAGGGATGGAACCTTTGGGATAAACAGCTGCTGAGCACTAAGCTTTGCTTTTCTATTTGAACTAAGGGATTGAAGTCAAATGTTGCTTTTCGCTATCGCCCACTGGACGGTTCAGTTTCTCCCTCTAATTGAAGGCTTGGACAGAAGAAAAACTGGTGATGTTGTTTCTTTTCCTTTGTCGTTCGTGTCTTGCTTTTATTCGCAGCGCTGGGAGCTTGATGTCCCGCTCATTTCGGCTTGAGCTTGTAGTTTCTAGCTTATTTTTCACTATTCATAAATTTCGTCTTTTCTGAACTTTTGATTTCTTTGAACTTTTTTATCAGTTTTTTCTGTATTTGTTTGCATTATATGTGATGGGCTAACATGTTTTTTCTATTTTAAATTTTTTTAAAATTTAATTATGCTAAATAAGCCACTACCAGGTACAGTATAAAATAAGTCAGCTACAGTAAAAATTCAATCATAAGATAGGCTTATTCAGCACAAATGAGCACAGCCTAATTTCGCCTCAGAGATGGTAACCAACAACCACACTGACTTGTTTTGTACGCTTGACCGAAGCAACATTGAGCTCTGTTTTTTTAATTCTTGGGCCAAGTTTCTTTCTCTCCTGTCACAAAGGGACTGATGCTGCCGGAATTATCTTGTCCATGCTTTGGCTCACGTCCAGTGCGTGCCCCGAGTCCTTGTCGAAAAGAGCATCGCCTTCAAGAAGATGACCTCAGACTTGGCGCTCTCGAGCGCCGCGGCAAGCTTGCCGTGCCGCTGTTGGCACAGCCCCCCATGCGAACCACTGGCCTGCTGCAAGCTTACACGAGAACGGACACCGCAGCGGACGATCTAAAAGAGCAGCTACTGGGCATGCTTCAAATTCGATGATAGATTGTTGAATCGCTGAGACTTACGGATTTCATAGGCTCTGATTCTAATTATCGGTTTTGTCCTAAGAGAAAACTCACATATTATAAATAAACAGAGAGAATACGAGAAAATTTACCCCAGTCGCAACTGTTTAGCCGAGTTATCTAAATTTCTCTATTCCCTTTCTTTCTTGCTCTTATTCTTCTTACAAAATTGGTTACACACCTCTTCATTATATAGACTAATACTCTCCTACTAACGTACGTACTTAGGCTTCAAGTTGGTCACGACATCAACTTAAGTTACACATGAAGATAAACTCTACTGCGTCTCGGACACAATTTAAAATATAGATCAAGATTATTTCTAACAATAAAATTGCTGGAAGGGCCGTCAACAGCCAGCGAATGCATAAATTTGAGCAAAACACCGTAAACTATAGGATTGGCTGCTAAGTATGAGGCCCAAGCCTTCAACAACTTAGTATTTAAAGTTGGGCATACCTACAGTGAGACTAGAAAGTAAAACTCAGACTGAGAAAGCACACAGTTAGACAGAACCATCCCATGTTCTGGGTCCAAATATTCCTCGTACCTTCTATTTTGCCGGCAACTTCCAGTGCCTTTTGAGCGTGCCGAAATACTTAATGATCCTTCAACAGCTCTTTTATTCATTATCTTGTACTAAAACCTTTAGAGCCAAATGTATCCCCACGCTGAAAAGGAAGTTGATCCAATCCTGTTATAGACGTGGGCCCTGGGCCTAGCCAGGTTATTATTAGGAATTAGAGATTAGGTTCTATTTGAATAAGAGATTGGTTTCCTTGTATTAGAGATAGAGTTAGAGATATGATTGAGATTAGATTCTATCTGTTAGGGGAAGCCATCTATATAAGGCATGCTATTGGAATCAAGCAGAGTAATAATAAAGTCTCCCCCGTCTAAAGTCTCCTCTCTCTCCCTACGCCGACTCCATCCGGCCATCTTCTTGGTGGTGTTTACCCGTTATGAACTAAGGTTCATAACAGATTGGTATCAGAGCAGTCGATCCCTTCCCACGACTTCTGCTACCATGGTTTCTGCGATTCGCCCTACTGCCGAGTCGTTAGCCATGATAAAAGCTAGCGTCAACGAGATGGCCAGCATCAACAAGAAGATGACGGACATCTTTCTCAACATACATGCCATCCTTGAGAGGATGGAGAATCGGTAGAAGGAGCAACATGAAACAAAGAGCAAGACACATCATCCAACATCACCCGATCTCCAACAAAAACAAGAACAACAGCCATCGCTACTGCCAGCTCCCGTCGACTGCATCGCCGCAGCGTCTCCGTCCAGCGTCTCAACCGCCGACGTGGTTGCCGCAGCGTCTTCTCCTGATACAGCATCAAAGGTGTTGGGAGCAGTATCGCTGACATCCAAAGCCAAAACCTTCAACACCACGTCCGAACCCAGGTTCCCAAAAGCCGCCGGAGTCGTCTGCTCGGCGAAGCCGTCGAAATCAACCGTCAGCCCGCTTCACGCCGTCTCACCCATCTTCATGCGGCGTGTGCTGCTGCCGCCGCGACATCTTCGGTCGCTGCCGTCCTCCATGCCCGCCGCCGCCGTCACCCGAAGCACCCGCACAGGTGTGGCCAACCGTCCAGCGGCGGCCGTCGCAAAGAGCAAGGCGACGCAGATAGCCGTGGGCCGCCAGATCTGGTCGCCGCCAGATCCACCGCCGCCGGGCTGACGTCGCCTCCGCCTTCGCCCGGGCCGTCTCCGCCCGCGCAGCCGTCGCCGCTCGGTCCGCCTCCGCCCGAGCCGCCACCGCTCGGTCTGCCTCCACCGAGTCGCCGCCGCCCGGTCCGTCTCCGCCGAGCCGCCGCCGCAGCGCGGGCCTCCTCCGCCGTTCGCAGCCGCTCCGCTGGCCGGGGCCGTCCAGCCCGAGAACCGCCGTCGCCGTGGGCCGCCGGAGCCGCCGCTGGATCCGCCGCCGCCGCCGCTCCTTCAGTCGCCGCTTTCGAGTTCGACCGATGCGTTCGGCCTCGTGGGAGTTGCGGTTAGGGCTGTAAAAAAAGCTCGAAGCTCGCGAGCTACTCGAGTTCGGCTCGTTCTAGGCTCGATTCGAGCTCGGTTCGAGCTTTAAACGAGCCGAACTCGAGCTTGATCTCGAGCTCGCGAGCTTTACTGAGCCGAGATCGAATAGTAGGCGAGCCTCGATTCGAGCTTAAATAGTAATATATATTAATTCTTACCGAGCTTTCTCGAGCCGAATTCGAGCTCGAGCTTTTCTTATTATTAAAAATTAGTGTGTATTTGAATTATTTTGACTGTTATCGAGCTTATTAGAGTCGAGCTCGAACCTAATTTTTTTTATTATTGAAAAATAGTGCATAATAAATTATTTTAATTGTTATCGAGCTTCAACGAGCCGAACTCGAGCCTACTCGAGCTTAGGCCGAGCCGAGCTCGAGCCCAGGTTCAGGCTCGGACCCCAACTCGAGCTCGGCTCGAGCTTCTACCGAGCTCGAGCCTAGAAGGCCGAGCTCGCTCGAGCTCGGCTCGTTTACAGCCCTAGTTGCGGTCGGTTTTAAAACCGACCGGTTAAGTTAAGGCAAAAAAAATTTCTCCATCCGCTGCAGCATTCCGCCACAGTTCGTCTTCTACATCGGCATCGAAGGTCTTCCACTGACCGCCGTTTAGCAGCTCGAGGACAAGCTGCTTGTCCGGGAGGGGTGTAATGTTATAGACGTGGGCCCTGGGCCTAGCCAGGTTATTATTAGGAATTAGAGATTGGGTTCTATTTGAATAAGAGATTGGTTTCCTTGTATTAGAGATAGAGTTAGAGATATGATTGAGATTAGATTCTATCTGTTAGGGGAAGCCATCTATATAAGGAGGCTACCACATGCTATTGGAATCAAGCAGAGTAATAATAAAGTCTCCCCCGTCTAAAGTCTCCTCTATCTCCCTACGCCGACTCCATCCGGCCATCTTCTTGGTGGTGTTTACCCGTTATGAACTAAGGTTCATAACAGATTGGTATCAGAGCAGCCGATCCCTTCCCACGACTTCTGCTACCATGGTTTCTGCGATTCGCCCTACTGCCGAGTCGTTAGCCATGATAAAAGCTAGCGTCAACGAGATGGCCAGCATCAACAAGAAGATGACGGACAGCTTTCTCAACATACATGCCATCCTTGAGAGGATGGAGAATCGGTGGAAGGAGCAACATGAAACAAAGAGCAAGACACATCATCCAACATCACCCGATCTCCAACAAAAACAAGAACAACAGCCATCGCTACTGCCAGCTCCCGTCGACTGCATCGCCGCAGCGTCTCCGTCCAGCGTCTCAACCGCCGACGTGGTCGCCACAGCGTCTTCTCCTGATACAGCATCAAAGGTGTTGGGAGCCGTATCGCTAACATCCAAAGCCAAAACCTTCAACACCACGTCCGAACCCAGGTTCCCAAAAGCCGCCGGAGTCGTCTGCTCGGCGAAGCCGTCGAAATCAACCGTCAGCCCGCTTCACGCCGTCTCACCCATCTTCACGCGGCGTTTGCTGCTGCCGCCGCGACATCTTCGGTCGCTGCCGTCCTCCATGCCCGCCACCGCCGTCACCCGAAGCACCCGCACAGGTGTGGCCAACCGTCCAGCGGCGGCCGTCGCAAAGAGCAAGGCGACGCAGATAGCCGTGGGCCGCCAGATCTGGTCGCCGCCAGATCCACCGCCGCCGGGCCGACGTCGCCTCCGCCTTCGCCCGGGCCGTCTCCGCCCGCGCAGCCGTCGCCGCTCGGTCCGCCTCCGCCCGAGCCGCCACCGCTCGGTCCGCCTCCGCCCGAGCCGCCACCGCTCGGTCTGCCTCCACCGAGTCGCCACCGCCCGGTCCGTCTCCGCCGAGCCGCCGCCGCAGCCCGGGCCTCCTCCGCCGTTCGCAGCCGCTCCGCTGGCCGGGGCCGTCCAGCCCGAGAACCGCCGTCGCCGTGGGCCGCCGGAGCCGCCGCCGCTGGATCCGCCGCCGCCGCCGCCGGACCCGCCGCCGCCACCGCTCCTTCAGTCGCCGCTTTCGAGTTCGACCGATGCGTTCGGCCTCGTGGGAGTTGCGGTCGGTTTTAAAACCGACCGGTTAAGTTAAGGCAAAAAAAAATTCTCCATCCGTTGCAGCATTCCGCCACAGTTCGTCTTCTACATCGGCATCGAAGGTCTTCCACTGACCGCCGTTTAGCAGCTCGAGGACAAGTTGCTTGTCCGGGAGGCGTGTAATGTTATAGACGTGAGCCCTGGGCCTAGCCAGATTATTATTAGGAATTAGAGATTGAGTTCTATTTGAATAAGAGATTGGTTTCCTTGTATTAGAGATAGAGTTAGAGATATGATTGAGATTAGATTCTATCTGTTAGGGGAAGCCATCTATATAAGGAGGCTACCACATGCTATTGGAATCAGGCAGAGTAATAATAAAGTCTCCCCCGTCTAAAGTCTCCTCTCTCTCCCTACGCCGACTCCATCCGACCATCTTCTTGGTGGTGTTTACCCGTTATGAACTAAGGTTCATAACAAATCCACAACACAAGAGAAGGCCAATCAAATGGCACCAGTACTGCCATGTCATCACAATTCACAGGGCCCATTAGATTAGTCAGATTCCTTCTCGGCATATTTAAGGGGAAAACTCATGACCAAAACCTGTGCTTAAGTACTTAACAATATTTCAAATTAAATGGTCCAGTAAAGCACACAGATGACATGGATCCCAATCCGTATCTATAGTGATACTGTGAATAAAGTTGCGGTCCCCAAAGGTGTTCTTTAAAAAAATACAGCTACAGAATACCATCGTATGATCTTGTCTATGCCACACAGCTTAAAGAAAAACAAGTGCAATCAATATATGTCAATACACTAATTCTTTACATAACCAAACAAACACAGAACATTCAGAATATCATTAAGTGGCACGTACCCGCTTGAGAATGCTGACTCAATCTTGCAATCCATCGATAGCTTGACCATTCTCATGCTCGTCTATCTCATGTGAATAATAGGATGATGCTTGAATTCCACCCTCTTCAATTCCATCAAAGAGAGAAGTTCTGGTGCTTCGGTAGTTGCTAAAAGTGCCAAAAATAGCCATATAAGAGTCCATAGAGAATTTGATAAGTGTATAACAAAACATAATATGCAAAAGAAAGGCACTGAAGATGCACATGCAAACTAAAGTAAAGTACTTAGCATTTGAAGGGACTAATGTTGCTATATTTCCAATTTTACAGATCAATAATTATGAATACCTCATCACCTACAATACATGTATCAAAGGGATGGACAGGGAAAGAGAGCAATTTGCATTAGATAAACACACTGAGCAAACTCTCTATGTTAAAACAATCAAAAGTCACAAACTATCAATTGCTATACTATCGGGGACATACCACCAATTAGACCGTTACTATCTCTAACTTTGATAATGGCCAACTCAGCTCTACAAACATCTACATCACAATGGGCTACTTACTCCTAGTTACAAAATATATCTGACTCATAAAACTGGCACAAGGCAGTTGCATGCTCTGATATGGGACCAATAAACAATTGTTTTTGGAACTATTAGACCCAAATCATGAGAAGTCAAAACATCATTGCCTGTGGAGAATGGAGATGTTGCAGTACAACATGCAACTACTGGAAATCAGTGTGTGTGCGCGAAAAAATAACAGAAGAGAAAAAAGAAGTGCTACAAACACTTGGCATTCACATAGGTTTTGTAAGCAGTGTTGTTACTTGTTAGCCCCATGTAACAACATGCAATTGGTCAATTAGCCACAGATCATTCCTAAAAGATACTGGACACTTTTGACAAAGTGAGCAAGAATCTCTTCACCACAGAAACATAAAAAACTTTAGAAGCAAGGTTTGCTGGTGGTCGTACACTTCATCTACAAAGCCTAAATGCATCTCCCTCCAACTAGTCAAATAAACCGTGAGATGATGGCAATGACAGGAGTGGAGCATTCTTACAAATTTAGTACAGCATTCTTACAAATTTAGTACAACTGAAAAATTAGAAGTGTCCTGTGCAAGATTCCAATAATCTTCTCATTAAAAAGAAATAGTTTCATCAATCTTCGGTGGAAGCCCCTTTCACAAAGCTACGCTCAACATATCTATGTTCAAACAAATTATCTAAAGATTCGAATCTAAGCTGGTCAGCAAAAATACATGTATATTGTTCTAGTGATTCAACATAGGCTGTTAACTACGGATAACTTTCAGAGTCAAAACACATGCAGGCATAACTAGTGCGGTGAGCTGCTAGTGGTAACTAGTGACTCGACAAGTATCACAAGTTGACACACATCGGATTCACCATGGTGCACCACTGTGCCCAGCGATCCAGCCAATTTATCAAAATCCAAACCGTTAACCATAACGCAAGGCTCAACTACACAACTGCACTAATCAATCGTCTTAATCCTAACAAAAAGTACGTGTCAATCGCATGCTAATTCTGTCTTGCGGCACTGTATTACAACAATACGAACACAAGTGATCACTACAGCTAGTCAGTGTCCCAATAACAAATCGCTCGCCCTCGTCAACCCTAACTCCAAGCTCTAAAGAAGGAACAACAAGTGCACAGAATCTTACCCCCTGGGGTTCATGGCGCTTGCCGCGACTCAAATCCACTGCCCTGCAAGAATCCAACACCACCCTGATCAGAAGCAAGCAGCCACTCGGGCGTCAAAAACACGGGAAAAATCAGGATAAGTACGACTAATCGGCAGATCTGAGATGGAATCCAGTGAATTTACCTCTCGATTCGCGTACGGATTTGGGAAACTTTGGTGCAGTTTCGTTTGGGATCCGCCGCGTTTGCTACTGCAAGAAGTGGAATGGAAGCGAGGGGGGAAGAATGAATGATGTCAAGAGAGAGGGAGGGGTGCTTCGCCACGTGGACGTGGGTCCAACGTGCCGGGACCTAACGGCAGTGAGATGAGTCCTCCTCGGTACATGTTGTTGTGTGGGTGGCAAATACCTCTAGAAATGAGGGATGACGTGGCTTATTTCGATCATACGGCCGAGGTTTCGCTGGAATACTGATGCCGCCGCCATGTACCTGACCAGTGTGACCACCTCGCCGTCTAATTCGATGGAGTCGCCGCCGAGCCGATGACAGTTTCTTCCGCGTTCAAGTCGTCTCTGGAGATGGACGCCGAGCACTTCCGCGTGCTCGTCTCCCTCCGCGGCGACGCCCCCCGCTGCACCCTTCTCCAAGGTATCATCTCACCCCTCTTTATCTTCTGACGGTAGCCTTCTGCGAGTAGTGATTATCTTCGGTTTCACCCTAGGATAGTACGAGTCTTTAGTAGTTTTGCTGCTTAGTCTCAGCGACCAATGCAAGAAATTTGCAATCTTAAGCATTTCCCAGACCTAATTGAATGAAAATCGCCGGTATTATGCTGCAATGCACTAGTTTTATGCTAGCAGTATTGATCTTATGTACTTACTCAGTGTATTTGCAAGTTTAGTGGCCTTTATTTTTGCCCAATTCAATAACCCTTGAATTATCCGCTCGTGCTACGGTGTTGATCCTAGTGAACCTCAATCTGTTGATAGCTTCTTCCCCCCCTTCCTGAACATACATCTCATGAGTCTATACTAATTGATTCTGTGTTAGTATAGGTTGTCTTATGGTTATGGATCACCCTCTATGAAATCTGGTAGCTTATTTGACTAGTTGAGTAGTTTTGGCAGCTTTCACCTTTTCATTTAGTTTATGCAGGTGACTGTCTGATGATGTTGGATAATACTAGTTTTTGGTTGGCCTAATTAATAGGTTTGGATTTCAGAGGGTCTGCATGTTAATTTTCTGCTGGTATCAGTGGTTTTGGGGGGATATCTCCCAAGAAAGTTGTGAATGCTAGTACCTAGCTTTTGTATAAACTAGTGATGGTAGGATCGATATATCTGTTGTTTATGATGCTTATCCCAAATCCTCATATAGTTTTCTTCTTTTATGTTATTTTTCTATTGCCATATACATAATAATTTGCTCGAAAACCTGATGTCTACCACTTCAGATGATATCACATTAGGATTTCCTTGTTGATAATGCTTAATTGTGTGATTATGCGCTTTTTTACTTTAGGTCCGCTGTCAGTAGTAGATGTCATTAACAAAGCTCCTAGCTCTAGTAGTCTACCAACGTTTGGTTAGTCCATTACTGAAAAAACTGTACTAGAATAAAAGTGCTTAAGAAAACCTAACGTATTTGCTGCAATGCTCAGCTGCAAGGGATTCTTCTAACTTGCTTGCCCATGAGGCTGCATTTGCACTTGGACAAATGCAGGATGCTGAGGCTATCCCTGCACTAGAAGCAGTTCTCAAAGACCTTTCGCTGCATTCAATTGTCTGCCATGAGATAGTTACTATGGCAGAACTTACTGTTGTATGCGGCTTCTAGTGCTTTGCTATCCATTAGAGAAGTTGTATATATTTATTGATCAGGCTGCTGAAGCCCTCAGAGCTATTGGCCTGGAGAAGAGCATTCCCCTGTTGTAGGAGAGTTTAGCAGCTGATCCTGCCGTGGAGGTACAAGAAACTTGCGAGTTGGCTCTGAGACAGATAGAAGAGCAGAAGAATGCAAGTGGTTCTGAAAGCACAACCATTTCACCTTTTCTCTCAGTTGATCCAGCACTGCCTACAAAGCAAGGACTTTCGGTAGAACAGCTATGGTATATCTATCAAGATAGTCGTATATGTGTTCATTGTGTTTCATACACATTGTCTTGATGTTACCAGCATGGTGGATATTTTTCAGGGAGCTTCTCCTCAACGAGCAAGAAAGCATGTATGAATGTTATGTGAAACAACTCAAAAGTTCAGAAATTGAGAACTTTAATTTGATTTTGATTCTCTGAGTTTCTTAGCCAAATTCTCCTCTTAATTCATGCCCAATTAGCCCTAAAACCTTGCCAAATCACTGCATAGCTTAACCTCGTGCGGTCACTGTTCACGTCACGATATTTTCGCCGCCGCCGATATTTGCCACCGTCCCGCTATTTCTTCCGTCGCCAAGCCCTTCTGGCCTCTCCCGCGCCTTCCAGCCCTGCTAGCTCTCCCCCGCCTGCCAGCACCCCATACACCTCATCTGGCATGCTCCAACCGACCCGGGTGCGTGGCAACGCCGCCGACCACACACCACCTCCGCTTCTGCTCTCTTCTCGCGAACTCCCTCTCTCAGCCAACCAGCTGCAATCCTAGACTGCCACGACTCATTACCGAGGTGCCACCACGCCCTGCCGACCTACCTGCCGCCATGGATGCCCTCCCGAAGCAACCCGAGCCAACCCTAAAAATATCCCCTCCCTCGAACCGCCTTAGCCCGGCTATAAAAAGCCCCAAGCCGTCTTCTCCGAGACTCATCCATGCCCAGTGAAGTTCCCCCCGCCCCAATCGGTCCATCATCACCCCCATCACCGGCAATCGCCAAAAATACCCAAAGTAGGCTCAAAACCCGATTCTCCTTCTCCGGTCTATCTCGGTTCAATTGCTCGTGCCATTAGCCTCCCCTTGCCCCCAGGAAACTCCCCGAAGCTTTGCCCTAGCTTCCCAGGCTTTCTTCTTCTCCGCCTCCGAGCTCCTCCGCCCGGTCATGGCGCTCCACCGTGGCCAGCCCATTAGAAGCCTCCCCAATGTAAACCGCCACCACTCCGACTTCCCTGACCACTCCAAGATGGTCAAAAACCCGCCAACTTCAAGAACCGCGGTCCCTACAGCTCCCTAGCCCACAAAACCGTATCGGGTTCACCGGCTCGCCGCCGGCGAACGTCGCCTCTCCGGCCACCACCGACCCCAAAAATGAGTTCCCGGCATCTCCCCGAACCCGTACATAGCTTCGGTTTGCGTCGCAAGTCCCTGGAGCTCTGCCGGTCGGCGCCGCCAACATCCCCTGCTCTTGGCTCGCGCGCGTGCCCGGAGGTTGAAGATGACATTGTGCGCTTTGGGCTGCACAGTGTCGGATTGTTTTAATCGAGTGGGCTGGGCCGCGATTCACTGTAGCGGCCGGATCTCAGCAGCAGCCGGACCCGCATGCACAGTACCGGATTCGGGTGGCCGAACCCGCGATGAACAGTAGGATTCGCGGTGAATAGTGTCAACCCGATAAGAAACAGTAACCAAACCCGTTTAGCCATTTTAAAGCCCAAAAATGCATAAATATAACCGTTTTGACCGTTTCGAGCCCACGAATTTATTTTTCAACCCAAGCACCCAAAAATCCAAAACCCTATTTTATTTGAATTTCTTTAATTTTATTTTTTATTTGTTTTCTTTCTTCCTCGCTCAGTCTTTTGAGCTCGGAATTGATTTATTTTGCTTCCTTTTTGCGTTAGCCCCCGACGTTAATTTTCAAGAAGATCAAGGAGGAGAAGTGCAAGCTCAAGGGCTAGAAGATTATGAACTTGTTGAAATCATAAATCCGCAAGGCAAGTCATATGTCTTTGATCATGTTGAACCTACTTTCCGTTAATTGTTATTTCTTAGTATTTTTATTATTTTATTTGTGCACTGTTATTTTATGTACAATGAATGTGTTGGAATGACATGATATTAGTTAATGTCCTACCACCCGAAAAGCCCAGTTTAATTTGATGGCCATATTCACCTTGACAAAATTTGGTAATATTAAAAGTATTATTAATGTAATCACAGTAGATTAGGAAACTCAACAATCTTTTACTACTAAGAGTTGGCATTTTGCCGATAGAATTTTGAAAGTGAAACTAGGATAAGTAAATATCACGGGGTGCCATGAAATGGCCTAAGCCCATGATCTTATCCTAGGGTGGAGGCATGGTGTGAAATGGTGGCAGTGCCGTGGGCACTGAATATGGGTTTGTGAATGGAATTTGCCTCGGTGAAAATATAAGGACTAGACCCTTATGCCAAGTAAAGAATATAGCCACCGCTCAACCACAAGCGTTGACTTGTCAAACCTGGTTTTAGTAGCTGCTCTGATCGATTGAATATCTACAATGGTATGATATACTGTTCCAGGAGGGAACAGTCGGCGTTGGATTGTGGTATGGAAACGGTAAAACCATATTTCACAACGGTAGGCTCCGCTCTGTCAGGCCGCCGTATCCTGGATAGAGGGTCCATAGTCTATCGGGTAGATGCTACATAAAGAGATGAGCAGTGAAACAACCTTGTTTTCTCAACTCAGTCATGAGGGTTGAGAGATCTTGTGGGTAAAGTTGGGCAGCTCTGCAGAGTCATTTATAAATGGTATTCGAATACATCGTGCTTCCGGTATATGAAGCTGTGTTTAATGGGTGATTCCAACAGCGAGGCATAAGTAGATTTGGAATGGTTTTGGAAATATGGAAGTATGTTAATCAAATTTGGAAAACCCCAATTACCTTAAGAAGTTTATGATTCGATGTTTTATGTTTAAAAACAAAGTGTTTACAAACAAAATTGCATCCACACAAATATAATAAACTGTTTTACCCATTTTCATGGCAATTCCTTTCATATAGTTAAATAGCATTTTCCCATGTGACTTGTTGAGTACGGTTGATTGTACTCATACTTGCTAAAATCATTACCAGATGATGTCTGGCAAGAAAGTGAAGAAGCTTTTGAAGACAACGCCCATCTGTACAATGTAGATGATGCTTGGTGTTAGGGTTTAGTCCTACACTCAAGCCTGCCTGTGGAGTCTATTTTGGTAATGTATCTTTGGGTTGTACGCCCTTTATGTAAATTTGGCTGTTAAGCCTTACTTTTGCAATAAAGTTTGGTTTTTATGCTTAAGCTTGCTTTGGCAATGATGTACACTCTTCTACAATACTCGCAGCTGAACAATTCTGGGCAGTTGCGAGGGTAACCTAACGCTCCCAGAAATGGGGGTGTTACATTATGGAACTCTTTTTGCGCTTAGGAATGATGGTGGAGATGCTGCTGTTCTGCTATCATTGCAGTTCTAGGTGTCAAAAGTGCTCTTCTACTCCATGAGGTTTGCTTGAACTTTAACTAATCTCGTTCGCATCTTTTTTCCACAAGCAAAACTTATGCAAGATGAAATTTCTTGTTTTAATTAAGTCACTTGCCTTGTTATGATAAAGAAAGAACATTGTTCGGCGTCGTAATGCACAGCGAGGGGCTCAGGCGCCGGCATCAGAGGGCGGTAGTTTGGAAGCGGGATAGGATATGTATCCTACTCGATCTCTAGTTTACTTTAAATGCCAGATAGATATCTATAGTTTGGAAGCGGGATAGGATTTGTATTCGAAATAGGATTGGTTTCGGACTATAAAAGGGGAGGGAGCTTACTCGTTGTATCAGGCAGCAAATAATGCAATTAGAGGGGGTCTAATGCAAAAACCACTAACCCATGCCACGCGTCTCAATCTGGACCGCGGAAGTTCGATCGGGCGGCTCAGAGAAGCCACAGGTATCGCAGAATCGTATCCGACCGCAGCCTATGGCCCACATGTCAGCCGGTTGCGTTCCGAAACAAAGCAGAAGACCAGAATCCAGAGCGACAGACCATCACCGTCCATGGCTTCCAACGACCTCTTCGCAGGCTTGCCTCCGCCAACCACCGCCCCGGCCAGCGGCGGAGACCGTGCGGCCTCCCCCTCGCCGCCTCCGCCGGCGCTGCAGCCACCAATGCGACCTGCGCTGAAGAGTGCCCTCAAGCGGGACAAGCCCGCCTCCTCCTCCGACGCCACCTCCTCCTCACCCCCAGCCGCTGTCACCACCCCCACGAAGGCCGCAGCCGAAGGCCGTGGTGAGATCTCTGATCCACCACTCCCTAAGCATTTCCAATTGGCTGCGGCTGCTGCTTGGGACCCCTACTCAAATGAACTCTTCTAGTCCATTAGGTTGTGTTGCTGTAGATTTTTCCGCCGATTTGTTGTTGGTTTGGTACCACTTAGGAGCAATCGGACAGAGCGGCGCTAGAGTGTCGTGGCTTTATTGCAGAATTTGGTGTGGAGATCGAGATGCGAATGTTGTTAATAGGAGGGGATTTCTATGTCGGGATTAGGGTTTCCTGTTTACCATACCCTAGAATGAGCTCAATGAGAGCAGAAAATAGGGTTTCATCTGTTAAGACTTGGGTTGGGTGGCTTCAGATTAGTGTCTTCACCAGCCAGAATTGCTTAGTTGAGCAAATTAGTCCAACGTGTTGCGGAACTAGACGAAAACATATGCAAATCTTAACCCTAGGGCCTGTGGAAAACTCGAGTTGTAACAACCTCCTCTTAGTTTTGTCAGGATAATAACCTCCTCTTTTATATGTTGTAGGTTGAACAGTAGAGGCAAACTTGAAATGCAACAGAAGCTGGCTCTAAAAGATGCTAAATTAGTTCAGTGGTAGCAAAGATAGGAATCTGAACCTGGTTTAGATGAGTGCGCCCCTGTCTGAATTTTTAAAAGCTTAATTCAGCCTGTTTTTTAGCTTACTGCCATGGGCCCAGGGTTTGCCTCCACCTTGAAGTAACTCAATTGGGACTATAGTGGATCCTGGTAAAATTATTGCCAGGTACAAAGTACCAACTTTGTTCACTAGAATTTTCTGGGCATTGTTTGCAAGAAGGTATCTTGTAAAGATACATTTTTCTCTAGGTTATTTGGTGCTGGATGTATTAGCAGAATCTGATGATATTGTTGACCAGTGACCAGTATGGCTGGCAGCCTGGTATTAGGTTACTCGTAACCTTCAAAGGTGAAACTATAAGTGACAGTGCATCTTGTCTTATATCAGAGTTCTGTCAGCTGTGCCAGCACTGAATGTGTAGCTCTGTGCTTATGGCAAGATAATATGGGTGAAAAAACGATGAAACTATATCTCCGTTTGCCTTAAGGTTCTGGTTCATCCAGTTATTTTTCCACATGTTTTCCTGATGGTTTACAAGTAACCTTGTATATTGTGTGCTCTTCTCACCAAATGCTGCTAGCAATAGCAGAGTTCTTTTACCTGCCACATGGTCATGTTCTAAGATCAATATTTTCTTGCAGTTCCTGAGAAGCGTCTTCGGTTCAGAACTACTGTTGATGCATCAGAAATGCAAATCATTGAAGCTATGCAGAAGATAACTTCACACATAGGGAATCCTTCAAAATTCAGCAAGGCATCAAAACTAGCTCTGCAGCTTATTGAGGCTGGAAGTGTCAAGCCAGGGACAATCGGTCACTTCTTTGCTATATTAGAGGCTGCAATGTCTTCACCAGGAGCTTGTAATGAGCCTTCTGTACGTGCAGATTACCAGGCTTTGTTTAATGCCACTCACAGTGTAACAGAGGTGAAGCTTCTGCTGTTTTTGAAACAAATAGTTGAAAAAGTCTCGAGCTTTCTTCCTTTCTGTGCAGTTCTGTTAAGCCATTGTAACGTGTATTTACGACTTGTGGTTGATGTGCAGTGTTTCAACCAACAGCAGAAAAATCAGTTTGACATATGGGTGCTGCATGCGGTGGTGGCTAATGATCTTTTTACCGATGACAGTTTTGTGGTGAGTGTATTGTGGTGAAACGCTCTTGTTGCTTATTTTCTCAATCCAAGTGTGAAATTTGTGTTATACCTGTATGCTTAGGCTGCTGTAACCAGTCTACTTGCATGTCCTGATTGTCCCTTACGAAATTTCGTTTCAATATCTGAGTGTCTTATGGCACAACGCAATACTGGCCTGTGTGTTTTGACTAATATACTTGCATTTATTTTGTAGTTCTCAAAGGCTGTAGGGAAGATCAAATATGCCACCTCAGCCCTGCCAGTAGCGACAGTGGATGATGATAACGATGAAGCAGCAGCGCTTGCAGTTGCTGAAAGCAAATCTGGCACCAAAGAGAATAAAGTAGATGATAACGTGCAAGCCTCCAACTCAAGAGAAGAATCCTCTGATCCTTTTGGTTTAGATGATCTTCTTGAGCACCAGTCGAAGAAATCCGAAAGGGCTCGAGAGAAAGCGGTAGCAGCTCTGAACAGAAAAGCGGATGAGGAGGAATCAAAGAGATTTCTGAAGTCACAGCGAGAAGCCCTTCTGAAATGTCTAGATATAGCTGCTCGGCGCTATAGGATACCATGGTGAGTTATCTGACAACATGCCATGTGTTACTAACCATATACTACAGTTTGTTGTGCTAAATTCTCTCTTGCTTGTCAGGACGCAGACTGCCATTGACATCTTTGCCAAGCATGCTTACGACAACATGAACCGGTTCACGAAGCAGCAGAGGGACGCCATCGAGAAGCTGTGGAATTCAATCAAAGAGCAGCAGATCCGACGGAAGCAGGGGAAGTCGGTGAGCGGGAAGCTTGATGTGAATGCATTTGAGTATCTCCAGGAGAAGTACTCCCACGAGAAGATCAGCATTCGACACGCTGTAGGTGGTGGGGGCGAACGGCGTGCGACACAGTGGCTCGGTTAAGTCGATAAGCTGCTGCGTGATCCGGCTCTCCCTGGTGCAGTCTGATGATGTGTGATCATTCACCATGGAAAAACTGCAAGCTAGGTCTGGGTGATTCCACAACGGCGGCGTTCATCTGAGGTGTTGGGTCCATGGACTTCTGTGTAGAGTGTGACTAATACGATGATGCAATGCGTTCCTTGCTTCGATGCCAAGCGTGCGATTTATACTTTGATATTCCTGTATGAGTGGTTGTCATCTCCATTCGTATGATCTCATCTGGATTGTAGCCTTGTAATATTGTCGCAGAATGTAGAACCTCCCATTTGGATGGATGCACATCCATGAGTTTCGCTGCTCGTGCAACCGTGCTCACGTGTGCGTGCTGTTGTATGTGTGCAGATTTCTTTTCGTCGTCGTCTCGTAACTGCAAGTTGGACAATCGTTTCGCTGCTTGTAAGCATGTGAAATAAACTACTCTCCCTGTTCAAATTCATAGGATGTGTTTTTTGAATGATCTTATCTATAAATATTGGATCTTTAATAAATATGTAACTTTATTTGTTATTTTCTATATGCATATATTGAATATAGTGTTTAGAGATAATAATTAGAGGTAATCTAGCTATTTTTAGGGCCTGTTTGGAACTGCTCCGCTCCCAACTTCGCTAACCAAACAGGTCTAACTCTAAAAACTCTGCTCCAAGAAAAAGGTGGAGTTAGGGCCTGTTTGGGAGAGCTCCACCAGCTCCAGATTCATCAAATTCAGATCCAGATTCACTTTTCCAAGCCAAATAGTTCCAGCTCCAGCAGCTCTACCGTGGATCTGCTCCACCAAAACCATGGATCTGGCTCCAGATTCACCAAATCCATGGAGCACCTCAAGAGGTGCTCCACCAAACTCAAATTGGTGGAGTTTGGGAAAATTACCCACCATTGCCACTGGTTACACAAAAAATGGTTCGTTTTCTTTTCCCCCGCCTCCTCCCGCGTCACCTCCCGGGCTCCGCCTCCTCCCGCGTCCTCCCGACCGCCTCCTCCCGGCCTCCGCCTCCCCCGCCTCCTCCCGGCCTCCGCCTCCTCCCGCGTCACCTCCCGGGCTCCGCCTCCTCCCGCGTCCTCCCGACCGCCTCCTCCCGGCCTCCGCCTCCCCCGCCTCCTCCTGTTCCGGCACCGCCTCCTCCCGGCCTCATCCCGGCCTCCGCCTCCCCCGCCTCCTCCCGGCCTCCGCCTCCCCCGCGTCCGCCGTGCGCCTCGCCTGCGCCGCCCGGGGCCGCACCCGCCTCCCCCGCCTCCTCCCGGCCTCCGCCTCCCCCTGGGCCGGCGCCGCCTCCCCCGCGTCCGCCGTCCGCCTCGCCTGCGCCGCCCGGGGCCGCGCCTGCCTCCTCCCGGCCTCCGCCTCCCCCCGGGCCGGCACCGCCGTCCGCCTCGCCTGCGCCGTCCGCCGTTGGATTTTTTTTCATTTTGCCCCCTGACGCGTGGGGCCCAGGTGGAAGTGAGATAGAGAGGGAGGTGGAGCTGTACCAAACACTTTGACGAATCCCAGATCCACCATGGAGCTGCTCCACGGTGAATCCAGCTCCAGATCCACGTTTTTCGTGAATCTGGAGTTAGTGGAGCTCTCCCAAACAGGCCCTTAGAGGCCAACTCCACGTTTTTTTATGGAGCTCCTCAAAGGGTACTCCACAAACAAAAGTTTCCAAACTCCTTATAAAGTTGGTGAAAAATTACCCACCATTACCATTACACAATTCCTCTCTCCGTACCGATTGGATTTCATTTCCACCCGACGTTCCTTCTAGCCTTACGCTCGCCGCCTCCCCAGTGACGCCAACTCCCGATCCAGCGAATCCAATTGCCTCGGCGCCGGCGGCCGGGCGGGCGCCCATGAGCTACTCGGCGGTGTGGGCTCCCCCCTCCGCTATCGGCCCCGCGTCCGGAGGCAAGCTGCGGCGGCGGGGGGGACAGCCTCGTCCTCCTTCCGTGCCAGTTTTCCTCTCTTGCAGACCTCTCCTTCTGTATAGCCTTGAATTAGAGAGAACATCACCGAGCAAAAAGGGGCAGCAAAAAGGCTTCCTGTAGATCCCACAGAGACCTCGTTTTTTCCCAGGAAGTCAGGTTAATTTCTTTTCTTTTTGAAGTATCATCATGGTTCACTAGTTCTGCCAAGAATTGGAACTTAGTTGTTTTTCTTCATTCCTAGAATCTTTGGTAAACGAGTTCTTTGTAGGAGGTGCTTATGGCCTTTAGCTAAGATTGAGTGCGGATCGGATAAACTAGGGTTTGGCTAGTTTGCAATCTTGCAAGGGCAATTCCGATTTTGTTTTAGCTTTGGGGGCAAAGTAATTACAGCATCCTTCCAATTCCATTATTGTTCTCTAGCAATTAATTTCTTGTTATTTCTACCAGGTAGGTCGATTCTTGGAATTTCATGGGTGTAAAATTGGGTGCAGTAAGGCGAGGAAATTTGGGATTTTTCGCATATGCAGGAACAGGTGTTTAGTTCTCCATATGCTATCGTTCTCCTCACCAAAATAGCACTAAGCTTGTGAGGTCCTTGATTCGAGTGTGTTCTGTGAGAATACTTGGATTGGTACGGTCTGTTCATTTTATTCACAGTTGTTCAGGGCATTGTTGGTGTCCACTTCAATTTTGCAATCTGAGACGAGTATGCGTCGTGTCCGAGTCTCATCCCACCAGTCTCCATTCCACAAGCTGGGTGATTCACAGATGCAATTGACGCCCAAATTCTGGTTTGCCGCTACCTCTGTACTGCAGTCGTCGACGCCATCCTCAAATATGGAGCAATCCTCATGGGAGACACCCCTCATACCTGGTCTCCCGGACGATGCTGCACTCAATTGCCTCCTCCGGCTACCTGTTGAGGCCCATGATGCCTGCAGGCTTGTCTGTCGCCGGAGGCATCACCTCCTGGCCGACAAGGCTCGATTCTTCATGCAAAGAAAGGCAATGGGCTTCCGGTCACCATGGTTGTTCACCCTGGCATTCCACCGTTGCACGGGCAAGATACAGTGGAAGGTGCTGGACCTGAACTACTTAACCTGGCACACAATTCCCACCATGCCGTGTCAGGACAGGGCTTGCCCCCGTGGGTTTGGCCGTGGGTTTCGGTAAAGAAATAAATTGAGACATTGTTGTAAGTAGTAGATGTTTGTTGGCACTGAACAAAATTGTTGTATTTTGCTCTTTACACTGATGAGTGCACTCTACTAGATTTTGCAGCATATTGTCAAGAACCTGTTACCTAATCAGATAAATTTGTATTCAGTCTTCCTTTGTAGCAGATGAAAGCATCCATGAATTGTTTGTTGGACACAGCATAAATGTGCTTATGTTACAAGTAGTGACAGATAAAGTTCTGTAAAATAGCTCTTCTGTCATCAAAATTCAGAACTGTAGTTGGTGTTGGAGTATATATGCTGTTATTAAGTATTGTCTATTGATGCCTGTAGTTCTAGATCAGTTCTGCAGAACCTTGGAGTTTATTCTGGGGATCAGTGTTGTGGCATTCTGCTCTCCTGAACTGAACACTAATGTTGATTTTGGAGGCCAGTGATGTGGTATTCTGCCATAGTTGTCTGTACAAGTATCTCATTCAGATGCGGTGACTGCATCTGCATGCTTAGCTTCATTCATTGGACACAGTGCAGCTGTCAATAACTTTTTGTCCTCAGGGCTCTTGTTTCTCCCCTCCATGCTTGAGGCAATATATGGTTTGTTCTATATATAACTTGGACAGCGTTGCAATTTATGGAACAAAATGATGGAATTATTTGACCAAAATATTTGTTTTTTGGTTTTCTCAAATAAATTAATTGCGATTATAATATTTTTACATCATATTTCAATTGGCAACAAAAAATATTCAGTTACATATGCTCCGCAGACATCAAAACATACACCAAACATCATTCAGGGGCACATTGAACTTTTCTCAGGGAAACCTCACATTCCTGGAGCTGGAGCTAGCTGCGTGCCAAACAGGACCACCTGCTCCAGGAACTCCATAGTGGAGCTGCTCCATGGTGGAGTTGGTGAAGCAGAGCTGAAAAAACTAGAGCAGAGCAGTCCCAAACATGCCCTTACTATCATCTTAGTCTATGTACTAAGAAAAAAGATATCTTATAAATCTGGACTGAGGAGTACTGTTTAATGCAGCAGCATTTTGATTAGATAGTAAATATGTAAGGTGCTTGTTTGCGGGTCTGTTTGGCTAGGTCTGTTCTTTTTTGTTGCGGCTTGTGGCTTTTGACTGAAATTTTTGAATTTTGGCTATTTACGGTACATATTACGGAGAGACAGATACTCACTTGTGATTTTGGCTGGTACAAATATTGGGCTTTTAACGTGTAGATCGTTTAACTTGTAGACCCTGTCTTGAGAAAATATTCCGTTTAAAAGTTAGGTACTGTAGACCCTGTCTTGAGAAAATACCCTGACTTGCCAAACAGGCCCTATGGCTTTTGGCTGAAATTTTTGAATTTTGACTGTTTATGGTACAAATCACGGAGAGACAGATACTCACTTGCGATTTTGGCTGGTACAGATGTTGGACTTTTAACATGTAGATCGTTTAACTTGTAAACCTAGAACTCGTCTTAAAAAAAATACTCCGTTTAAAAGTTAGGTACTATAGTAAAAATCAAAGCCGCTAGTTTTAGAGGAAAAGAACAGGCAGGCCTTCTTCCATAGACCGAGGTAGCTTCGCTCCTGCCATTTCGTGGAAATGCAAGTACCAGCAGTGAGCAAAATCCTCCATAATTTTTTTATAATACAACACTGGAGTTTTTGTGTTACTGATCATAAATGTTCATCTTCTCAGAATCTCAGAGAAGAGCAAGGAAAGGAAGCAATAACTGCTTCGCAAAAAACCACTCAACAACGAGGAAGCAGAAAACGAGACGAACTGAACCCGGAGAAGAGAACCAGTGAGAGAGAGAGAGAGAGTAAAAGATGGGTCTAAACTAACCATGAGTTAATCAGCTCGCAATAGTCAGATTAACTAGAATCATACGATGGCCGGATAAATCCAGTGGCAGGTGGCGGAGAGAGACGAGTCGACCATGCAAAGTGCGGGCGTTCGGCGCGAAATGCTTTCTTTATACCATCAGTACGTCCGTGCACACTCACCTGAATTTATCAATTTAAGATTGATTGATACCTCACTCCCCTCCTCCTCTTCCCTTCGCTTCGGCATTCCTGTGCAAGTGCGCAACTGCAACTAGTGTATATATATCCTTCTACTCTACCCCATGCGTGAACTAGCAGCGGCACTCCCGCATTCTAAGCTGTGCAGGTGGGGTGCCACAAGCTAAGCAAATACTACGGGTCCTTCTGCTCAACGAAGCATCTGCTCCCTCCGAACCAGACACCCTGTCCTACTTGTCTGCACCTCCTCCTCCCCCTCTCCTTCTTCACCAGCTGAGCTATCTATAAATCCATCTCATCCCAAGTTGCACCGGCTGGTACTGGTGGTATAAGACATGGCTGGTACTGCTGCTGCCGCCGGGACAGGCGCTGGGTCGCCGTGCGGTGCGTGCAAGTTCCTGCGGCGGCGGTGCGTGCCGGAGTGCGTGTTCGCGCCCTACTTCAGCTCCGACCAGGGCGCGGCGAGGTTCGCCGCCATCCACAAGGTGTTTGGCGCCAGCAACGCCTCCAAGCTGCTCTCTCACCTCCCCGTCGCCGACCGCGGCGAGGCCGTCGTCACCATCAACTACGAGGCGCAGGCCAGGATCCGCGACCCCGTCTACGGATGCGTCGCGCATATCTTCGCGCTGCAGCAGCAGGTCAGCAACTTCAAACAATCACTTCTTGCATGCATGCATGCATGCCAGCTCTTCCTGCACACCTTATGGCTCATGTTTCAGATATTGCACAGTAGCATCATGCTATCAGTTACCTTAATTACTGCGATTTATATGAGTTCTATGTTTATACGAAGTTTGGAGTACTTAAGCAATGTGCTTGCTATGGATTGATTTGTTTTTCAGATTCTTGGATGATTATATATACAGGTTACAATCCTGCAAGCGCAGCTTATGCAGGCCAAGGCGCAGCTAGCCTGCGGCATCCAGAGCAGCTCGCACTCGCCGGTGAGCCACCACCAGTGGCCGGACAACAGCATCAGCGCCCTACTCCGGCAGGACATGCCATGCAACTCAAGAAGGCCCCTCGACGACCGCGCCGACTGCTTCGCCGGTGGCGTGCTTCTGCCGGAGATCATGGGCTTCAAGGACGACGTTTCCATGCAGCATTGCAGCAAGGCGGATCCCGGAGAGCTCCAGTACCTGGCGCAGGCTATGATGAGAAGCTCAAACTGCCCTCTGTAGAATGAATCCATTTTGCTTCGACTTCAACTGATGGAAGTGCGAGAGCTAGAATGGAAAAGGGGAAATTAACCTGTACTGAACTTTTTATCAGTGTTCTGATCCTAGAGTTATAGTGGACAAGCTTGCGTTGATGATTAGTACTAAATAATAGCACTTCTTGCAAGTCTTGATAATGACATCGCTGGCTATGTGGAAGTGTAATCTTGCTGACCTAGTGATGTGGCCCAAATTGAGTGACTAGGTTACAGCAAGACATATGAAACAAAGTTCAGTATGTCATGCGTCAGATCAGATGATAAAGTAGAAGTGTAAAACTGCACTAGAAACTGCTGTACTATTGCTCAGCTGGTCTTGCAAACAGATATTCATTCTGCTTCAATTTCTGTGCAAGCATGTCTTCATGAGATTTGAAATGTTTTCCTGATTGATGTTCGAAAGGTGATGATATGATGTCCCTTGCAAACTCACTGGATAAACAATACTATCAGCGATTGTCTTTTTTTCGTGGGAATATTGTTATAGTGTAAGTTTGAACATAATTTTGCTTGGTTCTTTTTTTTGTGCAAATTTTGAAGTTTCAGAATGCGATCCAAAAGTTGAAGGAAGAGTTATTACACAACTTCGAGTTTTCACCAAAAATTTTCTCTCTAGAGACCCTAAAAGCAGTTGTATATATTCATAGACTGCTGCTGATAATCCTAGTTTTTCATGTCCTGTACAAAGATTGTCCCCTTGATTAAGGACAGGTATGAACTCCTCAGCCGCAGCAACGTTTACTTTTGGTTCAATTAACTGCATGTAGGAGTACGTTCTACATAAATGTTGACCTTACAAACGGATGCAGAAACACGGTGAAGGTCACTGATCCCAATGGCTGATTTCTTGGTAGAATTGACTGTAATTGGATGATTGACCAAGTTAACCGGTACTACTAGTAAATTACTCCTGCTAGTACATTCTTGTTGTTATCCCAGCGAAAAGAAAAACTCTAGCACTCCAAATAGAATCACGCTAAAGTACCATATTGAGCACACTAAAGACATACAGTAGTACAAGTCCATTGGAATGGTTACGTTAGACATTCCAATGGCCATACCATTGCAATAATTGAAATAGATAAACCAAATACTGCCTTGAGTGTTTGGAGTGCTGGCAGTAGCTAGACCAATGCAGTATTTGGTGTTACCCTAATATAGTGTTTCTTCAGTTTAGTAATCACATAAGAACAGTGCTACTGCTGTAGGTTTGTGGGACTAGCATCTTGGGACTCCACAATTTCATTCACATATGTTCACTGAATCCATTACAAAAGGCTAAAAGTTAAGGCCAGAACCAAAAGCTAAGAGCAATATCTAGCCAATGAGCAGCTAACTGTTCAGGTCATCTAATAGGCTAATACTGCTGCAAGCAAACAAGCAAGAACCTGCACATAAGCTACTACAATCTGGAGTAATATTATCTGCTTGAACACCACGAATGCAAGCAAGCACAGTTGATTTAACAACTGGTATAGGCCAGTGACTTTTGTGATCCGTCCTCTTTATCGATTGGAGCAAAGCCGTAGATTTAACGCGTGATTAATGTGGGTCAGTATAAGATGATCTACACATGGACATGGTTTGGTAGCCTAGGATGCTAGCCATCAGTGATTAGGTGGCCCTAACACTGACTCAAGTTTTGTTCTTATTAGTGTCTGAAGGTCAAGAGATCAGTTCACAGCAAGCTCAGTTTTTGCAAACCTAGAGAAGAGAAAGGAGAATTTCCAAATATGTGTTGTCATCTTTGTTTGCAATTTTTATTGGTCAATGGCCTGAGAAACAAACATTGAAGTGTACAAGAGATTGTCTCTTAAAGTTGAAGGCAATTTCATTATTTTTCTTTGCTTTGGCCCTTTTTGTTTTGTAAGTATATACTTATGAAACAAGGAGTACCAGTAGTATATGTTTGGATTCAAGTGGTCAAGAAGCTGGTCACCGGTCAAACAAAGCTAAGCGCAAAAGGCATGCTTATAATGGCACTTGAGAGTTATTAGACCCTACTAATGAAACAACTTTAGCACTAATCCCAAACCATAAATTAAGAGCCAAATGGAAAGGAAAGCTAGTGCTTTTCTGCGAGTGTGCAGTTGCTTTGGCGTAGTCTTGGACCAAAAGAAGACGGTTTGTAATTGGAGGAGTCAAAATATGCAAGCTTTGGCCCTATCTATCTCCAAGCCAATAGTGATCATAACAATAGCTGTTCGAAACAGAAAAGGTCGAAAGAAAAGAAGGCAAGGGAGATGGAATATGTAGAACAAATGCCTTGGAAATTGTGAATGTGGCGCCTCTCCATCATTTCAGTTCAAGAGATTTTCTTTTTCTTTTTGAGCTCCAGTTCAAGACTCCTGGTGAAGCGAACTTTACTTGGTCTTGGATTGGAACTAAGTATATTTTGTTTGCAAATTAAAAAGACAGAGAGAGGGAGGGCCTTGTAGTTTTGTAGGCCCAAAACTGGTAAGGCAACCCAAAAAAAAAAAGTCCCAAATTGCGGCCCAAACTTGGAACCCAACTCTGACCCGAGAGCTACGACGCTGTCGGCGGAGACCAGTCCCCGGGGTTACTCTCCGGCGCCGGGAAGGCCCTCCTCGGTATCGCGGCGCTAGTGAGCGTCCCCACACAGTCAGTCACCTTCTACCTGCAGCTCGGGTGGTGAGGTCTCTTTCTGTCTTGATGCGAGTCGTGGTTAGAATTTGTGTTCGGGATGAAACTCAAGTGAATCCCTGCTTGCTTTGATTTTTGTATCTCTTGATGAATCGGTTCCATGACCTGGAGAGGTTTAGTTATGGTGATCTGTGAGCTCTGATTTGGTTCCGTGATTACATGAACGAAGCTTAGCATGAGTTTGGTGCTCTGTGGCCAGGGTTTACCGATCTCTGATTTTTCTTTGGTTGGGTTCTGTAGTTCGGAATATTCTGGCCAGCGTTTAATTTTCAGTCACGAGTGAGGGCAAACACTAGAAACAAGTTAAACTTTTTCGTTGTAATGGCGTCGATATGCGTCTTTGTAAGCTTAGCTCTGATCTGATGAAGTAGTTGTATGGTTGTCCATTTTTGTTTGCACATGTAGCTGATGATCCTATGGTTAGTCAAGAAATGCAGGGTGAAAATTTAGTCTTGTGATATCATCAGCTTATTATGTCTACAGTCAGTTTTTGCCATTCTTATGCTGCTACTTTGCGACCGTGGTTAGTGTCTGAATAATTTTTCATTGAGCAATGATACTAACTAAACATTCAGTTTGGTTGGTGCGCATCTGGTTGGTTGTTCATCCCTTTCCATCAACGCAACATCCTTTGTTGCTGGCTGCTAGTAGTCTAGTACTGTTAACACAGCCTGGTACTAACCATCCTCAGCAGGCCATAGCAACCGCATTTGCTGCAAAGTGTTCCTCTTTGCAATTGCTTCAGTCATAGTGGTGGTCCTGAATTTCTTAAGGTTTGTCAGGTCATTACTCACAGCGTTTCTTTGTGCAGTCGAGGTTAAGAACTAATTCCATGGTCCTCGCAAAAAAGGAACTATTTCCATGGGTCTAACCTTCTGCTAAATTATGTGATTAGCAGGATGTTGCACTTTTGAGGGCCCTATGTTTCTTTTTAGAAAATTGAGATGAAGTACATGATCAGAGAATACAATTAAGAGATCTGAAAGCCAAAGACAACTTCCATGATGGTAACTAGCACATGCGCCGGCACATATTGTCATTTTTTTTTTCAGGCACAGACCTAACTCGCCTAACTGGAGCTTGGATCTTCAGTGCTTAATATGATTTAAGTGGAGCCCTGAAAAGACTTTCAGGTTATAAACACAAGGCAGAGTATATGAGAATATTGCATATTGGACCTGCTACAACAGTGCATACACCCGATTGATGTGACATGCTGTTACTACATAGTCGTGCTCTCTTTCTACTGTAATGCAACTTCTCTAGTAATACTAGTACCTTTTCACAGTTAGCCGGTGACATCCATTGGTCAGCCAACTAAATGTGGCACTCACCTCTGTGTTGTCAGTTTATTCTGTGGGCAGGAGTTTCTTTACTGTTACTGCAACACTGACTGACATCTTCCTTTCAGAAAGCAGTGGGAAAAGAGGAGTGCAGAGCCATCAGCCATGATGGCAATAAAGAATAGGAACAACAAACAGAGAGGGGGGAGAGTGACAGAGAGAGCATTTGGCCACGTTTCTTCCAACTACTACTAGCAACTAAAATTTGTTGTAGTGCTTGTGTTTTGTGGATCTGAATCCTCACCCATCTCAATTCCGATCTGGTCTTCCACTTCTCCCCCTTGTCTTCTCCCTGTTGCAGTTGCAGGCACGGAGTGCCAGCAGTACTGCAGCAAGAAGAAGCAGGGATCTCGAATTCTCATGGCCACAAAGGTTCTTGACAGGCTCACGGTGGCGGCCTCGCCTACGGCGGCCGGCGGCGTGCTCCCCCTGACCTTCTTCGACGTGCCCTGGCTCTTCACCGGCCCGGTGGAGCGCGTCTTCTTCTACTCCTACCCCAACCCGGTCGACCACTTCACCGCCCACCTCCTGCCTTCCCTCGTGTCCTCCCTCTCCGCCGCGTTGCACGGCTTCTACCCTCTTCTTGGCCGCGTCAGGCCGTGCCCGGACGGCGGTGGCGGGTACGAGTTCTGCTCTGCGGGTGTGGATGGGGACAGCGTCGAGTTCACCGTCGCCGAGAGCTCCGACAACTTCGACGAGCTGTCCGGCGGCCGGCCGCGGGATGTTGGCCGGCTTTACTCGTTGGTACCGCAGCTCCCAAGAACGGAGGATGGAAGCTTCTCTCTCGCCGCGGTGCAGGTGACGGTGTTTGCTGGCCGGGGGCTTGCCGTCGGCGTGTCCATCCACCATGTGGCCTGTGACGATTCCAGCTACATGCATTTCGTGAAGACCTGGGCCGGCCATTGCCGGGTGGCTGCCGGCGAGGACGCCGCCGCGGTGCCACCGCCACCGTTCTTGGACCGTGCGGTGGTCGCTGATCCCGACGGCCTTGCCGCCAGGACGCTCGATGAAATGCGGCAACTGGCGGCCAACGGGCCACCTCCGCCACCGCCGCCCGGGCCGCCCTCGAAGCTGGTCATCGCGTCGTTCACGCTCACCCGCGACTGCATTGATAAGCTCAAGCAACGTGTCGTGGCCAAGGGCATGACGGCTGGCAATGGCGGTGGGCGCGTCCACTGCTCGGCGTTCACGGTGGCGTGCGCGTTCGCGTGGGCCTGCTTGGTGAGAGTCGACGGCAGCTGTACCGGCAAGAAGCTCGCGCACCTGCTGTTCTCGGTGGAATGCCGTCGCCGGCTCACCCCGCCGATCCCACAGGAGTACCTTGGCAACTGCCTCCGGCCTTGCTTCGTCGAGGTCGACATGGGCGACCTTCTTGGGGCCGACGGCGTCGCGACGGCGGCCACAGCGATAGGCGCGGCCATCAAAGGGCTCGATGACGGCGTGCTGAACGGCGCCGACGGATGGTTCCTCAAGATCCTGTCGCTGGTGCCGGAGCGGCCAATGTCAGTGGGCGGCTCGCCGCGGTACGGCGTTTACGACACTGACTTCGGCCTGGGCCGGCCGAAGAAAGTGGAGCTGGTGTCCGTCGACAAGACGCCCGGCACGGTGTCGTTGGCGGAGGGTCGCGACGGGCAGGGCGGGATCGAGATCGGGGTGGTGCTGCCGGAGGCCGAGATGGCACAATTGAGCTCATGCTTCTCTGAAGGATTGAAGCAGCCGTGAGATCTTGCAGAATGCAGAGGCGATTACTGCAACAGTTGTTGATCTTGCAAATTGCAGTTGTTGATCATATGAGATTGAGAGTGCATATTTCAGATATGGATAATACATGTTAATGGAGTTGTATGTTCATGTGTGATACATTGTTGATGGAGAATGATAATGAGAGCAAATTAGCAATGGATCGATCATTGATACGGTAGGAGCACACAGCTGAATCTGCTTGTACACAACTCAAAAACCATTGAAGCAGCAGCAGCAGTATCCTCTATACTTGACAGCAGCTTGAACGATTATTTTTCTGAAGCATCTGAATCTCCGTTTTGCTTTAAATACTGACTAGCTTTGTGATGAATTCACTGATTGTGATGTAGCCACCATGAAAACGATGGTTTGGCGAGGAATATCTATTGTTTAACCGGATCTCTTGGGTCTCGCGTGCTTCATCGGCATTGACGTTTGATCGGTTGAGATTTCAGAGTTCGTTTGTCTAGTCCGTTAGTTGACCCTTGCATCACTCGGTAGCAATGGTTGAGATGCGCATAGATCATACAGGTTTGCAGCAACGAGGCACACGGCTATCACTGTATTTAGGAGTAAGTTGCGATGTAAATGTAACGTCGTTGTCTTTGCCTAAGAGCATTTTTGCGGACGAGGTACTCATGGTCAGATGGACGTCGTTGTTCCCGAGAATGCGCATATATATATATATATATATATATATATATATATATATATATATATATATATATATATATATATATATATATATATATATATATATACACTTCGTCGTATATTATGACCGGGTAAGTTCCCGGCCAGCGACCGCATCCACGTCGGCTTCGCTTTCCCTGCCCAGAGGTAGCGGGCCGCGGTTTCGTCGTGTCTGGAATCCACCACGCGGTTTGCCAGCTAGCGTGTGCAGCAGACATCATCCCTTTCGGCTTCTTCATGCATGCAAAATCAATGGGCTTAGAAAGTCACCTTTTCTCTTCTTCCATGCAACATGCTTCACTTTGCTTCACACGTATTGAGCTCCAGATGGCACGATTCGTGGCTTTCTTCACGCTTAAATTTTCCAAATGATCAATATCCTGACATTAAGTAGTAGCCGATTCTCATGTAAATTAAAGCCAAATTTAATTAGGAGCGAGTCCACCTGTTGATTAATCTTTTTAACTCGCGCTCGTGTAGTCGTTCCAATTGGGATGTCCTCATTATCTTGTACACTTGAAGTGATGGTCCCTGCTTCTCGCAAACAGGTCCCTGCCAGGTTTTTTTCCCGGAAAGCACCCTCCATTTCACCGATAGCGCCCCGCGGTTTCTAAAATTATGTATAGGTCCTTGTTTAGTTATGTACAGGTCCTTGGTTTTTTGCGAATAAGCCCTTTGATTTTTCCAAAATTACGCATATGTCCTCGATTTGTTTTAAGAAGCTCCCCACGAATTATCATCTCTTTTACTTCGGTCCACACGGTAACTAGCGCGGCGTGACGCCGCGCTTACGTAGCTAGTTCTTTTCAGGTTAGGCAGTGCCAAAATTCAGAGGAATTGGTTGGAAAGATTTTCCAATATCCGTGCATGCATCATAGCTTGACCTTCCAATGGTGCAGCCGAGCTAAACAATCCCACATATCATCGCATCCACTATCATTTTTTCATTTTATTTATTTTTGTGACATCATGGATGCTATTTTTGTCGGTAGCAAAACCGACACACTGCTTTACTTTTTTTTGTTTGTCTGATAAAGAGCAAAATACTAATGCTCCTGCACAGTATGATTAAAGATGGCAATGGGTACCCGGAACCCGATACCCGATGGGTTTTTACTCTATTAGAGTATGGGTCTGAGGCAATTTTCTAACCCATGGGCCTCTTAATGGGCAAAAAACCCAACCCATCGGGTCTGCTGGGTTCGGGTACGTTCCTATAGTACCCGAACCCGTAAACCCATGGGTAATATAAACTCGGCCCATAGGAGTTATAAACCCAGACTCCTAACAAACCAGCCCATAGCCCCATACGGTATGGCCCAACTAATCAACAGCCGCCGCAGCAACCGCATAGCCTCGATTCAACAGCCCATAGCCCCATACGGTATTACCCTAGCTCACTCAGACACTCACTCGGTCACTCCTCCCCACCCTGATTCAACAGCCGCCGCAGCGACGGCGCATCTGGCGCTCGGTCTCCGGCTCTCCACTCGCTCTCCACGCTCGCCCTCCCGTCCCGCTCCTGCTCCCGCCACTCTCGCCGCACACTCGCCCTCCCGCATGCCCTCGCCGTCGCCTTCCAGTTAAGCCCACCACCCCCCACGGCGACTACCCGCCGCCCCACGCCGCAGCCAACGCGCATCGCAGCAGTAGGCCCTTGGCCATGGCGCTGCCCTTCGGCTCCAACGAAGATGGCTGATGAACTTCTTCCTCCTCTCCATTAACCATTGTTGCAGCTCGCATTACTGACCCCGCAGCCGACGGTCCCTTTTCGAAGGGGCGCATCCGAACCTGACCGACCGTCGCTGGACCCGAAGATGAAAGGCAAGGATGGCCACCAAGTAGATCTGCAAGCTGCTGCCCCAGTTCTTCCACCACAAGTTCGTCCTGTCCAAGCCGGAGACTCGCCGCCACCGGCCACCCCTCCGTCCCAAGCTGTTATCATTGTCGGCCCCTCCAATCCGAAGCAGCGCGCCCACGTGGGAGTGACCAAGCCGAAGCCTGGCGTAGTTGCTGAGATTGATGATGATGATGACATTGAAGTAGAAGAGGAGGAGGAAGATGGAGTTGAAGCTGGTTCTAAGAGGAAGCTCATCTCGGCTGTTTGGAAAGAGTTTAAGAGAGTGAAGTTGAATGGCATAGTCCGGGCAAAGTGCATGTATTGCTTCAAGCAGCTTTCAGGAACAAGTACAAATGGGATCAAGCACCTTCATACTCATACTTGGATGAAGAAATGGTGAGCATGCATACAAAGAAGTTCAATGTTTTAGATTGGTGGAAGGTGGCAGGGACTCGATATCCTACTTTGAGGAAGATTGCAAGGGACATATATGCTATCCCTGTTACCACTGTTGCTTCAGAGTCCGCTTTCAGCACTAGTGGCAGAGTCCTTAGTGAGCATCGCAGCAGACTCACTTCCAAGATGTTGGAGGCTCTTATGTGCTCGCAAGATTGGCTTAGAAACAAGTTCAAAGGTATATTAACATGATCTCTTAATATATTGAACTTGCTGTCCTATTCATTTATGCATTTTTTTTACTAATTCATTTTTGTTCTGTAGTTGATGAGAAGAATAAAAAGCCTGCTACCTTTTGGTCTTGCCTTCAAGATATTCAAGAGGGCCTTCAGGTAATGTAATGTGTTCGCATTTAGTAATGTTTGTCCTAGTGAGATTAGATAGCTAATTAGTGTGCTGTTTTCTGCTCATTTAGGAACTTGCAATTTGAGACTTCTGCACGCACCAGATTCAAGTAATCAAATGGCGACGACCTTTTGGGAACAAGTCAAGTACAAGGAGCAGTTGATGTCTCTCCTTTTGGTTTTAACTGAGTTGTGAACTGTGAACTTGTAATGAACTTGCCGTATGCTGATATGCTATGCCAGTGAACTATGAACTGAGAATTGATGGAGTGAACTAGTGATATGCATTGTGGATTTGTCGTTGCTTGTTTCATGCATATTAGCATATAAATTGAACTTATTGTTGACTTGCTAAGCACTGCACTGTCTGCAATCTGCATAGCTGTTGTCAGGCACGGGCGACCCATGGGTACCTGTTACCCGAGTGGGCATGAGTCTGGGCAAAAATCTGCACCCGTCAATGGGTATGGATTTTTTAGTGGGCATGACACGGGTTTGAGATGGCAAAACCCAGCGGGTTTGTGTCTGTTGCCACGACTAAGTATGATGAATGCCAAAGCCCAGCACACTAATATAGTGCCCAGCCCAGCTACTGCCCTTCTCACTTCATTACTAAAGGTGGTTTTATTGATCATATACCCTCCCCTTAGATGGAAATTTAGGATTTACCCTCCTGACCCACGCGTCAGTGACTTATGATGACCCCACATGTCATTGAGGTGGGAGGGTAAATCCTGAATTTCCCAACTAAGGGGAAGGTATATGATCCAATCCCCCGTTACTAAGGGCCTGTTTGTTTTGGCTTTTCTTGTGGCTTAAAAGTAAAAAAGCTTAAGCCTAAACAAATAGAAGGCTTTTCAACTAGGCTTTTGAAAAAGCCAAATGCCTGTTATAACTAAAAGCCAAAAGCCATTTTTTTGAGCTTTTTTGGCTTTTGCGGAATGGAAATATTACTTTGCCACTGAAGTTCGCAATATTTACGAAAAAATGCCATCGGTATATAATTCGCGGAACCCTTGTTTGAGCCGCTCGTTTCCCCCAAATCGCCCGACTCCCTTCGTTTGCGCCGCGCGGGCGACCCCTGAACCCACCGGCGATCCGCGGCCGCGCGGGCGACCCCCGACCCCACCGGCGACCCGTCCGGCAACCCAGCAGTCCTCGCCATCCCCAACCTCTCCGGCGACCCAGCAGGCCTCCTCGCCGCCCCAACCCCGCCGGTGATCCAGTCGGCTTTATCGCCGTCCCTAACCCCGCCGTCCTCCGGTGACCCTGCAGGGCGCCTCGTCATCCCCAACCCCGCCATCCTCCGACGAACCTGCCGGCCTCCTCCACATCCCCAACACCACCGGCCCTCAAGGTATATCTCTCAGATCGTTTTTACATGATTTAGGGCAATGCAGATCGTTTCCTGCTATGATTTAGGGCAATGCAGATTTTGTTCCTATTCCCATCAAGTGAAATTGATTCCTGCTATGGTATAGGGTTATTGCAGATTATCAGTCTGGGATGATAATAATGATGAAGCAAAAAAAGATTGGCATTGGGTTGATATTGGCTATGTATCTTCTGTGAACCCATGGCAATGTCCTAGAGCTATGATACGTTCTGGAATAGATGTGTGCATGATATGTTGATAATGTTCTAGAGCTATGATATGTTGATAATGATGAACCAATGTCTCATTTGCAATGTTGATACAATTAGGTCATATCATTGTGGAGGCAATATTTGTTTTCGTCATTCTTTACAAAAACTAATAAGTTGTCCATGCATTGCAATGAAGTACTAAAAGAAAGCAAAACCTGCTGGATTGTGCTCAGTAACTCGTATATATGTTCATTTATGTTAGTATTTTGTAGGCTTGAATAGGCTCAGGCATGGTGTATGTTAATATATGTATATAGTCAAGCCTAATCGAGAAATCACACCTATTCTTTTCTCGGAAATTATGAATAAAGTAGTCTATGAACCTACAACAAAGGGATTTGTATTGAACCAGTCTATGAATAAAGTACAAGTGATAACCATAAAGTTTACAATCTTGTCCAGTTGGAAACCATAAAGTTAATATAACTTGGGATGAATAGTGTGTAATAACTTGGGATGAATAGTGTGTAATAACTTGCTTTGTGGAATGAAAAGTGTGTAGATGGATCCACTTCCTCTATCCAAGGCAAATTGGGATGCATTCTCGAATAGGGCGTTTTGCCAGATTTGTAAAGAGGAAGTTGAGGTTGGTAATAGACCCATGCATTGTTTGAGCACCACTGGATACAAGAACTTGCAGCTCAAGTTCTTACAAAAGACAGGGAAAAGACACGACAAAAAGCAATTCAAGAACCATTGGGAAACAATGAAGAAATTGTACAGCTTGTGGAACGAACTTAAACTGAAAGCAACTGGGCTAGGTTGGGATCATGCAAAAGGAACCATTGATGCGTCCGATGCTTGGTGGGATGACCACATAAAGGTAGGCATTACTGAAATATCTTCATGTTTCATATCATAATCACTGCAAATCGATGTTGTTTTAATTATTCTTATTGATTTTGCAGAATTATCCAAAACATAAAAGTTTTCGGGATGGACCCCCTGAGAATCTAGCTGAGATGGAAGTTATGTTTGCAAATGCTCATGTGACGGGTAACACTTCAGCCATCCCGGGTGAGACTTCACGTGATGTATATACTATTGTTGATGTTGATGCTTTGGAGGAAGGCGATGAAGCTGCAAATGCTGATGTAGAAACCAATGAGGAAGCTGATAAGAAACAAAAGGGCCCTATGAAGCGTAGGGCTGGTAGTATCAATCCTAGTCCAAAGAAGAATAGGAAAAATCCCATTGCGAGGGATTTCAAGCGTATGGTGGATATTATGGCTAAAGGTCATGCTTCGAGTGGTCCGTCCATAGCAGAAGTCATGGATATAGCTGTTCAAGCTGGCATGGTTGAAGGAAGTGATGAACACTTCATTGCAACAAGGCTATTTACTAAACAAGAAAACAGAGAAGTGTTTGTAACTATGAAGACTGATGAGGGAAAGATTAATTGGCTCAAAAGGATGTATGATCTCAAGATGAAGAACAATTAGAAAAATTTTGTTGTCCTTTTAAATTAGCGAACTATTCAGTTAATGATGGTTATGTAATGAAGTTAAAACTATTAGTGATCTGCACTCATATTATTCAGTTAATGATGGTTATGTAATGAAGTTAAAACTATTAGTGATCTGCACTCATATTATTCAGTTAATGATGGTTATGTAATGAAGTTCAAACTATTAGTGATCTGCACTCATATTATTCAGTTAATGATGGTTATGTAATGAAGTTCAAACTATTAGTGATCTGCACTCATATTATTCAGTTAATGATGGTTATGTAATGAAGTTCAAACTATTAGTGATCTGCACTCATATTATTCAGTTAATGATGGTTATGTAATGAAGTTCAAACTATTAGTGATCTGCACTCATATTATTCAGTTAATGATGGTTATGTAATGAAGTTCAAACTATTAGTGATCTGCACTCATATTATTCAGTTAATGATGGTTATGTAATGAGTTATGTTCATCATGTCCTTTTAAATGTTCTTTTTTTTTATCTGTAGATGAGTTCATCAAGTGAAATTGATGGTTCGACAACCGAAAGCAATTCTAGCGAAGGTGAAGTTGAGAAAACAAATAAGAGGAAGTTACCATTTCATGATTTTGTTGCAGCAGCTGGTTACGTAGGTATGTACTATTATGAGACTTACCTAAATAAGAGGAAGAAGAGACAACCACTCGTAACCGGATATGAATGGGTTATAGAGCAACTGAATGATGACAGAGATTGTTACAACATGTTTAGAATGAGTAGAGATATTTTTAATAGCTTGCATGATACCTTAGTTGCAAACTATGGCTTGAAATCAACTACACAAATGAGTTCTGTAGAATCTTTGGCTATGTTCTTATGGACAGTTGGTGGCCCTCAGTCAGTTAGCCAAGTCATTAACCGCTTCAAGAGATCAAGTGAAACAATCTACAGAAAATTTCATGAAGTTTTGGACTGTTTGTACTGTTTATCTGAAGATACCATTAAACCAAGAGATCCAGAGTTTAACACAGTTCATCCTAAACTTCAAGATAGTCGCTTCTCTCCTCATTTCAACAATTGCATAGGTGCAATTGATGGCACGCATGTACCTGTTGTTGTGCCAGCGGATGAGCAAATTGCCCACACCGGTCGCCATGGATATACATCTCAAAATGTGATGGTGGTGTGTGACTTCGACATGAGGTTTACTTTTGTTGTTGCCGGATGGCCAGGTTCAGCGCATGACACAAGGATATTCAATAATACTTTGGACAAATATTCAAATCGGTTTCCACATCCTCCTGACGGTACTTTGCTTATATGAACCTATAATTAATTGCTATAATGGCGTTCTCCAATTGGATCATCAACACTTATATGTTTGTTATGTGTAGGAAAATATTATCTTGTTGATGCGGGATATCCCAATCGAAAGGGCTATCTAGCTCCTTACAAAGGACAAAAGTACCATCTACCAGAATTTCGACGGGGTCGACAACCGAGTGGTAAATACGAGGTGTTTAATCATGCTCACTCCTCCCTTCGAAATGTGATTGAACGTTCATTTGGTGTGCTCAAAATGAAATGGCGAATCTTATTGGCTATGCCAAGTTACAACATGGACAAGCAAACGCAAATTATTATTGCGTGTATGGCACTTCACAACTTCATCCGAGATAGTGCTTTACGCGATGAACTTTTTGAGAGATGTGATAACGACGAAGACTATAAACCGAACACTATACATGCTAGACCATCTGGAGGCAACATCGGCAGTGCATCGGCAGTGGATGATACAAACATGTGCGCCTTTCGTGAAAGTCTTGCTAATTCCTTGATGTCTGCAAGATCATAGACAGTAGGATAACTCATATTTATATGCAACATATATTATAAGTACATGTTACTTTTACTATAAATTGCAACATATGATGGGATATTGCAACATGTATCTTTCATTTGGACTCTGCTTAGTAGCTTTCAGGTGCTCTTTTCTTCGTAGGGCCTGTTTGGCAACGGCTGCAGCTTATGGCTTTTGGCTGAAATTTTTGAATTTTGGCTGTTTACGGTACAGATTACGGAGAGACAGATACTCACTTGTGATTTTGGCTGGTACAGATGTTGGGCTTTTAACGTGTAGATCGTTTAACTTGTAGACCCCATCTTGAGAAAATACTCCGTTTGAAAGTTAGGTACTGTAGCAAAAGCCAAAAGCCGCCGGCTTCGGAGGAAAAGAACAGGCCCGTATTCATATCGATGAGACCAACCATGCCCACAGTGATTGAGTTTTTTCTAGCCATTTCTTCTCGTCGAACTACGCTAGCTCTAACACTCGAAAGGATCCTATTTGTCTTAAACCTAATTTAAGCTAGATGATGATATCAACGAAAGCCTCCGATTATACTTGATTTCTTTCAACCAATGTCTATATTTGTTTTTAAAAAAGAAACGATTACTACGCAACATAGAAACAAACTCAAAACACAATTTAATTTTGGCGAAGTACTGTATTTTTACCACTTGTTACAATGTCACTACACTTACATTAGCACTAGTACCGGTATGTTTGATCGGATTTCTCCAAAAAGCTTGACGTCATGAAACACAAAAAGAACAATACGAGGAGACGTTACGTACGTATACTGCTACATATTGCACCAATAACTCTCCTTAATTATTTAATCATCCAGTGATCATGCAAAAAGATCATGAAAATCATGTTAAAAGCTTCAATTTTTTCAGATGAATTTGCACATGGATCCGCATAGTAGTCGGAATGGTAATAAGGGTATTTCAGACTTTTTGGTAATAAGCCACACTATTCAATCCACCAAAAAGGCAGGATACCAAATAGTCTAACTTGGCTTAAAAGCTAACTACTTTTAAGCTGCTTAAGCCAAAAAGCTGGCTTTAAGCTATAAGCCAAAAAGTCTAAGCCTAAACAAACAGTCCCTAAAAGCCTAACAGCCCAGCCCATCTTCCTCCTCACCGCCGGCCGCCGCCGCCGCATACCCGCCTCGGTCGATCGCCATGGCGCTACGCCGAGCCTTCTCCCTTCTCCTCAGATCGCGCCTTCGATCCCCCGCCCCGATTCCCGCGCCCAAAACCCTAAACCCTCTCCTCCCCCGGCCCCGCCGCCACTTCTCCCTGCGGCCACAGCCTCCCCTCCCCGCTTCCGCTTCGGCCGCCGCCGTCGCGGAGGCTGCGGAGGAGGCGTTCGAGGCGGCAACCACCACCAACGACCTCATCGCCGCCTTCTCCCGCCTCGAGGCCGCCCTCCCGCCCTCCGACAAGCGCCTCGCCCTCGCCTGCCTCAAGCTCGGCCAGCATCTCGAGGCCTCCGCCTCCGCCGATCCCTCCCGCGTCCTCTCCCTCGCCCTCCGCTCCCTCCGCATCCTCGAGGCCAGCCCCAGCTCCGCGACATCCGACTCCGACGCCGTTTCGCTCGCCATGGCCCTCCACCTCGCCGGCTCCGCCTCCTTTGACCTCTCCCGCTTCCACGACGCCCTCTCCTTCCTCTCCCGCTCCCTCCGCCTCCTCTCGCCGCTTCTGCCTTCTAAAGGCGCGCCTTTTGGAGAAGAAGAAGCTGGCGACTCCCAAGGGTTCGACGTCAGGCCCGTGGCGCACGCGGTGCGGCTGCAGCTGGCCAACGTGAAGACGGCGCTGGGGAGGCGGGAGGAGGCGCTCGCCGACCTGCGCGCCTGCCTCGACCTCAAGGAGTCCATCCTGCCTCCGGGCAGCCGGGAGCTCGGCGCCGCGTACCGGGACCTCGCGGAGGCGCACGCCGCCGTGCTCGACTTCAAGCAGGCTCTGCCGTTGTGCCAGAAGGCGCTGGAGCTGCACGAGTGCACGCTTGGCAAGAACTCGGTGGAGGTTGCACATGACAGGCGGCTGCTCGGGGTGATATACACCGGGCTGGAGCAGCACGAGCAGGCGCTGCAGCAGAATGAGATGTCACAGAAGGTGATGAGGAGCTGGGGCGCCGCTGGCCCCGAGCTCCTGCATGCTGAGATTGACGCGGCAAACATCAAGATTGCATTGGGGAAGTTCGACGAGGCTGTTAACGTGTTGAGCAATGTCTCTAAGCAGGTGGAGAAGGATAGTGAGATGAGAGCTCTGGTGTTCATCTCGATGGCGAAGGCGCTCGCTAATCAGGAGAAGGCCGGGGACACAAAGAGGTGCTTGGGGATTGCTTGCGACATACTGGAGAAGAAGGAATTGGCTGCACCAGACAAGGTGGCTGAGGCATACGTGGAGGTATCCTCACTGTATGAGATGGTAAACGAGTTCGACAAAGCAATATCTTTGCTGAAGAGGAGCCTGGGGATGCTTGAGAGGATCCCTCAGGCACAGCACATGGAGGGGAATGTCGCGGCTAGGATTGGGTGGCTATTGCTTCTGACAGGGAAGGTGTCCGAGGCCGTCCCATATTTGGAGGATGCAGTGGAGAGGATGAAGGTCAGCTTTGGGCCAAAGCATTATGCAGTAGGGTATGTGTATAACAACTTGGGCGCTGCGTATATGGAGATGGACCGACCACAGTCTGCTGCACAGATGTTTGCACTCGCAAAGGAAGTCATGGATGTTTCCTTAGGGCCGCACCATTCAGACACCATTGAGGCCTGCCAGAGCCTCGCCAATGCATACAATGCATTGGGAAGGTACTGTTTCAGAACATCATTCCATTCAAAGACTTTTTTACTACAAAGAAAGAAAGATTGTTTTAGAAATTACTCAACAGGCAATTATTTCTGATGAAACAATCCTGGGTACAATTTCTGTTAGTTTCAACTTTAATATGAAATATCAGAACCGGATAATTGGAATATTACTCTGCTTATGAGTTTGTTGTTGCTATGTTTGTTGTTAAGCTAATTTGGATGGACGGCCAGATGGTGCATTGTAGTTATTATTGCAAAAATTGCTTAGATAAAGATGGTTGTTGTACAGAGTATATTTCCTAGTGTTGGGTGTTGTATGCTTATATAGTTGGATTAGAGAGGAGTTATTGATGCATTTGTTTCATATGCATGAACTAGGTGGGCAGTACAGCATAGTGGCTGCCTGATATTGTAAGCGTTCAAATGTGCTTTTCTAAAGTAGACTAAATTCTGAATTTCAGATGAGAAACAATTAATCAAACTAACATAACTCTGCCCCCCCCCCCCCCCCATTGCTGTGATATGTGAGATGTTGTTTCCTCTTTGGCTAGACCTGCGATACTAACTGAGCAATAATGCTTCACTTTAATGACAGTAAGCTGTTTTGTATCTGAGTTTTAATTGTTGAACTTTTAATTGATCAATAATATCCTCTTCTATCGAAATACAGCTATGCCCTGGCTATGGAGTTCCAAAAGCGAGTTGTTGATTCATGGCGAAGCCATGGTCCCAGTGCTAGGGATGAGCTCAAGGAAGCTATTCGTCTCTACGAGCAGATCAAGATAAAGGCTCTTGCGTTCCTATCACCTGAAGATCCAGCAAATGCATTGCCTGAACCTCAGGAGCAGGAAGTCGATTCTGATCCTGACGAAGTTGCACGACAGTAATTTTCAAGTCTTGTACGCATGTTCTTTTTTCTATGTTTACATCATTTTGGTGTTCAGTAGTAAAGAAATTTTGACTGTAAATGTAGCTATTTTATGTTATTGTTGCCCACTAAGCAGCCTTACTTTTGTGCCATCTAGAAGACCTAACAGTCTACCTAAATTAATCGAAATGTTACCTTTTCAACATGATAAAGAATGGAACTACTAATCGAGGTTTTTCATGCTTGGAGTAGTATACAGATCTTTGGAGACCAGAAATCAATGTTTGGTGGACTGCCAATTTACTGCAACACGGAAAACCTGATCGGTCAAGCTATGATGAAATCCCAGACAGAAATTTCAATTTATTGCGCGTTTTAAGAAGGTTTTGGGGAGACTCTGTGGTTTGGGTTAAGATCAATACACAGAATAAATTCAAAAGGCTACTACCTTTTTCCTTTTCACTGCATGTTTTCCTTTGGTTTGCCTCTGAAGTTTCGAGTGCGTTCTTTTCGGTTGGGCTGATAGTTTATGGTTATGGCTATGGTTATGGCTGATGATTTTTTGTTCTAGCGTGAGACTTGTGTGAACGAACCAAATGCCAATTAGTCGATAAGTTGTTTTAAAAAAAGTTGTCCTTATAAGCAATTTCAAAACGACGGTAAAAAAGTTGTTTTGTTTGTTTGTTTGGAGTAAGTCATGAACTGGAAAGAATGAAGCCATCTTCTAGGCTGAGGCATCACTGCTCTTCCGTCATCAACTGATTTACTCTCTGGTGTACTTTCACTACTCACGTATTACTCTTTGAAACTTGTTTATCATCCTTCTCATCCAGGTAGGAGCAACTCATATTGCTCTGAAAGGAATGTTTCAGAGAAAAAAAAAACCATGTTATAGTTGGAACATGGGACACGTCAAAACCATCATTAACAATTGGAGTAACAATTTTCCATTAGATTATCATCTCCTGTTTCGATATATCTTGCATTTTACACAAAGGAAAAAATGTGCTTTGGGGGGGGGGGGGGGGGGGGGATAAGATCACCAAAATAAATTGCATATAATGTGTCCCAAGAATGTGCAAGCCAAGCGATCAAACTTTCCCTACAATGTGCTACTGTCACTGTCATCCCCATGGACACGAGTGTTGTTCTGCAAAATCTTCTGAACATGCAGGCGAACCTCCCCACGACCCACCGAGTCCATGGAGAAGGACCTCCTCATTGGAAGAACATCTCTGTCTCTCTTCACTTCAATGCACTCATCTCCCTTACTAGTCACATCATGCCATGGCTTGATGTTCTTCCTCTTCTTACTACTGACCTGTTGATCTGCAGTAGTATCACCTGCAGAGTCAGCAACTTCTTGCTGCTGTTGTGTCCGTGTGCCTTCTTCTTCTGTGCCAGCGACCACCTGGATGACTACCTCCTCTGGTCTCAGGAGCTGATCTATCAATGGAAGCTGGCAATGGCAGTTGCTGGTGGTGGTGGTGATGGCTGCCCTGCAGAGTGGGCAGTTGGCGTTGCCCTGGAGCCAAGTGTCGATGCAGTCGACATGGAAGACATGGAGGCAGCTGGGCAGGAGCCTAACCCTCTCCTCTTCTTGGAACTCGCTGAGGCACACCGCGCACTCGCTCGAATCGACGGTGCTCTTGATGGCCTTCCTGTACCTGAACGCCGGCAGCGCCTGGATGGCCGACTCCTCGAGCCCGCGCGCCTCTGATGGCGCCCCGCGCACGGCAGCCGCCGGGAGGCTGCTGGAGGCGCGGCCGCGGCGGCGGGAGATGAGGCCGAGCGTGTCGGAGGAGCTGTGCCAATTGAGGCAGCAGCGGATGACGAAGACGTAGTAGGTGAGGAGGACGACGGAGGTGGTGAGGATGCCCAGCACGGTGAGCACCAGGATCGGGAAGCTCGTGGTGGATAGATGGTGAGATGTGGCAGAAGAAGACGAAGAAGGATAAGCTGCCAATGGCGGTGGCGGTGGTGGTGGGAACAGAAGCATTGGAATCTGCTGCGTTGGGAAGACGGAGTCCCTTCCTGCTCCTGCTGCATCCATGGATTGCAGCCTTGAGCTCAGTAGTAACTGAAACTGATGGCGGTAAACAACACAGGAACCTGAATGGAAGGTTTGATGATGTTGATGCAACATATATGTAGTGCGCTGCCTCGCTCTTGCTTCAGGTACGAATGGTAGGAGGGAAGGAAGAAAAAAGGCGGTCAGGTAGGAAAAATGCAGTAAAGTGGCGGAAGAAACAAGGAAAGGAAGAAAAGCTTGCAGGTTCTTCCAAGAAGCCTAGAAGAGCTTGCAGGTTCTTCAGAATGCAATTGTGAAGCACTGCCTGTTCATGCGTAGCCGCGTAGGAGCAGTACTCCTCTGCACTTTGCAAACGCAGTCAGGGAAAGAGGTGAACATTCAGGTTCAGATGGTGCATTATTTGGCGCTTTATTCAGGGAAGAAGTGGAAACATTTGTGCCCCCTCGGAAACGCTAATCACTCCCACACAGTTGCCGTTGCTTCCTTGATTGATGCAAGGTTTCCCTCCTTTGCTTCTTCTCCAACTTGTAGACTTGAGTGACAGTTCTGGTACTAGTCAACAAATTGCCAATTTTGCTTTTGGTCTTGTCAGTACTAGCCTTGTGTCGGCACGGGGACTTACTGACTGACCGAACATTTCTGGTCTGCTGCTTGTCGGTCTTCAACTATTTGTTACTAGTACTGGTATTACTATTACTCCTATATATATATCCGAAAAAGAAATATGCAAGGGTAATACCAGTAACTAGAGTGCTTCTACTCCATTTTTATTTGTTAGGCAAAAGCCAAAAGGGCCCTACATGTTAGGTCAGGAGTGAGACGACGGCCATGGCGAGAGATGGGCAGGATTTCATTATGGAATGAACAGATCAAAAGCCTATGAACATGCATGGTTACATGCTGCCAAAGTCACACTCATGATCAGCCGGCAAAACTTTTCAGGAGGAAACGAACGAATACTACAAGCTAGGTATTTATATTCAGACCGTTCGTTCTAACATTTCATTCATATACTAAGATTGCGAGTTCCGGTGCACACACCATACTCGCGGATTATAAATTTGCACGATGCGATGCAGAGAGATTTGATTAAACTGAAGATATATAGTGGTCCACATGTCCCAATTAGTCACCCTCTGGGAATGCCCTAGTAATTAGTCTTTCTTGAGATGTTGCTGTCGTCCAATTAATTCATCACTAGCATAGTAGTCGCATATCACATCAACGTGCCCTTGCAACACGACATGACCTCGTTTAAGACTGACTCGGCAACCTCGAGAAATTCCTCCCGTTTAATTACTAGAACGGATGAAAAATGCCATCTGATGATAGTAACACGGACAGAATTACATTGCATGGCATGTTCCCACAGTGGAAACAATGCATCCATGGCGGCAGCAAGAAATTTGCTTGCAAGAAGAAGCGGAGTGATCCCAGTCACTGCTTCTGCTTGATCATCTTGAAAATGTCCCAAGACAGCATCCCTGTCTCCAGTCGCAGAGGTGTACACACTGAGGAATTCGCCGTAACCGACCAACCCCGGCGCTGGCGCGACGGTGCAGCCCGTCTCAGGCATGACGAATGTCGCCAGTGATGTCCGCGCGGCGCGCGTGTTCGTCACGACACGGTGCTCGCCGCTCCTCAAGCCTCTACTGCTGATCACCTGCACGAACAAATCAAGGAAACCAAACACACTCAGACCTGACTGCGACTAATTTCAAGTCTGTATTTGTAGTTTATTATGTCAGGCAGCATTGTTCATCAGCTTACCAACCTCTATTTGATGGCGGCCAAAGTTGACGACGAAAGCGTCCGGCGAGGGCTCGACGTCGATCCAGCCGCCATCGTGCATCATCTGCAGGCCACTGACGCCATTCTCCATGAGAACAGTGACGAGGTTGGGGTCGCAGTGAGGCTCGGCTCCGGCCTCCGGGCACGGCACGTAGTGGTTCACCTTCATCATCACCGGCCCGGCGCTGGGTTTCCCCTCCAAGTAGCCCTCACCGAGCCCCAAACCCGCAGCAGTGGGCCGCAGCACGCGCAGTGCCACCGCCCTCACCGCCGCCGTGTGCGCCTCCAATACCTCCCTGCACAAACAATTTTAGGGAAAATTTGTTCAGTACCACTGAATGGTGACCGCTTTCGGAAAATACCACTAAAAATTTGGGGTTCCGAAAATTACCACCGAAAGATGCATTTTGCTTCGGGATTTAGCACTTTGGACAAAAATACCCCTCCTCCCTCACCTTCCTCTCCCTCCTGCCGCCGCCCCGTCCGCACCTCTCTCTTCCCCCACGACTCTGCCGCCGGCCTCCCCGCCTCTCCCTCCTCACGCCGCTCGCCTCCTCCCTCTCCGCGCGCCCCATCCCCGCCGCCGTTGCCTACCTCCGCCCCCACCTCCCTGCGCCTCCTCCTCCTTTCCCCGCTCCCCCGCGTCCGGCCGAACCCCGCCGCCGCCAGCGCCACCTCTTCCTCAGGCGATCTCCCCTCGATTCCTTGCGCGGAGAGCCTCACCTCGACGGCCCGAAGCTCCCCCAACCTTCGCTCGGAGCTGCCTTTCGCCCCAGGCCGCCGGCGCCACGGACCTCCTCGCGCCGCCCTTGGTCCCCGCCGTCGGCCCACCTCGGCACACCTCCGGCCCGGCCAGCTGCACGGTGAGAATCCTAGTATCTTCCACCAGCTCGTGCTTCCCTACTTTCCTTCCTCCCTCCACGCCGGCGGCCTGAGGAAGAGGTGGCGCTGGCGGCGGCGGGGTTCGGTCGGACGCGGGGGAGCGGGGAAAGGAGGAGGAGGAGGAGGCGCAGGGAGGTGGGGGCGGAGGTAGGCAACGGCGGCGGGGATGGGGCGCGCGGAGAGGGAGGAGGCGAGCGGCGTGAGGAGGGAGAAGCGGGGAGACCGGCGGCAGAGCCGTGGGGGAAGAGAGAGGCGCGGACGGGGCGGCGGCAGGAGGGAGAGGAAGGTGAGGGAGGAAGGGTATTTTTGTCCAAAGTGCTAAATCCCGAAGCAAAATGCATCTTTTGGTGGTAATTTTCGGAACCCCAAATTTTTAGTGGTATTTTCCGAAAGCGGTCACCTTTAAGTGGTACTAAACAAATTTTCCCATCATTTTAACGGTAGTCAATATCCGGTACACAAGACTCGATTTCAGGACCTCTTGGCTCCGACACCATGCACAATGACCATGGTATGGTAAGCGTGGTATCGATCACATGTAATGATGTAAATTACCTGAGCCTGCATGGCTTTTCAGGCCATTGGTGCCTGAATTGCTCGAATGGGTAGCAACCGAGCTTCAGGCAGTCCCTCCAGTACAGAACCTTCTCTTGGTCGTTCCCGATGCTCGTGTGGAACCGTGGAAGCTTCTTATTGTCGGTCGAGTAGGCACCATCTTCTCCTCCGTTGGAAGGCTGAAGAACTCCTCATCCGGCACGGCGTGGTTGATAACCTGTTTACAGCAAATGATCAAGATTCAGACAAAGAACGTACGCATGATGCCTTCAGACAGGTAATCTGCATCCTTGAAAAGATTTTGAGATCTTCAGTAGAAAAAGGATCATATGAATCAGTAGTCAATGGTTCGATTCAGACACTGAACATAAGATTGCATATAATTTGCTTTAGATCAGACTGTGTGTAACACTGACAAGCTATTGAAATCAGATATACAGGAAGGCACCTGAAAGAAACCGAACTGCCTCCCTGCATCGACGATTTGCTGGCAATCTTGCCATCGTCGTCTCCGCTGAGGTCAACTACAGGAAGTGCCGCCGCCTCCTTGCATTGCACAGAAGAAAACGAAGCTCCCTGGCCTCTTGTGCACTGGGAATATGTAAGATTCAGACACCGACTGGTAGGCAGTGCCATTGGAGAGAGGCACTGCCATCTCATTGGCTTTCCTTCTTGCTTACTTGCTTAAGGTGTGCATCGATGCATCTGTACCTCTTGCACTTTATGTACAACGATGAACAGAAGCATCTTTGGATTCTGGGCTTTTGAGTACAGCTGGTAAAGATTCATTCGTCGTGATATGGAGAGTATGCTAACTAGCATGTTGACATTCGTCGTGATATGGAGAGCATGCTAATTAGCATGTTGACTTTTTTTAGAAAAAGTTCAGTGCTTATTTATTTGGCCGGCTTGATGGTATTGCAAGCAAAATATTATTAGTATGAGAATTCTTGGTGCCAGATGTTGATTAGTTATATATACTCCATATTATCCAAAGAAGGCTACAGTTTGTTGGTTCATATAATTTTTTTGATCTGATGTTGGATGCTGAGCACATCATTATTTTTCGTCGGACTGGGGGAATTGTGCGATTCACTCTGCTTAAATTAATGTGTTACAATCTCTTCTTTTCAAGAAGGAAATAGTATAATTTTCTGTTGCCAATTCATGCGCTCATTAATCTATTTGGGGCGATAACTTCCTGCCACGATCATGTATTTGGCTACATTTTTGTGAGGGGAAAAAAATGAAAAGAGTAGGGACCAAGAATCTTAAGAGCACTCAAGATGAATCATGCATAATGCAGGTTGGTGGTGGCCAACAACAAGATGCTTACTAGTTAAATGCCACTATATATCCTGTTTGTCATGTCAAAGCAGCATATGAAAATTGTGCATATGGGAAGCATGCAGATCCTGCTGCAAAATGAATTACACAGCACAAGATCCTGGCCTGGCCTGTCCATAGGTTCCATATGCTTTAGAAGATACGTCCCCCGGCTTCTTGAAAATTACATAAACTAAGCAATGCTAGTAGTACATTGTGGTAATAAAAATCCATTTCCCTTTTGCATTGTTCAGCAACTGCCACCTAGTTTTTGGACAGTTCACAAGATGTTCATGCTTATTCCATTCTGCATGGCAGCAGAGGACAACATGAACGAAATGCATGCCTGCAATATCTTGTGAGGAACTAAGGATATGCTACATTATACTAGCAGTATACATCTTGTGGATACCACCAATCGTTGTTCCAAGCAAAGACAGATGACTGAATTTTTCGTGTCTGGCTTTGCTCATTTCAGCTTCAGTTTCTGACTTTTAGTTTATTTTTCACTATTCATAAATTTCGTCTTTTTATGAACTTTTGGATTTTTTAAGCTTTTTGCCGGTTCTTTTTTCCTATATTCGTTTACGTTGTCCGTGATGAACTAGCATATTTTTTCTATTTTAAATTTAATTACACTAAATAAGTCACCTTCAGCTACAGTGAAATTTCAGCCGCTACAATGCACTTTCAACTATAAGCCACAACTTTTCATCCCAACCGAGCGGGACTAGAAGCGATTTTGACGAGGGAGATCTCACAAATCTCAAAGCAATAGAGAGAGAGAGAGCGCACATTTTCACAAGCGCACCAACCAATGATTGGTGGGCCATTCCTGACAGAACTTTCCATGGCCTGCATCCTCGTCTTCAAAGATTCCACCAAAGGAAGGACGACACATTTCTATCCATCTCCATGATCTCTCACGCATAACACCGCACCAACTTCCAGCCCAAAGAACGAAGAAGAAAGGTCCAAGCTCCAGAACACTATTGGGGCATTAACCTCTGATCTTTCACCACTGAAAGGGTGATTTACTCAGTTAACGACATAACAACTGATGTTATCGTAACGTAGAATAATGTGTTCGATGAGGAAAAATACACACACACAACCTCCTTCTAGTAGTGCCAGTGGTTGTAAAATGCTTGTCCTAGTTTAAGACTGGTTTTGATCATCACCTAGCGGCCGTGTGGAAAGAAATTTCCTAGCGTTTGGAGAATTGTCACTTTGGATACATCATAGATCTGATGTGCTCTTTCATCTTTTCATTAAAAAGGAAAGATAATCCCCTCACATAAAAGTTTTCTTCTTAGAGAGCAGTAAATTACTGAAAATCATAAGCAATCAAATTGAAAAAACGTCTTAAAAAGGAGAAGCAGCCAAAATCATGTACGAACATATTCCGCAAAATTTTCACATGAAAGTCATCGTTACGAAGATCGAAATATATATGTGTCATGAACCGGGATAAACACCACCAAGGAGATGGCCGGATGGCGTCGGCGTAGAACGAGAGGGAAAGAGACTAGATGTTTAGGCGAGGAAGACTTGATAATTCTCTGATTAATTACAATAGCATGCGGTAGCCTCCTTATATAGATGGATCCCCCTAACAGATGGAATCTAATCCCAATTGTATCTCTAACTCATATCATATCTCTAACTCTATCTCTAACATAAGGAAACTAATCTCTAACTCAAATGGAAATCAATCTCTAATTCAAATAGAAACTAATCTCTAATTTCTAATAATAACCCGACTGGGCCTTGAGCCCAAGGCCCACACCCCTGACACTACACCCCTCTCGGACATGCAGCTCGTCCTCGAGCTGCTAGACGGCGGCCAATGGAAGACATTCGACGCCGATGTAGAAGACGAACGGTGGCGGGGTGCTGCAGCGGATGGAGACGATCGGCCAAATCCAAACGGAATAAGGCTAGACGAAGTGTAGCGCCTTCGGTTATATAATGCCTCCGAGCCCAAACGTCTCAAGGAGCGGCGGCTGGAGGAGCGTCGGCCGGTGCGGCCGACGGCGGCGGCGGCAGCTCCGGACGGCCGACGGAGCGGCGGCGGCGACTCCGGACGGCCGGATCTGGCCACGGCCCGAACGGTGGCCCGCGCGGAGGCGGCGGCGCAGGCGGGGCCGACCCAGGCGGCGGCGCGGGAGGAGGCGGCCACAGGCAGAGATAGCGACGCGGCTCCGGGTACCCAGGGGCCTTGCGGTGGCGACGACGACGAAACGCGGCGGCGACGGCTCGGGTAACGGCGACCCGAGCGGGGGCGGCCTACGGAGCTGCAGCGGTCCGAACGGCGGCAGCCCGGTGGAGGCCTTCGTCCCGGCGGCGATGAGCTGGCCCCTTCCTACCGGGCCGGAGGCGGCGCGGAGAAGCCAAGGCCGAGGACATCCGGATCTGGAGCGGATCAGGCGACGACCGGATTTGGCGGAGGTGGCTCGGGCGGAGGAAGATCGAGCGGCGGCGGCTCGGCCGGAGACGGACCGGGCGGGTGGCGACGGCGCAGGCGGAGAAGATGCTGCGGGACCCGAGCGGTGGCGGCGGCGCACGGGAGGTAGCAGCAGTCGGGGAGTTGGTGATGCAGAGCGGCGGATCTGGTGGATGAGAGGAAGAGCAAGGTGGCGCCGGAAAGCGGAGTGGAGAAGGGGGCGGCCGTGGTTGGTGGCCACGCACGGGTGGCGAGGAGTGGCCGGAGTCGACGGGGACGGTGACGGGGGAAACCCTAGATTTTCGGTCAGCCCGCTGTCTTTCCTCTGGTTCAACCCCTCTTCTTGCTCCGGTCCGACCCTTGCATCTTCTTGTTCCCCGTTCTTCAGCACGGCTCCACGGTTGGACGCGCCGTCGCCGTGGCTGGTGAGCTCGGTGACGGAGACGAGGACAGCCTCGTCCTCTTCGTCATTAGAGGAAGGCAATGCGACGGTTGTAATGTCAGCCTCGTCCACCTCGTCCTCCTCGTCGCTAACAGCCGGCAGATCGATGTCTGCCGTCTTCTCTGCTTCGCGAGCGGCTTCTTGCTGCGCCTTCTCCCGATCCCTCAAGATTTTCTCGAAGAAGGCATACGTTTTGAAGGCAGCGTCTGCCATCCCTTTGTCGTAACTGGCCATCCTATCAGCGCTAGCTTTTAGTATGGCCACTGACTCGGCAAGAGGACTAGTCGCAGGAACCATGGTAGCAGCAGTCATGGGAAGGGATCGACTGCTCTGATACCAAGTTGTCATGAACCGGGATAAACACCACCAAGGAGATGGCCGGATGGCGTCGGCGTAGAACGAGAGGGAGAGAGACTAGATGTTTAGGCGAGGAAGACTTGATAATTCTCTGATTAATTACAATAGCATACGGTAGCCTCCTTATATAGATGGCTCCCCCTAACAGATGGAATCTAATCCCAATTGTATCTCTAACTCATATCATATCTCTAACTCTATCTCTAACATAAGGAAACTAATCTCTAACTCAAATGGAAACCAATCTCTAATTCAAATAGAAACTAATCTCTAATTTCTAATAATAACCCGACTGGGTCTTGAGCCCAAGGCCCACACCTCTGACAATATGAATCTGAATAATTAGTACGGATGAACACAGGCGTATATTGGTAGCAACTCCTTTGGCAAAAATCACGAAATTAACTCGGTAAAGCTGATCATGGCACTACTGTTACAATTACCACTTTACATGACAAAACATGCAGGTACGGAAAAGAAGAAAAACGTGGTGATCATTTGGTTTTAGCTTATGGTTTCCGGTTTGTTTTTCACTATTCATAAATTTCATCTTTTTCTGGACTTTTGGCTTTTTTGAGCTTTTTTGCCAGTTCTTTTTTTCCTGTATTTGTTTGTATTATACGTAATGGGCTAACATATATTTTTAATATTTTTTAAATTTAATTATGCTAAATAAGTCTCTGTTAGGTACAGTGCTTTTCAGCCATAAGCCACACACAAAAAGTCCAAATGATCACCACAAGTCACCCCAACTCATAAATACTGGCAACCATTTTTTCTACAAACATCAGCATTGCACACCGACTCTGAGCATCTCCATCCATCCAAAACATCACTCTATGCAAAACAAACAAAATCAGACTACCGAAAGCAATGAAATGTCAAATGAAAACGAGATGCGAGGGGGAGAAACAAAAGAAATTCACCCAAAATATTATTATTACAACCTCCAACCAAGGAGGCAAGGACCCAAATAGAATACATCCAATATCCAGAGGGCTTAGCCGTAAAAAGGATATGCTTTTTTTTTTCCACGGTCCAATACAAGTCTTGGGGGGAAAAATTGTAGATTTGTTCCACTCTTAAGTGGCTTTGTAGATTTGTTTCAATGATATCTTAATGACATGTGGGTTCAAGACCTACATGTTATTGAGATAATTAGGGCAAATCTACAAAGTGCACTTTTTTAAGTGAGGCAAATCTACAAAAGCCCCGATCCAGGCAGGAGAGAGCCAGTTAGAGAGGCAGAGGGAGAGCCATACCAAATTACCAGTGCCAAGAACAACAGATCAGAGAGGCCAAGCAAAAATCCAATCCGAATCCGCTCCAAAAACCCACCAAACAACCTCCCCCATCTCCAAGAACAAGAAAGCAGCATCCCAGAGCACAAGGGAATAAAGAGACCCAAAAAGACCAAGAAAAAGGTACTAGCTTTGAACCCTCCAATACACTGGTCACAAACCGAGAGCCTCCTCTTCCTCCAATCCCTCCCAAGAGCAAAGCAAACAAGATTTCTTCGATCTCTGCTTGAGTTTTTGGTTGTAAAGTTTCTTCTTTCTTTAACTGTTACTGCTCTTGCGTTCTTGAGAAATTTCAAGAAGTGGGAGCGTTCAATAACTTGGAGAAGGGGATGGATCCGGCGTTGCTGGACAGTATCATTGGGAGGCTGCTGGAGGTGAAGAATCTGAAGCCGGGGAAGAACGCCCAGCTGTCGGAGTCGGAGATTAAGCAGCTCTGCGCCGCCTCCAAGGATATCTTCCTGCAGCAGCCCAACCTCCTCGAGCTCGAGGCCCCCATCAAAATCTGTGGTATTTTTTCTGTTTCTTGTGACGCCTGAGCCATTTCTTGATGTCGGTCGCCCTCGAAATGTCATCTTGGGGATTGGTTTGGTTGGTCAACGGGTAGCAGGTGACTGGTTTGTTCTTTTTGGATGGTGTTCTTGATGTACTAGACCCGATCTTTCGATTGATAGCCATCCATTGTCCAGTTTATTGAGGTATTTCCAATGTTCAAGAAGGCGATAGGCGCTAGGCGGGCGGCGAGGTGGGGCCTAGCGCCTAGGGGGTCTAGGCGGGGCTTAGGCGGCCAAATTAAAAATAAAGATAGTAGATGAAAATAAACAATCGTGTATATATATTCGCTGTTTAGATGAAGAAAATTGTTACCTTGAGCAACAATGATCAGTGCTATCAGGATTATGTATATTCGCTGTTTAGATGAAGAAAATTGTTACCTTGAGCAACAATGATCAGTGCTATCAGGATTCGGGTGTCCGATTCAGCAAATTTTAGAAATTAAGATTCTAGAATTCGCCTAATATATATATTTAGATAAGTCTAGATTGAAAGAAATCTATTGAGAAAAAAGTTTATTCGTAATTTTTAAAAACCAGAGGACTAAATAAAAAAACCAACCACCCGACCCTGTCGCCTATACCTATCTAACCGATCGGCGCGACCGCTAACCCTAACCCTAACCCTAACCCCAACCCGACGCCTCCCACGCGCCGCCCCATCCCCGCTGCTCCCTCCCCGCTGCCTCTTCTGCGTCACCCCCTCTGCGTGCCTCCCCTGCCACCTGACATCTCCCTCACCGGCGGCCACGGGAGCGGCGGCGGCGGCGGCGGGATCTGGCGCGGGGAGTCCGGATCCGGTGGCGGCGGCGGCGGGATCTGGCGCGGGGAGTCTGGATCTAGCGGCGGCGGCCACGGGAGCAGCGGACAGGCGGGGGGAAGATGTCCCCTCCGCCGAAGGGGAGGCGAGGCAGAGAAGATAGCGGATGTCCGGAGGGAAGATGGTGATGCGGAATCTGGCGAGTCGACGGCGGCGGCGACGGCCTCGTGTGCGGTAACTCTTTTCCCCATCCCCGCCGCTCCCTCTGTGCCGCCCGCCTGGCCCCGTCTTGGACCGCCTTGGTCTCACCTAGGACCGCCTCACCGCCCAGCCACCTGACTAGGGGCCAAGGCCGGGCGGCACCTTGCCGCCTAGCGCCTACGCGGTGCCTAGGCGGCCGCCCAAGTCGCCTAGCGCCTACGCGGCGCCTAGGCGGCCGCCCAAGTCGCCTTCTTGAACAGTGAGTATTTCATCGCTTGATTATCCGATTGTGGACTGGAATAGAATGTTTATTGATGCAGGTAACGGTTTCTAGTGATTAGGTATACTAAGAATGGAAACCCTCGTTGATTTTATTTGATGATAGAATGCTGCTATTTCTCGAGGCGATGGTCCTATTCTAGATTTTGCTCGTATTTGCGCTAGATAATAACTTGCAAGGTATTAGATGTGTACTGAGTGACTTTAGGTCAGTCAATGCGGCATCAGTGTGGTTTATAGTGAATTGATCGTATTTTAGTTTAGGTGTTTCGAAATCTGGCATTCATCAGGTTTTTTGGAGGGTCCTTTTGTTTATAGAAAGGTGTATAGGTGATGATTCTATTCTGGACTTCATGTTATGAATTCACTTTGCAGAAATCATAGATGTTTATCATAATGCAAAGTTTCTAGCAGCACTCTCTGCGATATGAAATCAGTGAGATGAAACAAAAGTTCACATTTCTAATTAATTGTAGGCTGGAGAATTTGGCAGCTATCATCTTGTAAGAATATTGTGTGGTTAGTTGTTCACCTATATTGTTGTCAAAGGGTGCAGTTTGAGATGAACAACTGATAATTAACATGTTTCGCTGAATGAGCACAACAATTTTAGTTTCCTTCATGTTATTTTGATACTGTATCATTGTTATATTTGATGGGCAACAGTTGCATAATGCAGGTCTATAGGCCATGCTAGCAACGTTCCTAGTTAGCTTTATACAGTAATATATCACTATGTTCCATATCACAATAGAATCCTTCAGTTAGCACATTAGTAAATAAAAAACATGTCAACAAAATATCGCAACAACTTATTTATGTTTTTTCAGAATCTGAATATTGGTTTAGAGAGAACCTTGAGCTGCTTTAATAGCTTCATTAGAAACTGTTAATCTTGCATAATTTCGTCTGATCAGGTGATGTCCATGGTCAGTATTCTGATCTCCTGAGGCTGTTTGATTACGGTGGATATCCGCCTCAGTCCAACTATCTTTTCTTGGGCGATTATGTGGACCGAGGAAAGCAAAGCCTTGAGACAATATGCCTTCTTTTGGCTTATAAGATCAAGTACCCTGAGAACTTCTTTCTTCTAAGAGGCAACCATGAATGTGCATCAGTAAACCGCATCTATGGGTTTTATGACGAGTGCAAGCGCAGATTCAGTGTAAAGCTCTGGAAAACTTTTGCAGGCTGTTTTAACTGCTTACCAGTAGCAGCATTGATAGATGAAAAGATTCTCTGTATGCATGGAGGTCTTTCTCCGGACTTGAACAAGCTGGATCAAATACTCAACCTCCATCGTCCAGCAGATGTGCCTGATACTGGGTTACTTTGTGATCTTCTTTGGTCCGATCCTTCCAATGAAGCACAAGGGTGGGCTATGAATGATCGAGGTGTTTCATATACATTTGGGCCTGATAAAGTGGCTGAATTTCTTGAGAAGCATGATTTAGATCTCATCTGCCGAGCCCATCAGGTGTGTTATGCTTACAAAGTACCTGTCCTATTTATTCCCTTGTCAAGTGAATTGATTGATTTGTTATTCTCTCATTGTTGGAATTCAGGTTGTTGAAGATGGATATGAGTTCTTTGCTAACCGCCAACTTGTAACAATATTCTCGGCCCCTAATTACTGTGGAGAATTCGATAATGCTGGTGCCATGATGAGTGTAGATGAGACACTGATGTGCTCCTTCCAAATACTGAAACCTGCGAGGAAAATGTTAGGCGGCTCAACAAATACCAAATCTGGCTTCAAGGTATGCAGAACTAACACGAGAACAGTTGATATTTGCCATATAGATATATATACAGCAGGGTGCTTCCCTACAGCTCCCCTTCCAATAAAAATGTAGATACTTGCCCTCTGCTAAATGTGCTGCTGTTGCTCTGTACAATTATTTCATATGGTTTTCTTTTAACATTTTTTTAATCTACAAAACTATTTGAACGGATAACATGATATGCTAATGATGCCATTCCCTACAAAATTTTGTATCCATTTTCAATACTGCCTCCAGTCATTGAAGACTGATGTTTTGGCCTTGATCACACATACCAAGGAGTGCTTAATGAATGGTGTTTGTTACAATCTTACCCGTATTTACTGTGTAACTTCAATTCCTATCTGAAAACTATGTAATCTTCACTCGAATTGTATGTATCAGATTTGAGTAGTCCAATAGTCACATTAAAGAATATCTTGTCCCAAGAACTTAGAGAACATCAATTAGTTATTGTCATTAAGGTACGCATGCAATCAATTGGGGCAATAGTGGCCAAATGAGCTTAAAACGGCCCCAGCATCACTCTTTTGTGGACTTGTGCATGGAGGCCACAACGTCAGTCTTTAACGACTGGTGGGAGTATATGATTAGTTGAGCACTTCCCCAACCACCAAACCTTTCTCCAGAACTCCAGTGTATGTGATTGTATCAAACTATCAATGCCTTGCTAAGGTTTAGTCTACAAATCATAGAACACTTATTTCTGATTTTTTTTGTGCGCTTAAATACTTCTCGAGTTCTCATACTAAGACTTTACTGCTTAATGGCACTTTCAAGTTGGCTGAATGTGCTAGTTAAGCTTATCTCCTGCAGCTACCTACTTTATCAACAAATGACTGCAACTCTCTTTTTATTATCTTGGCATAGGAATGTGATGCCTTCCCAATTATAATTACTTCTTAGCTTTTATGCTTGAAATTCATTCATAAACCATTCTGCTGTCACACTGTATTGTTGGTCATGTGAAAATACACGCTGAAGTGCATAGTCCATCAAATTGCTTTCTCTGTAGCACGGACACGCGTCAAAATCGCTGTATCCGTGTCTGACACGTGTCGGACACGGATACGACACGGACACGTCTTCGACACGTGTCGGCGACGTATCGGCCGATTTTGGAATTAATTTTAATTATTAAAATTCTCGACACGTGTCGGACACAGTAAATATACGAGTCGAACACGGCCTGGACATAGCCAGCTCAGGAATGGCCCAGGACACGGCCGGCCCATCCCTAACCCTAACCATAAGCGCCGATTCCCGAGCGCATCATTCCCATCACTCGCTCGCGCTTCTCCGCATCGGCCGCTCGCGCCGCCGCTTGCTCCCGCCGGCTCCCACATCTCGCCGCCGCCCGCTCCCGTCGGCTCCCGCATCTCGCTGTCGCCTCCATCTCCTCACTCGCATCTCCTCTGCCCGCCGGCTCCCGCATCTCGCCACCAACGACATCTCTCGCATCTCGTCGCCGACTACATCTCCCGTGCGTCGCCGGCTCCCGCATCTCCTCCCGTGTAGTCTTGCCGATCTGATCATGTTACTTTTTCCCAAGTTAATGGAGTTCTTATTTCTAGAAATGGTATTCACATCAACAATTGTCGCCAGGATTAACAAAACAATTCATGAGGTACATATTTCGAGTATACACTTTACAAATTACAGTTTACAATTTACATTATTTCAGATAATAAGCATGTGGAAACATAGAAAATAATACATATATATAATTTATTTATTTATTATTTAAATATATATAGCCGTGTCGGCGTATCGGTATTTTTGGGAAAACGGCGAATTCCCGTGTCGTTGTCGTGTCGTGTCGTGTCGACGTATCTGTGTCCGTGCATCATAGATTGCTTTAGAACACCTTCAGGCAGATTTCAGTTTTTTCTCCTACCAGATTTCATTTTTAGTTTCATGCCATGGCAGTGCATGTCATAATCATTTGAGGGCATAGCATTAGTTGGTGTTAGACACTGACCTTGCTTGACTGTTCAACCCATATCTGATTATACCCTATTGCCTTTTGACCTACCATGTTTTGTTCCCCCACTAAGTGAGCGCGGGTGTGGCAGTATCAGAACAAAGATGGGACAGATGGTTAGGTTAATTGCAGATCTAATTTCCTGATGCTATGTGCTTGAATGAACCCCTTCATATATGCTGGATTTTCACATAAGAACAAGAAATATCCCTGGCATAGCTTGCCATGGGGATCCAGCTCTGAGCCTCCACTAGATTAATTTGATATCATCATGCTAATTGGGAAAGGAATACAATTTGGACATACTAGTTGGAAAAATTAATCTGGACATGCAGACTTGTTGCACACAAAAAAAAGGAACTTCATTTATAATCATGAATCATCACTGAGCACCTTCATGATATATGATAAATTGATGGCGTCAATGTTGAAATGCAACTAACCTTCATTCTTTCCCCCTTCGATTAGTCAATGAGAGGATGGTGACGATGGCATGGTGAGCAAGCTGTGATCTGATCTGCTGGCGCATACCTTCGGCGGGCCGCGACTAACTGGCATTTACGGGTATTACCTCGGGCCGAAACAAGAACGCAGATGTGTACAACTCTCGTGTCGATGGATCTGTACATCATTCATGTTGGATTAACACTCTTGTAATGTATTATTGCTTTTACCATGCGGATCTCTTCTCATATGGGAGGATGTGAATGAAGACTGCTCTCCCTTCCGCCCCAAAAATCGAAAAATTCAGACGGACATACGCCAATAAAATAGCTAGAATCTAAATGCTTTTGGACCAAATTTCCATGCAGTGAGCAACGGCGCTAAGGTAGTATCATAACAGGGAGCACCGTTGCCTGCGATTTTGTAACATGTACCACTGGATTTGTTGCGCTTTTTTGTTTTCTTTTTATGTGTGTGCTGTTTGGATCTGGGCTTTGCATGGTTTGAACTTTCAAGTACTTCGAACTTCTCGCAAGAGTAGATAAACTCACATTCTTTTCTGTTCTTCTCATTTTCGGAGACTGTTTTACTGTGTTGATCTGAATATCCAGCATCTGAGTAGACTAGAATGGGAATTTTATGCCTTGTAAGACATGATGGATAGATAGTGAACGTTATCTTCCATAAAAGAATTTGTCAAAAACGAAAAGAATCTTACATGTCAAAAACGAAAATGATATCAAGAATTTGTACAACCTTTCCTTGCCATAAAAGAATCTTGCCAGATCCGGCAGAAGAGAAGAGAGACCTTGAGCAGAAAGAATCGGATTCGCCGTTACGAGATGGCGCACTCAAAATACACGATGCAGTCAGTGGAATGGAATGCATTTCCTTGGGTTGAAACTAGTAGTGCCGGAAGACGAATTTTCCAAATGGGAAAAGACGCGTCTATGGAATGAACGTTCGGCACATAACTACGGCGCCCTCCAAGGTCTCTCTCTTTCTTTCGCACTGCCTTGGTACCCAAATATAAGTTGTTTTTTTATCTTTCAACTGTAATTTATTATCATAATATACTAATAAAAAATATATGTATAATTAAAGTATTTTACAACACAAATTTAATGATATTATTATCATATAGTCAATCTATATATTTTAATATATATTAATAATCAAAACTTAACCCGACCTGAACAAAGAGAGTATCATTTAATCCATTCATCAGCATTGGCAAAATTCTCTTTTTCAGTGTTAAATAAGTGTTATATGCGCCTAACAATTTTGTAGCTCAGTTTTGTCGACCAAAGCTGAACCTCTGTGTATACTACAGTACCCTCCACTCCTGTGTACACCAACAATAATTAATTAAGAACAAGATGATGAAATCTACCTATACGTCTCCACTAGCGCTAGTAACAATGAACAATGGAGGAAACAGCAATCTCCAGTACAGCACTAGCTTGCTACCATCATGTGATGCGATAGCCATGACAAGAACGATCAACCATCGATCGGCAACTCCGTGTAGGCGCCGCGCACTGCAGCCATCAACCTTCTTCGGCTTCTTGACTTTCTTAAGGGGTTTTAGCAAGCCGTGAGCCAACCAGTTCAGCAAGTCACAAGGAAAACCCTAACTTAGCTACTTTGCACGGATCAACAAAGGATGGGGGGTATACTTGTTTTATTAATTTTAGTGGATGCATTTTTATTTGGAAGAATTTTTAGAAACCCAAAGCCTGTAACTACACCTTAATATAAGAGGGGTTTTGCTTTCAAAGTTATATAACCAACTTACTCAGATTAAAACACTTGTGAAAACTACTTAAATCTCGCTGCTGGAATCACCCAATAGACACAGCTCCATTAACCGGAAGCACGGCGTATTCGAATACCTTTTTGTTGACTCTGCAGAGTTGCCCAACTTTACCCACAAGTATTCTTAACCCTCATGACTGAGTTAAGGAACCGAGTCATTTCACTGCTCAACCCTTGGTATACACTCTACCTAATAGGTTAGGGGCTCGCACACCCTCGGGTATCCATTGGCCTACATGGAACGCCAGGCCCGAGTTGTGGAGACCTATCGTTGTCCAGTCTGGATCTGCCGATCCATACTAACTCCCAATGTAGGGTTTCACTCGTGTTGAGCAGCTACTAAACCAGGGTTGACTAGTCAACACCTGTGGTTGAGCGGCCAATATGTCACTTGCTCGGCGTAAGGGTATAGTCCTTAACATTTCCCCGAGCGATCAACTTCCAACTCAAGGTAAAGTGGTGGACGAAGACCGCCTCACGGTGTCCCACAACACCTTTACTCTAACTCCCAATTTTCCAAATCTACCGGCCCGCGGCCACAACCTTAGTAGTGTGAAATTTTGCATGAAATGTAAATATACTACTAGTATTTATATCATAATTTGCAGTAATTCTAGGGTTGACAAAGGTAGGGCATACGATTTAATATGGCAATTGTCGGTGGTAGGGATTAACTAAATATCAAGTCATTCTAGGCATTTTATTTTACACAATTAACATTTCACAATTAACAGTAATGCAAATAACATATTAACATAACTAAACGACATGGGATTCAATGTTGTCAAGGATTTGCGACTTGCCTTGAAAATCGACGACCTCAGCAATCTCGTAAACAACACTCCCTGGATCCTGCCCTTGCACCGAAGCCTCCGAAAACTCCGAAGCTAGCGCAAATACACAAAAATAACATAAGTCCGGCTTGAGCCTAATCAAGCAAGGAGAAATAAATATATGAAAAAGGAGTAAAATGCATAAATATTCAAATGGGAGATTTTTGAATTTTTCTGGGATGAATTTGGTCGATTCGAGGCCAAAAATGGGTTCAGGGCATCAAAATGAGCAAAATGGTGTAATTTGGGAATTTTTGGGATTTTTGTGATTTTCTAGGATTTTACTCGATTTTCTGGATTTTTGGAAAATCAAAAAATCTCTGGAAAATCAGGTAAACAGTGTCGGGCCGGCCTTTTGCTACAGTGCGGCCCGGGCACTGTTTCGGCCTGCGCAGCCGAGCGGGCCGCGCCGCCTCGGCCCAGCACGCGCGCGCGCCTTGCCTCGGTGGATGGCCGACACGCGGCTGGCGCGGACGACGACGACGCGGAGCGAACGGGATGAGGTGGTTTAAGTGAGATCGGACGGCTGAGGGATGCGATGATCCAGCGGCCGAGGTTAGACGGCAACGAAAACGTGGACGCCTGAGATGTGTCCACGTAGTCGTCGTCTACCTTCCACTCATCGTTCTCGCCGAAAGGCAGGAAATGACGGCACGAGCGGAGCGGCTCCGGCGGCGCCTTCCGGCCAAAACTAAGGGTGGCACGAGGTGCCTTGGGAGGTGGGGAACCCATTTCTGGGCTTTGGGGAGAATGAGAAGGTCCAACGGCGGCGAACGGCCAGGGAGAAGATGACAGCGACTTTCGATCAACGGAGGCCATTGGCGGTGCTCCGGGCAAATCGGTGATGTCTGGAGCATCTCCGGGATGAGGGGAACTCGACGGTGGCGCTGATTCGAGCTGGGGAGCTCTCTGGCGAGCTGGCCACGGCGGCCCCCTTTTGGCCGATGGCAAGCTTCGTCGCCAGGGCAGAGGAGGGGTGCTCTCGGCCGGCAGAGTCCACCATCGTGTTCAGAAAGTAAAGGGGAGCAAGTCAGCACAAGGAATCGGATTCTAATCGAGAAGAGAAGAAATGAGGCTTGGGGAATCACCGGCGACGAAGGAGCTGATCAGCGGCGAGGCAGGCGGTGATACTGCAATCGGTTGCTTGTGGAGCTACTTGGGAGCATGGGGAAGACAATGCCAGGGCTGGTTCGGCTTAAGAAGGCACAGAGAGAGCTGGCGACGTGGGAGTAGGTCAGAGCTGGTGGGGAGAAGTAATGGAGCGGCGTGGGTGCTCTACGGAGCTGCAGGCGGCCTGAGGAAGCTGCGGGGTGGGCGAGGAATCGAATCCGAGAGTCGGGGCTGCGTCACCGTGAGTTAATGCAAGGGAGTAGTGGGAGCAGGTGGAGTGCAGAGACGGGCGGCGACGCAAAACGCGAAGGGGGGAGAAGAAGAGACTGGCAGGTGGGTCCCAGGTGGTAGTGGGGGAGGACCGGGTCAAGTAGGGTCGGGAACGGCCGGCGACGGCGAGCCGGTGCAGAGAGCGGCGCGGCGAGGCTCTGCGCGCAGCGCGTGCGCGTGCGCGAGGAGAAAGCGGGAAAGGGAGGGGCGCCAACAGAATAGGGAGGCGGATGGCCGAGAAGGGAAAGCGCATTTTCGCCAGGAATTTCCGAAAAAGGAAAGGGCTCAAAAATCACTCAAAAATTCAGGAAAAATTCACAAAATTCTTTTGAAATTTTTGGGGCCTTTCAACCTACCCCCTTAAAAAATCTCGACCCTGAGATTAACTTGGTCCAGGGAGTAAGTTGGGGAAATCCCGCTGCAAGTCTGACTCTCTTTCCCAAGTGGACTCGTCTGCTGTGTAATTTCTCCATTGAACTCTGCAGAACCTGATATTCTTATTTCTGAGATGCCTTTCCGATGTCTCGAGTATCTGCAGTGGCTCTTCAGGATAGCTCCAATCGTCTTGCAAATCAATGTCTGACATTTGTACTTCATCTGAAGGTTGTCGTAGACATTTCCGAAGCTGTGATACATGGAACACGTTGTGTATCCTTGCCAAGTTGGGTGGTAGTTGGACTTTGTAAGCTACCTCTCCAACTCTTCCAATTATTTGGAACGGTCTCACATATATTGGAGCTAGTTTACCCTTGATTTGAAATCTCTTGACGATCTTGAATGGGGTAACCTTGATATACACAAAGTCTCCAACTTCAAAGCTCAAATCTTTTCTGCGGTTGTCGGTGTAGCTCTTCTGACGGTCTTGTGCAATCTTTAGCCTGTCTCTGATGGTTTTAACATGAGCTTCTGAATCTTGGGCGATTTGAGGACCGAGAAGTTGGCGTTCTCCTACCTCTGACCAGTTCAATGGTGTTCGGCACTTTCTACCATATAGCGCTTCAAATGGAGCCATCTTGATACTAGCTTGGTAGCTGTTGTTGTATGAAAACTGAGCAAATGGTAGGCAAGTGTTCCAAGGTGCTCCATACACAATAGCGCAAGCTCTCAACATATCCTCCAAAATCTGATTTGTTCTTTCTGTCTGACCGTATGTTTGTGGATGGTATGCTGAGTTGAAATTCAGATCAGTGCCCATGGCTTCATGTAGTTTCTCCCAAAATTTGGATGTGAATTGCGCTTCTCTGTCTGAAACAATCTTCTTGGAGACTCCGTGGAGTGTCATGATTCTTATCAGGTACAACTCGGTTAGTTTGTCCTTCCCATAGGTTTGCTTGATCGGAAGAAAATGAGCCACCTTGATCAATTTATCGACGATGACCCAGATAGCATCATAACTTTCACGAGTTCTTGGTAGTCCGGTAATGAAGTCCATGCCGATACTGTCCCACTTCCATTCGGGAATTGGCAAAGGCTGCAACAATCCAGATGATTTCTGATGATCTATCTTGGTCTGTTAGCAGACATCACATTTTGCCACATACTCTGCCACTTCTTTCTTCATTGCATTCCACCAATATTTCTTCATGGCTTCTCAAGTGGAATACTACATGTTAACTATGATGCTATCGCAATGTAGCATTCTTGTTAAAAGTTGCATCCAGGGGTTACGTCCACATATCACAATAGTAAATTTCATGTAGTGGACTACGCACGTTCCGCAGTAGGTTGTGTCTCATCATTTCTTGTTCAATGCTGTTGCTGACAAAATGAGTTATGGAAATGTTTCCTTCTGAACATCTAGTTATGAAAACTGACATTTATTCGAAAGTACAGAAGGTTGCTGCTGAAAAGAGCTGCAAATCTCACATTGAACAGCAACAAATAGGCTGACATTTGCATTTCAATTTTTACACTGGAGGCAAAAAGTGAAGTCGAGATGTTTTCTTTGATATGTACTATCAGCTAATCTGAAAGCGATAGCGCCTCTCTATATAATTTAGGGCATTGCTGACCAGTTTCCTGCTATTCAGCAATCTGTTGTTATCTACACCTCGTCATACTGTAACGGGACAAGTTCTAATTGTACATTTCTATTACACAGAAATCAACGAACGAACGAATCAGCTGTATGGACATGGAAAATACTGGGTTTTTCTTGCCTCAGTGCTTCTGGAAGGTGACCATGCAGAAGAATGCTACGCAGCGGAAGACTACCCCATTGGCCAAAAGAACCACCACACAGAGAAGTTTGTCGTTGATGTCGTAGCCGCTCTTGATCAGTGAACCACACCGTGTTATTAACCACACCCCAGAATAGCTGCAACCACAGACAGATCAGTGTATGTGTTACAAAGTTACCGTAAGGTTGCAATGGATAGCCAGTTGGAACTTGAGTACTACATATCGACAAAGGGATGATAATTCGTACTTCTGAGCATTCAAAATCACAAACGCTTCCAGAGCCCACTTTGTGTAGCACAAATCAGCGAAGTAAGTGTTCTTCTGCTGTGTTGCTATCAGAGTTAAAACAACTGGAAGCAATGCAGACCACTGCATTGAAAGCATGGATGTATCAGTAACAATCTACAAGGAAGTTCAGTGTGAACTTGTCTCCATGGTCTTGGAATGGAGCAAGCAAAGCATACACAACTCACCAACTGTGCAGAGCTTGGCTGGAAGAAGATGGCGAAGGTGTAGCCAATACCAGTCACGCAGTAGACAAGCGCGACGAGAACGACGTAGTTCTCCCAGATGGATGACCTGGGGTTGTTGAAGAAGTAAAACATGGAGAGGTAAACGATGGGCTTGACGATGGTGTTGAAATGGTCGATGGTGTCTTTGGACAGGAAGTAGGCGAGTGAGCTCATCCCGGAGGCCCTCTCCCTCCAGTAGTGTATCTTGTCAAGCGCGAATGACCTCAAGGCTCCGATTTTGCACAGCAGGGCTGCAGCACAGACACAGGCAGCTTCACATGAGCAAATGAAGGTCGAGTTTCAACTTGCAGGCCTTGCTCCAAAGATAAACAAAGCCCTACTTACAGACAGCAATGACAGTGTATGTGTATCCAAGCGCCCCAAAGGTCTCATCGCTCACTTTGGCTAGTGTCCCCAGGCATATCCCGGCAAGACAAAGTATCAGGTAGTCAACTCCCTGTATTCTCGCTTCACGGAGCCTCTGCTTGCCACACCTGAAGAAGAGAGAGACACGCGTCAGAGATGACATTCTCAAGAACTGAAGAAGACTTCAGAAGAAATAAAATAGACAGACAAGAAGAATCTTACCTTCCCAGGAAGTACCTGTACTGCCTAAGGATGCCGGGAGTGCAGCGATTCGATAAATCTTCAGTCGTCTTGTTATAATCATACTCGTCCTTCTTCTGCCCGACAATATCCTTAACATTGCCCCATACTTCTTGTGCAACGGATGGCCCGTCGGCGCCGGAGGCGGGGTCCGTAGTTCCTCTGAACGACGATTCGGATTCTGAAAAGCTCTGCAGCATGTCCCGCGGGACGTCATACCCGTTGTGCAGCATCCATCTGAGTGGCAGGTCCTTGACGTTTACGCCTGCACTCGTGCTTGGCTTGACGATGCCCTCCAAGATGTCGATGTAGTAGTCTGGTGGGTTCACGCGCTCCGGCACGACGATGCCCAGCCCTGTGAAGTATTCCTCCACCTTCTTCACTGGCCCGTGGTAGACAGTCATCCCCCCTTTGGCTAGAAGAATCAAGTCATCGAACATCTTGTAGAGTGTATAACTGAAACAGCAAAGCCAAATCCATCTAGTTAGGGAGATGTATGATTACACAGTCGGCAAACATATCCTGTTTGAATTCGAGGCTAACCTGGGTTGATGAACCACCATGGAGATGTTGACGCCTTCGAGAGCTTCCCTGCGAAGGGCACGAAGCAGAAGCAGGGATGAAGCGCTGTCCAAACCGGATGTTGGCTCATCCAAGATCAGCACCGAGGGTTCCATAACCATTTCTAGACCGACGTTGACTCGCTTGCGCTGGCCACCAGAGATGCCACGCTGCTCCACTGTCCCGACAAGAGAATCTCGAACCGCCTGCAGTCCCAAAGACTCGATGACCCTCTCCACGACGAGGACCTTATCAGCTTTCGACATGTCTGCTGAAAGCCTGAGATGCAACAATGAACAGTGTATGTAAGTTCACTGATACTAGCTAGAAAAGTTAGAAGGCTCTACGTGGGCAAATACCTGCATCTTGCATTGAACCAGAGATTTTCTTCGACGGTTAGGTTCCCATGGACAATGTCATCTTGGGGAACAAAGCCAATGATCTTCTTGTATGCGCGAATGGGTTCTACTTTACCATTTATAAGTACCAAACCTGATGTTTCACACCCAGTTGCCTTGCCGGCAATAGCGCTCAGAAATGTGGTCTTTCCTGCGCCGGATGGGCCCATCACGGCAGCTACACGGCCAGGCCTGAGCTTTCCTGTCACGGACCTTAAGAGCTTCTTCTTGCTCCCCTTCAATGTCAGAGTCAGGTCCTTGAAGGCGATCTCAATGGCTGGCCTCGTGGTGACATCATGATCTTTGGCCATAGATATCACACCTGAGAAGGTCAGGTTGTGGTTCTCCTGTTGCATTGCCTTTTCCTTCTCGATCTGACCGTATGCATACTTGAAAATCTGGCTCCGGCTGTGCATCTGCTTCCCTTTTGGCATGTTCTTTTTCGGGCCCTTATCTCCTATCTCCAGATTGAAACCTTCATCACTGTCCGGGTTCTCTTCGAGGGAGCGCATCATGTCGGTGAGGTTGTTCTTCTTCCCACCCCCATCTGCTCCGCTTGAAGGCACACTTTTCGACGGTGCCCCCTGTGTCTGGCCAGCCTTCTTACGCGAGAAAGTGCGGGACAATTGTGACTGCAGACCAATGCCAGCCTTCTTGGCGACATCTTTAGCCGATTTCCACCTTTCGCGAGCTTGTGCGGTCTCTCTTGCATGCCTTGCAGCAGCCTCTCGAGATTTTGCTTGCTTTCTCTCGCGGTTGGTCAGAATTTGGCCGGAGAAGTTGTAAATGATCAAAAGGACTAAACAGGAGGCAACCTACAGAATCGTGAAAAAAACAGAAGGAGAGTGTTAGTTCAACCTAAATAGCTGCAGCTTGCAAAGAGATATCATGCTATTGATTTACTGGCATATTACCACTAGCAATGCACCAAATATCGTAATATCCTGAGTAACGGAATTTGGTGGACAAGAGCTCTTCTTGTAGCATCCTGCATTAAAGAGGTAACCACATTCAGGATGTGCAAAAACCAAGAAGATTCCTGATGGCCAGGAACCCAACTTTGTAAGGAGAAGTGAGCTTACTAGTTTGCGAAGTTGAACCCTTCCTGCAATAAAACCTGCAAAAACACACCTGATACTGTCAGCATTTGGACAAAATAATACCGAAGGAATCTGTCACACGAAGAACGTGCACTTGAAATATTACTAGTGTGGGGCATGGTAATCCATGAATTTGATGGAACTATAATTGGAAACATTAGATAGATAGGATTACCCACTACTACAAGGGAGTTTGTTTGTCGTGCTCGGGCAGTAGAATCCAGCTGGGCAGAAAACATCATCAGTACTAACCACATCTGCCCAACTATCAGCACCACCACAAGTGTGATTGGGGTTCCCAGGAGGTGGTTGATAGTTGTATCTGGAATGCATCTTCAGTACATTAACGAGTGAACCTATGACACTCGTGTGGATTAAAGAGTATTTTTATGGACAGCAAACTTACGGGTCACAGACACCTGTAGTTTTGTTTAAGCTGGACAGTGGACAGTATGCTCCCAGAGGGCAAGCTGCACATAGCAGCAGAAAAAGAGAATCAGTATAATTTCTTTCTATTATATTGAGAGGATGTTAAACTTAGCATAAGTGTCTCTCAACCTGGTAGACCAGTCTAACTGTTGTACAAGACAAATAGCATCGTGACAAATTTCTTGAGACCAGTTAAAAGTCTGTCCTTTACATTTAAAGCATGGTAAGCTGTTATATGTGTTTATCAAGGTGAAGTTTATTGTAGGCTAATATGTCAAGCAAACAAATGATAAGAATGAATGTAGAGAAACATATTGATACAAGCAGGATACATCAAGAAAAAAGCAACAACCCAATTCCTGGAACATTAAGCTAGATCTCCATTCTGAATAATTCAAGAAGTAAATTTCAGAAGCAAATGGTGGTGATGTTCCATTGATGCTAAGCTTCATCTAGTTGTGTGAACTTACGTATCATGCAAGTGAGACCATGGGGGCAAAAGAAGCCAGGGCAGCAAGCTTGGCAATCGAGGGCTCTGTACGGGATATCCTTTGCATTCTGCAGGTTGATCTTCTGCTCCTTTCCAGCACTGCATGCCCACCCGGGCTCGCAGCCGTCGATCCACGACGTCAGGTTGCAGTTCTTGTTGGGCCTGACGTAATTCTTCTGCCCGCTCTTCTCCCCGCCGTCGAGCAAACTGTTGAAGTAGAACTTCATCTCAGCAGCAGTGCAGACACGCTGTTGCAGGTCTCCTGTTTCATTCATGGTGATACCGATATATACGTCCATCATTACATGTGGACAAGCAACAGAGCCGTCTAGCCTAGACTGTGAATGCAATGCAGCATCAAACACTGTTGGAAACAAAGGCTAATGATTGTAGGAGAATGGCATTTTTTTCCTTAACATGCGGATTTGAAATAACTCTGAATTAATTTACAAGGAAATGATATCAGAGATTAAGGTTCGAATAATTTACACCTTTGAAAACACTAGATAAGAACAAAAATGGTGAGCATAGCAAAGACGAACAAACACAATGAGAAAATGTGGCAGTAATTTGATAATTTCATCATCATTGTATATAGAGCATACCGTTGGTCTGCTTCATGCAATTGGTGAGGAAGGTGGTGTCCTTGGAGAAATTGAAGGCCGCATTCCACTCCTTGTTCCTGCAAAAACACTCCACCAAATTTAAATGCCCTCGTCAGAATGGCAAATTCCCCGATTAAAAAAAAGAAAACTTTTCAGAGTCTGGGGATGGAATCGATCGTGCACTGACGTACGTGTCCTTGATGCAGTAGTCGAGCTGGTCTCCGAGGGCCTTGGCAAATGAAGAGGTGAGCGCCTTGAGGCGCTCGTTCATGACCCCGGCGACGATGGGGCTCCCGGCGATGGTCTTGGCCCCTTCGCCTCCCGCCGCCGCTCCTCCCCCGACCCCATCTCCGTCGTCGGTGGTGGTATCCTGGAGGGAGAGGCGGGGGATGTCGATGGCGCGCGCGGCGGCGGTGGAGAGGAGGAGCAGCGCGGCGGCGAGCAGCTGAGCCGCCACCCATGCCATGGTGGTGGGATCAGAGGCGTAGAGGAATGGGGTGCTAGGGGAGCTAGGATTGTTAGGGTTAGGTGGTAGTAGACATGGAGGAGGGGAGGAGGAGGAGGAGCCGTGCTGGTGGAGAGGAGAAATAGGCGGGGATGGGAGCGGTGGAGCGGGAAGGATGGTCGGTCGTGAAGGGAGCGGGCCGTAGGACTGTAGGGTCTCGGATCGGACGGTGTGGATGCTGCTATGGGTCACGTGGTTGGTCGGATGGATGTTTGATTCTGTGGAACTTTTATGGATTGTTTGGATGTGCTGTATTTTTGAGTTTTCGGATGACTAGTTGAATGTCCGTGCGTTACTACGGATTTTTAAAATTTATTATACTATATATTTTTAAACTCATGGGTGATAAAAAATTTTAGAATAAGCATACAAACATGATCTAAAAGTTTTTTAAATCCGTCAAGTAAGTCGGAAGCCGTCGATTACACCTCGTGGTCATAAGTCAGAAGATATCGACCACACCTCGTGGTCGTAGGTCGGGAGCCCTCGAGCACACCTCGTCATCGTAAGTCGAAAGCCGTCGACAATCGTACGTGATCATAGGTCGAGAGCGATTGACCATCACTAGTGGTCATAAGTTGGCAGCGGTCGACAATTGATCGTGGTCCTAAATCAAGAGCCTTTATCAATGGCTTGTGGTCGTACGTTAGAAGCCGATGACCATCATTCGTGGTCGTAAAGTCGAAAGCCATCAAGGACACCTTGTGGTCGTAAGTCGGAACACATCAATCAGCGCTCGTGGTTGTAAGTTGAGAGACATCGACCAATCCTTGTGATCGTAAGTCGGAACACATCGACCAGTGCTCGTGGTCAGAAATCGAAAGTCGTTGATCACACCTCGTAGTCGTAAGTTAGAAGCCGTCGACCATCGCGCATGATCGTAGGTTGGGAGCGGTCGACCATCGTTGATGGTCGTATGTGGCAGGCCTCAGGTGCGCTTGTGCCCTGTTGCCCGACTACCAGTGCCAGCATGCTCGGCCTTGACTTCGATTACGGCCCCCGACTTCGACCACGGATCTTCGACTTCAACCAACGCTCGTAGTTGTAAGTCAGAAGACATTGACCACACCTCGTGGCCGTAAGTCAGAACACATCGACTAGCACTTGTGGTCATAAATTAGAAGCCGTTGATCACACCTCGTGCCCAAAAGCATGTTACAATCCATGGGGAGTACAAGACCTTGTAGGTCTTGCCGTCGAGGGTGGAGAGCTCGATCTCGGGGGTGACCTGGGGGTAGGCGACGAATATGTCCAACTAGAGGGGGAACTCGTAGCGGCGGAGGTTATGGATGAACCAGCAGGTGCCCTCCGGGTTGGCACTACGACTACGACCATGACCGCTACAACCAAGTCCACGGGCGCTACGACTATGACCGTGACCGCGACTTTGACCACTGCCCCTTCAACTTCGAGCACTGCCATCTTCTCACTTCGACCACTACCCCCTTCAACCAATGTCCCCTTTGACAATAGTCCTTCGACATCGACCACTTGCCTCTTCGACCATGGCTTTGACGATGACCACAGATCTTCGATTTCGACCACTGCCCCTCTCGACCACTGTCCCATTCGACCACGGCCCTTTGATGACCATGGGCCTTTGACGCCAACCATTTTCCCCTTCGACCACGACCCCCTTTAACCACGATTTCAACTTCGATCAAGGATCTTCGACTTCGACCATGGATTTTTGACTTCAACCATAGTCCCCTTCGACCACGACTTCGACTTCGACCACAGATCTTTGACTTCAATCACGGATCTGTGACTTCATCAACGGCCCTTCGACTTCGACCACTGTTCCTTTTGACCACGGTTTGGACTTCGACCATGATCCTTCGACTTCGACCACGACCCTTCGACTTCGACCACTACCCCCTTTGACCACGGTTTGGACTTCGACCACGGCCCTTTGACTTTGATCGCGGACCGACTTTGTCCACGGCCCTTCAACTTCGACCACTGCGCCATTCGACCATTGTCCCCTTCGACCATGGATTGGACTTTGACCACGACCCTTCGACTTTGACCACCGCCCCTTCAACCACGGCTTCAACTTCAACCATTGATCTTTGACTTTGGTCACGGCCCCATTCGACCACGGCCCCTTGACTTCGGCCATGGCCCCTCGACCGCGGCCCCCTTCGACCACGGCACTGACTTCGATGGCCAGCTTGAGAGACCAAAACCATCAGACAGCGTGATGGGCTCCGAGATAAGAGCAGGAGGAGGTAGAGAGGCTCACCAGGTGAGCGACTGCTGGGCGGTGGCGGCGAGGGGAGAGCCGCATGGGCGGGCATAGGAAGTGGAAGCCGCTGCCGCCATTGTCGAACGCCCTTCTCTCTGATCCACCTACTGCTGTTGCCGAGCACCCTTCTCTCCGATCCACCAGCCGCTGTCGCCGAGCGTCATGCCGTTGGTTGGAGGGGCGATGGGAGATGGAATTGGTGGCGGCGCCGAGGAGGAGAAGGCGCGGCACGAGGGTTCGGGGGAGAGAAGGTGGCGGTGGGCGAATGCGTTGGGGAGGCGGTGAATGGGAGATGCGATGCTGCTGGGGGAAGTTGGGGGACTGCGACCTGCCGCGTGGGGAAGGAATTGGTGGCGGCGCTGAGGAGGAGGCACGGCACAAGGGTTCGGGGGAGAGAAGGAGGCGGCGGTTGCAGGAGGTGGAGGTGGGGAGACGGTGACGGGGGGATGTGGCGCTGTTGGGGAAGTTAGGGGACTGCGACTAGACGTTGCCGCATGGGGAAGGAATTGGTGGTGACACTGAGGAGGATGAAGAGGTGTGGCACGAGGGTTCGGGGGAGAGAAGGAGGTGGAGTGGTTGCGGGAGCGAAGGATGCGGGGAAGAGAAGAGGAGGAGCGCGGCCCACGCATCGGCCCGACCTTTTCGACGAGGAGCGGAAGAACTACCTATATGCGAATCTGGACGACTGGTCTTTGATTGGAAGGTTGAGAAGAGAAGAGGGAGAACAGACCGACAACCACCAACTCATATTTTTAAGTAGTAGGGATAGAGATACTACGGTTTTCTCAAAATACCATGATATTAAAAACTTTGAGGCGTTTGGGTACAATAAATATTACAGTTTTATAAACCGTAGTATATATGTCAAACACCATGATATTGTTGGAACTTTAAATGATCAACTCACATCTTTTTTTAAGAACCGACCCATCGCGTGTATATGCATCTGTGGACGTCGTCTGCAGCACGTTTCCAAATATCTTCTCATATATGTGATCCTTCCGATGCTATGCATGCATGCTAGATATATATACACAGACGATGAACAACGTGAGTACCGTCTTTCGTTTTCTTTTATACCGAGCCAACTAAATTTGAAAACAACGAAGAAGCATCACCGCGAGTGTTGTCTGATTTTGGAAAGTTGCTTCCAGATCTAAAATTCGAAATTAGTACTTTGAAATTAGAATGTATATATTTCAGTTTTCTAGGTACTCATTTGAACTTCTTTTAGAAATAAAAAATAATTTGAACCCATCGAGTTGTTAAATTCTCTTTGAATTTTGAAAGTTTGATCTAAATTTAACATTAAAATTAAAAACTCCCATTATACCTGTAAAGAAACACTGGATTATATACTACAACGTCCAAACGCACCTTGGGTTTGTCGGTCTACGGGTCTCCTAGGGTTTAGATCTAGAGGGTTCTATACGGGTTCAAGTGATACCGAGAGGGAGAGAAGGAGACTGACCGTCGGACGTAGAGGAGGAAGGGTTGGCCATGGTGGGTTCGTCGGGAAGGGCCTGGAGGCGGCGTCTGCGGGTGGCCGGCGGTCTCCCTGGCGTCGGCGATCTGGAGAAGAGGTAGAGGCGCCGGTGGTCGTTCCCGTCGCTGGAGCGCCCCCTCAAAGATCGGATCTAGGGTTGTCGGTGGGGATGGTGGCGGCACAGTCAACCTCGTGAGTTGTGCCGCCCCGGCCCCCACCTCTTTATATGGCGCTGGCGACAGGGGCCCACCAGCCATTATGGGCTGGGCGCCCCCGATCAGGGCGCGAGCAAGGGGTGCCATATGGCCGTTGGGCCATATGGACGAGATCAATCTAACATTCTCCCCCTTGATCTCAATCTATACTTTATCTTTAATTACTTTTGACTTTACTCATTCCATCACAGATTAGTGCATAGAACATGTCTCATCGTCACGGTCAATCGCCGATAGATTCAACAGCTACAATACACCTCTCTGTTCTGAAATAGTTACTTTAATCTTTTGGGCCATCTTTTAGTCCAGGAATCATAGGCTTTCCCTTAAACCCATGCCAGCTACATGTTCTCTGAACACGTTGGGTGGTAAGCCTTTAGTAAGCGGATCCGCTAACATCTTTGCGGTACTTATATGCTCTAGACTTATAATTTGATCCCGAACTTTATCTTTCACAACATAGTACTTTATGTCAATGTGTTTGGCAGCACCACTTGACTTATTGTTGTGGGCATACGTTACTGCGGGTTCATTATCGCAGTACAACTTAAGTGGTCTATTGATGTCGTCAACCACTTTTAAACCGGGTATGAACTTCTTAAGCCAGTTCACCTGCCCCGTAGCCTCATAACATGCTACAAACTCGGCATACATTGTGGACGATGTAGTGACGGTTTGCTTTGAGCTTTTCCACGATATAGCTCCTCCAGCGAGAGTGAATACATATCCGGATGTAGACTTTCTATCATCTCCCGCAAAATCAGAATCTGTATACCCCACTATATGGAGTAAATCTGATCTTCTGTATGTCATCATGAGGCCTTTTGTTCCTTGCAAATAACGCAAGACTTTCTTTATCAATTTCCAATGTTTTATTCCAGGATTGCTCTGGAATCTGCCAAGTAACCCGGTAACAAATGCTAAGTCAGGGCGTGTGCACACTTGAGCATAATGTAAGCTTCCGACAGCTGAAGCATATGGAACCGCTTTCACTTGATCGATCTCATACTGGTTCCTGGGGCATTGAAAATCCCCATATCTGTCGCCCTTGACTATAGGTGCAGGTGAAAGACTACATTTATGCATACCAAATTTCTTTAAGACTTTCTCTATGTATGCCTTTTGTGACAGTCCCAATATCCCCTTGTTTCTATCCCGGTGAATTTCGATCCCAAGAACGAACGAAGCTTCACCAAGATCCTTCATGTCAAAGTTTGAGGACAAAAACTTCTTTGTTTCCAGTAGCAGACTGACATCACTACTAGCCAGTAGGATATCATCCACATACAGGATTAGGAAGATAAACTTCCCATCTTTAAACTTTGCATAAACACAGTTGTCCTCAACATTCTCTTTAAACCCAAATTTTCTTATTGTACTGTCAAACTTCAAGTACCACTGTCTTGAAGCTTGCTTTAACCCATAAATTGATTTCTTTAGGCGGCATCCCATTCTTTCATTTCCTTCCACGACAAAACCTTTCGGTTGTGCCATGTAAACATTTTCCTCCAAATCCCCATTGAGAAATGCCGTCTTTACATCCATCTGATGTAACTCTAAATCATAATGTGCTACTAATGCCATTATGATTCTGAAGGAATCTTTACATGAGACTGGAGAAAAGGTCTCATTGTAATCAATCCCTTCTCTTTGCGTAAAGCCTTTTGCCACAAGTCGCGCTTTGTATCTTTCTACATTCCCTTGGGAGTCATGTTTAGTCTTGTAGACCCATTTACAGCCTACTGTTTAGGCTCCTTTAGGAATAATTTCCAAGTCCCAGACTTTATTAGTCTTCATGGACCTCATCTCCTCTTCCATGGCCTCAAGCCATTTTGAGGAATTTTCGCTTCTCATGGCTTCTTCAAATGAGGTGGGATCATCCTCCATTTGAAATTCCTCTGTATGATAAATCTGATAATCATCAGAAATAGCTGATCTTCTTACTCTTTGGGACCTCCTCGGGGCCTCCTCATTTGGTACATCTACTGTTTGAGGCTGCTGTTGCTCCCCCTCATCTGTGGCAATAGGTTCTATATGATCCTGAAGAACAAGTTCTTCATTCTCATTCATTGTTGCCACGGGAGGAACAATAACAGGTGCTGGCACCACAGTGTCTTGCACCGTCGGTGCAGCGACAGCAGGTAGTGTGAAGAATGGCTCTTGAATCATCGGAGTGGGCGCATACACCCGCTTCTCTTCAAGGTCAATCTCACGAGCTACCATGCTCCCCCTTATCATTTCATCCTCTAAGAAGACAGCGTGTCTCGTTTCTACAAACTTTGTGTATCTGTCTGGACAGTAGAAACGATAACCTTTTGACTTTTCAGGGTAGCCAATGAAATGGCAACTTACTGTTTTGGGATCAAGCTTCCCAAGGTTTGGGTTAAATACTTTAGCCTCAGCAGGACTCCCCCACACACGTAAGTGGTTTAGTGAGGGAACTCTTCCTGTCCACAACTCGTACGGTGTTTTGGGCACCGACTTACTAGGCACTCTGTTGAGAATATGAATGACGGTTTTCAACGCCTCCATCCATAAACTCAATGGCAGTGTGGAATAGCTCATCATGCTTCGCACCATATCCATCAGGGTACGGTTGCGTCTTTCAGCTACTCCGTTTTGCTGAGGTTCGCCCGGCATAGAATACTGGGCCACTATGCCATTTTCCTGCAAAAACCTCGCAAAAGGTCCAGGAACTTGTCCATATGGGGTATGTCGATCGTAGTACTCCCCTCCACGATCAGATCAGACTATCTTAATCTTTAAATCGTGTTGGTTTTCAACTTCAGCCTTAAATATCTTGAATTTATCCAAGGCTTCATTTCTTTCTTTGATTGGATAAATATGTCCATAACGGGAGTAATCATCCGTGAATGTTACGAACGAGTCATAACCATCCACACTTTTCACAGGGAAAGGACCACAAATGTCTGTGTGAACAATTTGTAGAACTCCTGTGCTTCTTTTAGCGTCTTTTTTAATTTTCTTTACATATTTTCCTTTAATGCATTCTCTGCATTGTTCTAAGTCTGAGAACTCTAATAGAGGAAGAATTTCATTCTAAACAAGTCTTTCTATTCTCCCCCTCGAAATATGGCCTAAACGACAGTGCCATAATTTCGACGATTCATTATGAGTTCTCTTTCGTTTTCTGTTCGCATCCACAGGCGAGGATATACGCTCATTCACATCACATACGGAATTCACATTTTCACGAAGTGACAACAAATAAAGCTCATTCTGTAAGATGGCAAGACCAACACATTTTTATTAAACATTATTTCACACTTGCCATTTCCAAAATTGCAATCATAACCATCTTTGTCCAAATTTGAAACACTAATCAAATTCCTCTGTAAAGAGGGAACAAAAAGGACATCTCTAAGTAAAAGATTGGAGCCATTAGCTAACTCTAATGAAAGATTGCCAACGGCTTCAACTTCGGCTTGGACTCCATTTGCAACTTTAATGCATCTTTCGTTTCTTTGCGTAGTCCTCGTCGAACGGAATCCCTGTAAGGAATTAGCAACATGAACAGTTGCTCCTGAGTCAATCCACCAAGTGGATTTCGAATATTTCACATACATGCATTCATTTACAAAGGTAATAATGTTCTCACCTTTCTTTGCCATTATCATCTTTAAATAATCGGGACAGTCTTTCTTGTAGTGTCCCGTCTTCTTGCAGTGAAGACATTGATCTTTGTCTACAGCAAATTTGTTCTGTTGAGGCTGATGGACAGAGGCTTTTCCCTTGTTCTTTGAGAAGGAGGTACTGTTGAAGTTCTTTTTCTTGTTATCCTTCACATAGTTGATGGATCCACCATGTGAGGATTTAATTCTTTCCTCCTCTTGCACACACATAGCTATGCATTTCTCCAAGTCCCATTTCTCGGGCTGCATATTGTAGTTGACAACAAAAGTGTCAAACTCTTTAGGCAAGGAAGCAAAAACCAAATGAATTAGGAACTCATCCTTGAGAGCCAAATCCATTGGTTTAAGCTTGGATGCCAAGTTGCTCATCCTCAGTATGTGCTCTCTTATGCCACTGCCACCACCAGAGTACCTCTCTGTCACAAGCTGCTTAATCAGCTGTGTAGCATAAGTCTTTGAAGAGCCAGTAAACTGGCTCTTTATCCTCTCAAGGTACTCTGTGACAGTGTCACACTCTGCGATTGAGCCCACAATAGCAGGCTCAATCGTGTTCTTTATCACAGCCAAACATTTCTTGTTGGCAGTGACCCACTTTTTATGATCAAGATCATATGACATCTTTATAGGAGCAAAGTCCCTCTGTCTGGTCTGCCAAGCAGCATCAGCCTCATTTTCGTCCCTCACCGGTGCCACAGGCTCTGTGGGACACGGTGTGGTGACTACCCAGTCCACCTCAGCCAAAATGAAGGCCAGGTCAATCTTTTTCTTCCATTCACCATAATTGTCTCCTTTGAGAACAGGGATATCCCTGATGTAGCCCATCAAGGAGTATCCTCCTGAAACCATAATCCATATACAGTGAGAACATTTAAATATTAATAACAGCAAAATTATATGCCTTATTTCCAACGTTGGTCAAAAATACGACATACAATTTAAATCAATTTTATCTATGCATTAAATCTACATCACCGTTGGGCAGAAATAGAAATAATGCATAAATCATGAATTAAAAATTTATAATACTGTTATTATCAACGTTGGTCAGAAAATAACAATATCATAAATCTCTGGAAATTATCTCTATTTTTTCAAAATTAAATTCTCCCGTTGGTTCGAATTTAATAATGAAAATCAATTAACATTAACTTTTGCAGCGGAAACTTTAATTAAAATAATTCATTATTCAGAAGCATTATAATTGTATTCTTTTAATCTCTGAAAAATTAACACGTTGGTGCAAAAATTTTCAGAAATTTTGGATCAAATTTCATTGAAATTCATCAACAAATACTTCTGAAAAATAATAAACATTCTTTTCGGGGTTTACTGTTCATTCGGCCTCTTTTGGCCCATTCCCTCGGCCTCGGCCCAGTCGGCCCGCTCTCCTTCAGGCGCGCACGGCCTCTTTTCTCCCACGCGGGCCGAAAAACCCCCGCAGGCCACGCCCAGCCCATTTGGCCCCGCCCCATCTCGGCCGTTGATTTCATCGGACGGCTGGGAGGGAAAACCGGCCGAACAAACCAAGCGTCGGCCACTGGCTCCCAAACCCTAACCTCATTCCACCAACTGCTCCCGAAAAAAACGGAGGGCCAGGCGGCGGCGCATGGGGGGCTCGCGCGGGGCAGCGCGGCGCACGCGCAGGCCGGCGGCGACCTCGAGCAAGGCGGCAGCAGCGGCGGCGCGGCGGCACCTGCTCCCGCGGAGCGGCGGTGGAGCGCGCGCGCACGCGGAGCTGCGGCGCCATGGGAGGGGCAGCCCCGAACGGCGGAGCGACGGCTCGCCCGCACGGGACGGCAGCGGCCCGCCGGCGCGGCTGCGTCGAGCGCAAGCGGCGGCGGCGGCTCCATCGGGAGGCGGCTGCGGCGGCCGGCCAGATCCCGCCGAGCGGCAGCGCGCGGCGGCGGCCCGACGGCGCGGAGCGGCTCCGCGCGGCGGACGGCGGCCGGCAGACCTCCCCTTGCCGGCGGCGGCGCCCGTAAGCCCCCCCTTTCAACATTTTTTTTGGATGTTTCTTTCCAATCCGAGGGGAGCTAGGGTTCGGGATTTTTCGATCTTTTCTTTTCCGCACGCCGGCCAACCGACGGCGGTCATCTGTTCTTTCCCCATCTAGATCTACCCTTAGGCCTTGCTCTGATACCATTGTCGGTCTACGGGTCTCCTAGGGTTTAGATCTAGAGGGTTCTATACGGGTTCAAGTGATACCGAGAGGGAGAGAAGGAGACTGACCGTCGGACGTAGAGGAGGAAGGGTTGGCCATGGTGGGTTCGTCGGGAAGGGCCTGGAGGCGGCGTCTGCGGGTGGCCGGCGGTCTCCCTGGCGTCGGCGATCTGGAGAAGAGGTAGAGGCGCCGGTGGTCGTTCCCGTCGCTGGAGCGCCCCCTCAAAGATCGGATCTAGGGTTGTCGGTGGGGATGGTGGCGGCACAGTCAACCTCGTGAGTTGTGCCGCCCCGGCCCCCACCTCTTTATATGGCGCTGGCGACAGGGGCCCACCAGCCATTATGGGCTGGGCGCCCCCGATCAGGGCGCGAGCAAGGGGTGCCATATGGCCGTTGGGCCATATGGACGAGATCAATCTAACAGGGTTTTCTCAAAACCCCAAAAAACTGCGATATTCATAAACTACAGTATTTTCTGGATGGGGCATTAAAAACTGTGGTTTCCAAATGCTGTAACATCCAAACAAGCCCGGTTGGCCATTAACCTCCGTACTATCGATTGGATGGGCGTACGGCCCACTTATGGCCCGCCGGAACGGCTGTGAAGTCCAAGCCCAGTTCTCGTCCACGCGACCCATCGTAGGATGATTACACTCGCATCAGCTGCACGGCGATCACACAACCGATCGCGTGGAGGAATCGGGAGAGATGGGATTCCAAGCGATTCGGTTCGAGTTGGAGCGGGAAGGGGAAATGAAGAAGCGGCTTGTGGCTCGTGCGAGAAGACGAAGCCGCTATAAATCGTGGAGTAGATGGGTAGACGTTAACGGGCCTGGCCCATAGCAGATCCGGCCCAAATAACAATGATCATGTGCAATTAGAACGAACGCTGAAGAACTGTGTTTATACGACGGTTTTAAAAAAAAAGGTGCTAATATAACAACCGAATAAGACCAATAGATTAGATTAAACTGCACCCTCCCCAGTAGAACAATGTCACTCAAGACTAGATATTCAAATACTCCAACATCAGCTTGTTCCCACATAAAAGACAAGGTACAACAACCACAGGGCAAGGGTCTGAGTCCAGGTCCAACTCTCATGTTAGTTTGACATCCTTGAGAAGTCTTGCAGCCATAGCCCCACATCTTCTGATTTCCCACTCGTCCAGGTTGCCAGTTTCAGCTTCTGCTGAGCCAGTACAAGACCCACTCTTCACTCCAGGATCTTCATCTTCTCCGGGACTGGAGACATCGTCCTCCTCATCATTGTTGCCATTATCACTGGCCCCGGCCTCAGGGATCAATGGAGCTTTGGGGTCCATCATGTAGAGATGTATGCTAGGATGTTGATATTTGGCATCCATCTGCGTCAGAATTCAGAAACAGCACGGGGATGACAAGCATCTTTAGCACTGATGCAAATACGAATAAAAGATAACATCTGTCTGATGAGCTCAACTCTGAAATGTGTACCTTCGATTTAGAAACAGTTTTCACATTAAATTTGATTTTCCACATTTGCATCATCTGCTCATGAACGGTGGTGGAACGGATCTCGTATCCAAGCTGGGTAGCAAGCAACAATTCAGTTGTTCGCTTCATAGATCTTTTTTTTTAAAAAAATATAACTATTTGAAAAGGGAAAATCAGTTACCATTATTTTTGTTTTAGGACCAGATAATGCAATAATTGTCTCCATTAGAGGTCGCAGTAGATGTTCTGAATAAACCTTGAAAACACACACATGAAGGATCAGTAAGTCGCTATGTTGTCTCTGAACCATCAATGTTGTTTTCATCAATTATAAGCTATTCTGTTAAATGGCTGTTCTCTGCATTTAAATTTCAGCCCATAAGTTATGCCTCTAATTAGGGCTGAACAAAAACGTTTTTTCAAACCTGTTTGATCCGTTCTTAGCTCATAATCTTGCATGCATGCATGTTTCTGCGGCAGCCTGCATGCCATGCTCGTTTTTCTCTGGATTGGCAAAAACCGTAAAATCCAGCTTTTAACACCCCTACCTCTAATTTATGAAATCTAGAGAAATAAGGCTTTCCACAATAACCAAGAAGAAAAGACTTCAAGTGAATTTGAAGGAAACCTCATTCTAGGTAAATATTTTGCAGGTTACTCGTGTCACAAAATGGCAACTTAATTATACAGCAATATCATGTCTGATATTTGTAATATCTATTGGTGGTTACATTAAACTCCCTTCAGATTGTGTTGCAAAGAATAACTGAAATGTCATACCAAACTCAAGCTACTGGATCAAAACTTACAACATCAGTTCCAATGATGTAATCGAAGGGAGGATCAACAGCTTTGATATGCTCTTTGTTCCCCCAGTCCAATTCTGCGACCGTTATTGACCCAAAGGAGCCTGTTTGCCACATGCACTATGTAAGAACTAGGAATGTTCCTCCAAGGTATTCTCATATTTAGAACTAGGAATATCCTAGTGTGGTGAGAATATTCAATAGAAAGAAAGAATACATGCTATACAAAAAAATAGCTAACTGCTGGCACCATTTATTTTAACATAAGGCCAGTGTATTTAAATCAACCATTGTGATTATCAGATCTTCATCAGTGCATTTAAATCAACCATTGTGATTATCAGATCTTCACTATATACAAAACTACTGCTATGGGTGGTACTTTCGTTGGTTCTCTTAGATAACAAAACCTGGATCAGAGTTGGACTGCGAAATCCAAGATTTGTTGCGTTCAACATTCCTCATGAGCAGCGGGAGCACCTCAACTTGGTCAGTTGTAACAACGTCACAACCCAGCAATGCCATTCCTAAAGGAGAAACACCGAGTATTTTTATTGGGAGAGCGCCACCAAGATCTAGGTATCTCTGAAGACAGTTAGATTCAGCTTACCAATCCCGGCTAGACCACAACCAGCTCCTAACTCAATCACCCTTTTTCCTTTCAGTTTAGATGGACAAAACCTACCTTTTCTGCTATTCTTTTCCTGTAAATATCAAGTGCACTGAAGGCAATAAGATTCAATTGATGGAATCACTGAAAATCAAAGTCTGATATCAACGCCGGCAAATCAAGATTCCAAAGTGTAGAACGTGCAAGATTCTATGTACATTGGATTGATGAAATAATTCGGGCTGTTTACATGATTATGTTTACCCGCTTCAACTTGTAAAGGAGAGCCCAGAGCTAAGTTATTACCAGGAATTTGGCAAACACCATTGATGCATCCCAGACCGTAGTTCCGAGGTGCTTCGAGTTAGGATCCTGCCAGTAAGATACAACAAAGAAGAAAAAAGAAAATTCAGGCTACCATCCAGCAGTACCTCCAATTTCCAATGCGAATCCCAGTACAAAAGCTAAGAAATCACATCACATCACGGAGCGTGACGAACTGTGCGCTTCTCTAACCTGAGAAATATGCAGCCGATGGCCCAACAGTTCCAGTGAAATGGCCGACGTGCTCGGAGAGTTCAACCTTTAATCAGAAGTCACCGTACATGAAACCAAAATATGTAGAAATCAGTGAAGCAAGAATAATATGTGAACATCGCCATGCATGCTCCTCTTGGGCAAGGCTCAACTACAACCATCACCATGTAATCAGCCCTTGCCCCTAACTACATATCTGTCTGCTAAAACTACTACTAGATGCCGAAGTAAAAGGAGGAGGAGGGGGAGAGCTGGAGAAGAGGTAGTGCAAGAGGAAGCGGTGTCAGGGTGTCGCATGCTTGCCTGTCGTGGTCCATGTCCTCCGGAGAACTGCCCGGCCGGAGCTCCGGCGGCGGTGAGGGTTCTGGAGCTGAACTGTCTGCCTAGTGGGGAGGTGTTGGATCGCTGAGCCCATTTTGCTTCCGTTGGGCTAGCCGGGCCTTGCCCCATACCCCCAAGCCCAGCCAATACTCTACGCCTTCAATAGTCGGTTGCGGAGTCCACGACAAATCTGCCTATATACTTACGACAATAATCGTCATCTCCGTATGGACGCTCTGGGCCCCCATGCATGGCTATCTTTGATGGCATGAGCGCCTCGGATCAACACATTACTATGTCTCTCTCTATATATAGAGAGAGAGAGAGCGTAAGATGATGAGAAAGACATAGTAATATGTTGATTATATATATATATATATATATATATATATATATATATATATATATATATATATATATATATATATATATATATATATATATATATATATATATATATATATATATATATAAAGAGAGCGTAAGATGATGAGAAAGACAGTAATGTGTTGATCCGAGGCGCTCATGCCATCAAGAAAGATAACTATAATTCAAACTAATCAAACTATTATCACACACACACAATCAAACTATTATCAAGAAAGATAACTATAATTCAAATTTTAGTTCAAACTTATCTAAACTAGTTAAACTCGACATCTAAAAATTTCCAAAATTTTCACAAATGATACACAGAGGAATTCCGATTTCAACATTTATTGGATTCAGATCCTGGTGCTTTGACACCTTGGTGTCCCAAGTGTGTATGTATATAGTATACCCAAAAGAACAAGTAGGTATAACATACCATTTAAACGGTATGGAGTTATTGCCGAACGCTCACATTACACATTACACAATAGGTAATAACTTTCATCACAACAGGTAGTAACTTCACTCACGATTGGCAATAATTTTCCTCATGACCGAATCTACTAAAATATCACATGTATGCACCAGTACAATTGATGTGGGGGACTTTTTTTTTATATTTTTTACAAGCTAAAAAAAACACAATTACTCTTTCATGGAAAGTCCGATCTACGATCCGTTTGCGCTATTGTGTTAGAAATTATGAGCTCAATAAAACAAGATCCATGTTGAATATATTTCAACGCTATGAAATTTATGTTTTTTATACTAGTCACAAGTAACTTCATGTTTATCTAATGGTAACTTCACGTATAATAGTTACTGTCGAATCAACACAGCTTGCATCAGGAAGCCAGCCAGCAGGACCTGCGAGTAGCGTGCGCACAGGCACTGAATAGCGCTACTGCATATATGTGTGTGTGTGTATATATATAGCGAGAGAGAGATATTTATACATATATATACATACACACGCACACACTTATGTATATGTATATATAGAAAAATGGTTCTATATATATAAAGAGCCATCTATCTTACATACAATATAAATAGAGTCATACGAATGCTCTTTGCGAATGATGCAACCATAAAGTGAATCAAGCTTGTGACATCTTTCATAACCTGGGGGGGGGGGCTTGCCACGTACTCGGCATGCTACTGTAGATCAGCGATTCGGTATTCGGTAAATCGGTGAATAAATCCCATTATCTCTAAATTTTAATCCTGAATCCGTCACTGATGAGGAGGAACTCTTCTTCTTACTTGCATTCCTGAAGGGAAAGACCAAAAATAGGGAATGGAGATCTATAATTTTGTAAAGCAAAGTTAGAGGAGAATAGTGACCGTGACTTAGAGATTCCCAATCGTTGGATATAAAATAGATGATTCAGATCAGATGCTATGGTCATCTACCATGTTATCCTTGCGACATTTATCTAGATGGATCATATACTTTATTTTTCATGTGATGGCTACGAAGTAAGATTATGGTGCTGTGAGGACCGAGCCTTGCTGGGGTGGTGTGGCTGCCTTTTATGGTCCATCCACCCGGATCAAACTCAGGACACCTTATTCTCGAGGGCACTATTTATATGAACATTGTTTCTTCGAGTATACACGCACATGAGTGCGGTCAGTGATCAAATCATGTGTTTGTGCTCCGTGAGACTTTAAGGTCTTCATGCCTTATTTTAGTGTATCCGTAGAACACATCTACGTGGATGTGTGATGTTGTGTGTGCCTCCTTGTTGCACTTGTGCTTTTTTTTAAAAAAAAAAGATTATCGTACTGTAGCGCTCGGTTCCAGAAAAGAGTATAAATGAAAGAAGCGGTCTTTGCCTCGCAGTTTCTCAGTAGGTGAGAGAGCCTGAGAGGACTGAAGGAGAAATTCCAAAGTTTGACTGCTGCTTTAGCCCCAGTCCAAAGTCTCCCTGCCTCTCTGCTTATCACCTTCCTGCTTCCCCTTTCACCGTCGCTTCCTGGCCGGATCAGAGCTCCCTCTCAGGATTGTTGCTACGCTTTACCCCCTGGGATCATCTTGGCCTCCGCAAGATTGGCAAGGTTCGTTGCCGTAATTCTCTGTAACTTCAGGTCTTTTTCCATGGTTTCTTGATGTCATTCTTTTCAAGATTACCTGCATCCTAGGCTTTGTTCTTCTTCCCCTCCTTTTCCTCCCAAATTTCTATCAAGATTAAGCACATGTTTGATTGAATTAAGGCTGGTTGCAGTTTCGGACTTCCAGTTTCCGTTAAGGTTGGTTCTGCTTTATGTAGTTTTAGGCCTCGTGCTATTTTGGTCTTCTCATGTTCCTTTCTTGTCTTGCTCTTCTGGTGTGTAGTTCGGGACTTTTAGACATGCTACAGGTATAGAGTTCTTGCACCCAAATCTTGGTTCCTTGAGTGCAACGGTCCGATTTTTAGCCTTCTTTTCACCAAGATTTGTTACACTTACAGTTGACAATTGTGAGAATTTCTTACATTTGTTACGATTGGCGTTCAGAAGCGGTATTAGTTCTTACTTCAGTTTAATTCGATTCTAGAGTACTTGTTATGCGAATTCATCTCCATAGTCCATACCGAAATATTGCTTTAAGGATGAAGAAGCATTTCGCAGTCAGTAAACTCAGAAATTTGGTGTCTCTTCTTAGCCCACATTAGTTGGTTGCCAAAACATTCCTTTGCAAAACTTGAATTCAGAACCCGCACTGGTTTTTCATGGTCCAATCTTTCATTTGTGCTCATATTGTTTGGAGGAACCATAAACAGTAAATTCATTCCTAGATGTTCCCCTAATTAATTTCCCACTGTCTGCATTGCAGCAATGAGGTGCCTACCTTTCTTTCATGGAGAAATCAAAGAGGAGGATCCCATCACCAAGTCGGCCTCCGTGCGGTCCTTCAGCACGACGTCGACGGAGCGTGATGTCCGGTCCGGCTCCGACCTCAACTCCATGAACGTCTCCGACATGAGCGCCGAGTCGATACGGAGGACGCAGTACCCCAGCTTCACTGACCGGCCTTGTAACCTCAGGGTGTTCACCTTCTCTGAACTGAAGAATGCTACCCGCAATTTCAGCCGGTCGCTCATGGTTGGGGAGGGTGGGTTTGGGTGTGTGTATAGGGGCGTCATCAAGAACTCCGATGAACCGAACGAGCGGATCGAGATCGCTGTGAAGCAGCTGAATCGCAAAGGAGCTCAGGCAAGTTCTTTCACCATCTTGTATTGATTGTAAGAATTCACTACTCATAGCAACTTTGTCCTTCGCCATAGCGGACTAGAATTGTTGTTAGGGATTGCTCTTAAGGTTGCTAGATAGTAAGTACATACAAATCTTACGATCAACTCTTCCACCTTGTCGAAAGGAGTCATAAAAATGTGATTTGGACTTAGTTCTGAACCTTCAAACTTGTCATAGTGAAAATAAACCAGGATCCCTGACTCATCATTTCTTCAGAGAAGAAACCATTCGGTAGGTCTATTTGCTTCAGGAAATGCACAATAATTTGTACTCTTTAAATTTCCTTGCGTTTGCAGTCCATACTTGCATGTTGTTCTAGGGTATGATGAGTCAACTAGTTCCAGCACATAGAAAACACTAGTAAACTAAAATTGTAAGTCAAGCATACCATGACATCCTTTCAATTCCACTTGCTTGCTGAGTCCTTTTTAAGTCGCTTGCGCTGGAATCTAGCTCTAGCTACACATTTTGGTTCCTAACAGAATATGATCTTCCTTCAGGGGCAGAAGGAGTGGTTAACAGAAATGAATGTGCTGGGAATTGTTGAGCATCCGAACCTCGTCAAACTAATAGGCTATTGTGCTGAAGATGATGAGCGAGGAATACAACGGCTTCTAGTGTACGAATACATGCCTAACGGGAGCGTGGACGACCACTTGTCGAATAGGTCAACTTCAACTCTATCATGGCCAATGAGGCTAAAAGTAGCTCTTGATGCTGCTGGGGGGCTGAAGTATCTGCATGAAGAGATGGATTTTCAGGTAACTCATTTGCTTTCTGATGATCAATACTAAAACCAATTGCATGTGAAACATGTGTGTAATATTAGCATCACTGCGTATCTACATTCAGCAAAAAGGAGCAAATGAAATAAGAAAATTTGTGTTTTAAGCTGTTTCAATATGCTATATCTATATGCATGCAGGTTATCTTCCGAGACCTGAAAACATCTAACATTCTATTGGATGAGAACTGGAATGCAAAATTGTCAGACTTTGGATTGGCTAGGCATGGACCACCGGAAGGTCTGACCCATGTCTCCACAGCGGTATGCACATCTACAAATCAAGAACTACTTTATACTAATATGTTCTGACTGCATTCTGTTCCATGTTCTTTTAACTATTGAGCTGGTAAAATGTATGATGACCTAAAGATAAAGACAACCATGTTGCCGAGTAGCAACTAGTATGCTGTTTCTGTTTCACTACTATAACATGATAACTTTTGGTAGCAATGAAGTTGGATAATGGATACCCAGTTTCTCGACCTCAAATGATATAATTGTTTTGCGGTACGCTATTGATTTCTTAGATGTATATATTTTAGTTTCTAAAGCAGTCAATGTAACATCCCGGCCCAACCTCTGAGGCCAGAATACTACCACTACTGCATAACACTCTTAAGTTTAAACCATCTAACAAAAATCTTCCCGACCTAGTCCTCCACAAAAAACTAATTTATAATAAACATGACTCGATGACCAGAGTGGGAATAAATATTTACAAAATAAAACTTGGGTCACTTGCACTCAAGATTCAAGAACGCTCGAGACCACACGCTCTAGAATGCTCAGGACCACGCGCCTGAGAACGCTCGAGATCTCGCGCCTAAGAACACCGAGGACCACACGCTTGGGAACGCAAATAAACTTGTATGAACAACAAACAATATAAAGCATTACCATATAGACAACAACATCGATTCTTGCAACAGTACCACATTTGCTCCTTTAAGAAAGTGGGGCCAACCTTACCCCATCCATAGCTTTAACAATCGCAAGCACACCCTCGACTCAAGTTCAACTTAAGTGAGCTAATTCATCATTAGGCTCAGTACTAATACTAGAGATAATAACTAAGCTTTTTATTCAATGAATATGGTGCAGAAGTGCTACTCCCATTCTCTACATGTCGTCATTACAATCACCTAAAAAACAACAATAAAGCAAGTATGAGTCCAAGACTTAGCAAGTATATAACAGAACAGTAAACATTAACATACACATGATACTATCTTACATCACATTTCATTTTCCTTTCATTATCCATTAGTTCTTTCATATACATCAACACTTCATTTTGCATTAACTTTTCATTATCTAATACTAGAGGTGATAACTAGCTTTTTATTCAATGAACGTGGTGCAAAATTGCTACTCCCTTTCCCAGCATGTCGTCATCACGGTCACCTATAAAAAAATAACAAATCAAGCGTGAGTCTAAAACTTAGCAAGTACATAAAAAACAGTAAATATCAACATACACATGATACCATTTTACACCAAATTTGATTTTCCATTCATTATCCATTAGCTCTTTCATATACATCCACACTTCTTTCTGCATTAACTTTTCATTATCGTGAATGCAATGCAAATGAACATGCAAATCTCTATTGTTGAAGTATTTCACTGTGTTGTCGTAACCTTCATGGTTCGCTGCGGTGGTCTGTGGGCGTGCTTCCTGGCAGTGCAGCTGGCTTTGCCCTGGACGATGGCGGTGTGGTCTAGAGTGATGCCGGCGTGAGTGCAGTTGGTTGTGCTGTGAAAACTCCCTTGCCGGCCGATTTGGACAACAAACTGGACCTGGTGGTGTCCATGGCGATCTGCACCCGGCGCTCATACGCGTGCGAGAGACTCATGGCGACCTCCAAACTGTGTGGCGTCTCAAGCTCGACGTCGTTGCGCAGGAGTTTGAAGAGACCCGCCGTGAACATATGGATTTGTTGTTCCGGGCTCAGGTTTGCTCGCGTCAATAGGGCCGAGAGGGTTGTGGCACAATGGTGGTCCAAAGTGCATGTGCACTATCTCGAAGAAACGGCGCCAGCTGGGTGTATCCTCATTTCGTTCCACATGATAGTACCACTGTTGCATGACACCAGTCATATGATATGAAGCGAGCCAGACTTTCTCCTTCTCGAGCGTTCGCTGGCCCCGGAAAAATTGCTTGCATCGACTGAGCCATGGTAATGGGTCATTGTTGCCTGCGAACACTGGAAACTCGAGGCGATGAAAGCGAGGTGGCTTGTTGTTGGCCACGACAGTCGCCCGCAGGGACAATGGAGGGGCTAACGGTTGCTTTGCTGCCTCTATGCTACTGCAGCCCGCCCCCTCTAATGTCACAAGGCGGTATCTTGCTGATCCAGCTGATTGGTCAGAGTGGCCAACTGGGCAATGATCTGATCTAGACTCTTGTCGGTGGAGGTGATCTTGTCGCCACCAGATGTCGAAGGCAGCGGTGGTCTCTGATACCAAGATGTTGTGTGCGGAATTCTGGTGACGTAGGTTGTATGAGTGGAAGGTGGGAGGGCGAGGCTTGAAGAGCAAGCGGCGTGGAGGCGCCATGCCGGCAAGAACAAAGCCGTGCGCCGGCAGAGGCGCACAAGCCGAAAGGGGGAAGATGGAAGAGTAATCTCTTCTTTTCTTATTTTCTTTAGATCAAACCGGTAACTCATATATGGGATAACCCTTAACAAGCATCTCTAATTCAAAAGGAAAGTAATCTATAATACCATATCTATTACTACTGAATTGGAAAGCAATCTATTGAAATAGGAAGCTGTATCTTGTACTGTTTGGACTTCAAGCGATTAATGCCTCCTATAGCTCATCCGGCACGGCTATCGCTCTGGCCGAATCCTCGCCCGCCTAGCTGCTGCACCTGCATGTCTGCGCTGTCGCGTATAATACTATCCGACCATAACATCTCACCCTTGGTTATAGCCAATGCCCTCTGCTTCAAATCTAACCCAATGGGACTGTGATTATAAATCCAATCGGCCCCCAAAATAGCATCATAACTCTGTAGCACCAATAACTGAAATGCATTAGTGAAATTTTCTCCTTGCACTCGATAGTGTACTGAATGTATAAGCTCTCCTCCTCCTGCTACCTTAACCTTCTTGATTTTAGTTGGGATCAGTTGAAAGTCACACTTCAAACCAAAATCATTACTCATGAATGTGTGAGTATTCCCACTGTCCACTAAAGCTACTGCCCTTCTTCCCTTAATGTTTAAAATAAGGGAAAAAGTTGAAGGCCTTGTTGTGCCCTTCATGGCATGAGCAGATATTAACACCAATTGTTCATTTGCTTCTTCTCGAGCAAGGCTATCAGGTGTTGTTTTATATCCCCCTTCTGTCCCTTCTTCTGGGTTTTGAAGAATCTCAACTGACTCCTCATCTTCTTCTTGCAATATGTGAATGGTTTTTCCAAATTTACATCTATGTTGTTTGCTCCAGGGTTCCTTGCAATATCAACACTTCTGTTCTTTCTTATCCCCTGCCATTGAATTGCTTTTCTCTATGGCTGATTGATCTATTGAAATTTGACTTCTGTCCAATGTTCTTGTTGCGATCCATTTGTTGGGTGGTGAATTTTCCCTTGTTAATGTTAAGGGTATTAGAGATATAATAGGAACCGGCATATTCCCCTGTTATATCCCTTTGTACTCCATATATATATTGCCCATTAGACCTCTTTAATATATACACAATATTCATAACATGGTATCAGAGCTCTGGATAAAACCCTAACCTCGATCTACCGCTGCGCGTCTTCCGCTGCCGCTGCCCCCGGGAGGATCCATCTCTGCTCCTAGGGGCGGCCATCTCCTCGCCGCCCGCGCCACGGTGCTCCTGGATCTGCGTCCGTGTCTCCTGGACTCCTGCCTGGATCCGGCCGGCGCCGCCTCGGATCCGACCGCTGTGCCTCAGATCCAGCCTCTCCGCCACGGGATCTGGGACCCTCGCGGTTGTTGTGGTCACCGTGGTCGCCGTCTCCCTCCCGAGACCGCCGCAGCCTCACGGGGACCCCCGCCCGTCCGGTGGCCGCGCCTACCTTTGCACCGGCCGCGCCAACCGTTGCCCCGCCCGGTTCCGGGCTCCCCATCGCCGGATTCGGTCATCTTCGGCCGCCGCTTTCGAATGCCGCCGCCTCCCGGCCTCGAGCCCACGCCGCCGCCTCCTTCCGCCGTCGACTTCTCCCTCTGGCTTCTCTCTCCTCCGGCAAAGAGAGACGGGAGGGTGGAGAGAAGCATGAGGACGGGAGGGAGGGAGCGCAGACGCCGGGAGAAAGAGGGTTGCGCGAGAATAGTGAGGAGCATGTGCAGGGGAGGGGAGTGAGACTGAGGAGAGAGATGAGAGAGATGGCCGAGATGCCGATGGCCTTTTGAGCTTGGGTGGAGTTCGCTCTGCTTTTAGTTAGTATTTAGTTATTTTTCGTGAGTCTGTGAGTCTTTTTCCGTTGCGTCCATTCAAATTCGTAGTTCTAATTTTTTAGTTCGTCCAAATCGTGTGAGTCCACAAATTTATTGTCAGTCATAGAAGTGTAGGAATTTTCTTTTGCATGGCAGCAGCTGCCGCTCTACTCTCTAAGCCGTGTGCAGATCGTAGAAGTCGTCATGAAGCCGCCACGCGTCTTTTGCACCTTGTGCACTGCGCCGCCGCCATCTTGGGCTTCGATCTGCGTCATCATGCTTCTATCTATTCCTCTTCGGCTTGATTTGACAGTTTATTCAAAAACTGCATGCACCGACGACATTATCAAGACTCGGACTTTGAATTTTTCTTGTTTTAGTGTTAACCCTTTTTCAACTGCAATGCTATTGCATACGCCTTGCATTTGAGGGGGGTATTAAGAGTATTAGAGATAGAATAGAAATCGGCATATTTCTCTGTTATATCCCTCTGTACTCCCTATATATATTGCCTATTGGGTCTCTTTAATATATACACAATATTCATAAAAGTTAAAAGGTCCTGTCCAGGGATTCTTTCTTGCTGCTGCTGCTTTCTCATAAGTCTTCGCATACCAATAAGCCTCTATCATACCTTGCGGTTTTTGGCTGCACACGTCATACTTGATTTCATCCCTCAGCCCTCCAATGAAACAGCTCATCAAAAAGAGCTCATGTAAATATGGGTGATCCCTTTTTACTAAATCCACACACTCAAACTTATCTATGTAGCTAAAGATAGATGATCCCTGTTGTTTAATGTTTGTAACTGCTCAACCGTTTCATGAGCATTAGCAGCAGAAAATCTATCTCCCACCATCGAACATAATTGTGGCCAGGTCAATATTTGCCATGGAATTCCAACATTTTTAAGCCAGGTAGCTCTACCCTGGAAGTGGGTTGTGGCCAAGTTTACCCACTGGTCACAAGGTGTACATGAAATCTCAAAGAACTTTTCAAATTGCTTTAGCCAATTCAGACCATCATCACCTGAGAACAACAGAATTTCCAAACGTGGCCCTTTTATAACAGCTTCGGCATATACAGAATTCCCCTGCATGTTCCTCATATATGTGTTTCTCTGATCATCAAATATTTGCACTCCAGGTAATGAAAACAACATTCTCCCCTAGAATACTATCCTGAGGACGATTCTCCAGTATTGATATTGTTCCCATACTGTTGTGCCAATCCATGACCCAAATTCTGATTTCTACCAAGTGCCCCCATGTAGACCCGATTGTGTAACATTGGGTATAGTAGATCTAACTGAACTAGTATACACTGGGTTGCTACAGTTCCACTATGCATTGGGTTCAATGAAGAAACTCACTTAAGGTCGATTGCCCACTATGTTGCCACTAATAGCCATATTCCCTCCATGAGAATGACTAATGGTATTCGGCTCTATAACAGCAGTAAACAAGGGATTTCCTAGAAGTAAGTTACCAACTGGTACCTGATTTGCCGATGCCAACACTGGATCTGTATGGGAAGACTGCCCTCCTACCTTCAGAATCTCACCTTCTTCAACTAGATGTTCCATCCCAATCGCCCTCCATGGCGGGTTTCCCCAAGATCTTAGCGTATTCTTGATTTCTTCCACATCCGTATTCAAGGTTTTCAATCCTTGTAATTCCTAAATCTCCCCCTTGATAGCTTCAATCTTCGATCGAACATTGACGTCTCCTTCCCATCTACCAGATTCCCATGATAACGGGTATTCGCCACCATCTTTCTGGATTCAACAGGACCGGTTCAAGGGATTTTACAAGCACAAGTACCATCCTCTCCCCTTTTCCTCCTAGAATCCTTCACCGTTGCCTGACCTCGATCCTCCTAGATCCAGGGATTTAACAGCTTTGTTTCACGCCAAACCAGCATTACGAAGAAGAGGCTATTTGCCACCGAGCAAATAATCAAATTCGGCTCAGGGATTTTACAAGAAAATCACTCGATTCCACCAAACCCTCACCGATTTCGACCTCTACTCCAAGAATCGAGCTATGATCTGATTCCTATGTCAGATCCATAGTGAGACAAATCCGTCTAATGCGAAATGGATGCACAAAAAACTGTGGAACACTTGGTAAAAATAACAGGATGAAGAGATCGGTGGGAATAGGGGCGGTGGAAGCTAGGGTTCTACGCTACTAGACAAGACCTAAGTTTACTCCATAAATTTTCTAACTTCCATTCCATGCCAGTCTGGGCTTAAATACCCAAGGTTATCGCTGAATTACAGCTGAGTTGTTAACTGAAGTTTAACTGAAGTAAAAATGTGAAAATAGAGGATGATTTATTTTAGTATAGTAATTACTAGAGTCATTGTCCACCCTCTGATGTCACTTAACGTTTCCTCGGTTCATCATCTGCCATTCCTCTTGCGAGACTGAAGTCGTCAAAGCGTTATGCCTGGCTCTGTCTTCCCTCTTCCCAGTTTTGCTTCATTCAGAGGCCTGACAAGGGGCCGGCGGTGGCTTGGCTAGGGCAGCCGCCCTGCCTCCTGCTTTATAGGGGTGCTCAACTGAGTTGGCTTAGGCCGAAGCCGGCCCAAACTTCTCCCTTCTTTTTTTTCTTCAGTATATTACAGTCAACAAGAACAGAATCAAAACATTTGAGAATGGCAACTTTAGTCCTAGAAAGGTGTTATTACTTCAACGTGAATAAATCATTAATGAGTTCTATATTCATTTCTCTAGCAGCTTCAGAATGAAGCATGTATATATTGGAGCCAAATTAAAAGAACAAAAAAGTTAATCTCTTTGTCAGTGAATGCCAACTACGAGTAACAAGAGTTCAGTTTTAAAGTGTTCATCGCAACTATCATAACAATTCTCCCTGTACTAGTTTTATGAAGTTTAATTTTTTTTCCTTCCTGCCAATTCCATTAGTTTCTAGAACAACTTGAACTTAATACATCCATCTAAACTAACATATCAAATTCTTATGGTTCCATAGGTCGTTGGAACTCTAGGCTATGCCGCACCGGAGTACATCCAGACTGGACGCCTCACTGCGAAGAATGACATATGGAGCTACGGCGTGCTCCTCTACGAGCTCATCACCGGCCGCCGTCCCATCGACAGGAACCGCCCAAAGGGTGAGCAGAAACTCCTGGAGTGGGTGAAACCATACATTTCCGATGTCAAACGGTTCCCCATTATCATAGACCCACGGCTCGAGGGACACTACAACCTCAAGTCCATGACAAAGTTGGCCGGCGTGGCGAACCGCTGCCTCGTCCGGCTACCGAAGTCACGCCCAAAGATGAGTGAGGTGTATGAGATGGTACAGAAGATTGTCGACAGCATTGAGGCCGGCACGCCACAGCCTCCTCTGCACTACCATGGCTCGGTTTCTGAACCGGGCGCTAAGCGGACAAAGAAAGGATCACTGAAGAGAAGGTTCCATGAATTTAAATTCGGTTGCCGGCAGATTGTATGGCGGAGCTGGAAGCCTGAGATCATAAAGACCTGCTGAGAAGACAGCATCTCCTTCCTGTAAGTATAACTGTTCATAGGGATAAGGTTCTTCCTCTGTATGCTTCTGGTCATTAGGGTGATGTGAGTTCATACCAGGTGCACAGTTGAGTTGCAGCGTGCAACTCTTCAGCTTGTAGTGTTCTGTGTAATTCATCTGTTTCTGCGTAATACAATCCGAGTTGCAAGATGGTGATCAATAGTTCTCAGTACACTTTCTGGCCCTTCTTATGAACTCCTCTTTGGTGTACTACTACTAATATTGTTCTGTAAAACTTGAAAACTGTCATTTTTCTTGTAGAAAGGGTTGCAGGGAATGATTCAGATTCAGGCAAGATGTGACCTGAACGAATGAATTGGCGCCGGCCAGTCGGAAAATCCGCCTTATCTCAAGCTAAATTTCAGAATGATCTGATGGTGGCGACAACCTATGGCCGGTGGTATATGCTAGCCATTCTTTTGATCAGATAAGACTCAGCTGCGCATTTCGAAAGGGACTCTTTGTCCAATTGGGAAAAGTGAAGGTGGAGATGGCACCTAGCAAACTAAATCTAGGTCAAATGATTTTTCGATCGGACGGTCTGCATGAACATGATCGTTTGTTTTCCAAGATGATCCCATTTTTCCATCGTGGATTCTGTGCAAAGCATTGTGTGGTGGTTATATCATTCAGTGGCAAACTTTTTTTTTTCTGAAAACTTTCTGGTGGTGGTCTCCTTCTGCTGTTCTATTGTAGAAAACACTGTAACTGGAAGCAAGGAATTCTGCACACTTTCCATTCCATCAAACATCACCTCTGCCCTTTTGCGATATGATATATGTGCTGAGCAGAATTTTGGCAGATTTAGGTAGTGGGCAGGAATTGTAGGGCACCTTTCAGTTTTGACAAATCTGAACGGCTCGATTCGCGTCTCGAAACAAAACAAGTACTTGGCTCTCAAGAATTCAGATTCTTCTCTTCTTGGATGCAAAGAAAAGGAGGTCTCATACCATATGCCATGTCAACTTGTCAAGCTATCACCATATTTCTCTGCCTGCCATATCATCTTCAGAAAGTAGCACATGGTGTGTGTGAGAGAGAGGCTGCTTGTTTAGCTATCAGTTTATCACCTTGCGATCGGTCGCTCTTGATACAGCACCCAAGATTCCTTCTTTCTGGATCAAATTGACAGTGCAGCTTTTGCGGCAAAAAAAAGGGGGAGTATCAGTATCTTGTTGAGAAGGAAACCAATCCTCCTCCAGTCCAAGTGTAGTCCAGAGCCATTTTTTTTAACTTGTATTGAGAGAATCAAAAGACACATGTTAGGAAACAAGGAGTGCTCATGTTTCTGACCCAGAAAGAAATCTGCCGAACCTGTGCAGGCACATGGTCTGCCTTGTCTTCTTTACACCTATCGCTTTGCCAATTGCAAATGATGGCGAAGTCTGCCTGCCTTCTGAAACAAAGTCTCAAGGGGGCACCATGTGTTGCAGTTGTAATGCCCCCATTACTGCAAGCATTGGGAATATTCACAACTGTCTAGGACTGCTTAGCTGCGAAGTACTATGCATGAGTGAAAATTTAATTGTGCAAATCTATCGAATTTTCGAACTGTCTGCAGACTAATCGGTCTAACCGGCTTGGGGTGGTCAGACCGGCCCTCTCCAGTGGTCAGACCGTTGAGCAAAACTGGTCTGATCGATTTGGGCATACGGTCAGACTGACCGGCAAGTTTTTGTCTTGGTTGGTTTGATGCCTCAACCTATCATCCAATATGCGGAAATAGAATATGGATCAATACTAATGAAACTACAAAACATAAAGTGAACTCCTCTAAATATGTGCATATAATAATGTATTGTGAAAGCATATGCACATATTTAAATTTGACTTATTTGGTGAAGTTCATTCTATATTTCGGATCAAAGGAATGCAATAAGATAAGAATATGATATCGAATGTATACCTCTTATATTTTTCACCTTTTCATTCAAATGAAACTAAGCAATATCATAATCAATAAATATATTAATCTCAACAAAACCAGCTTAATAGAGTTTGAACTTACACTTTTCTTCTTCTCCGTATGAGTTTCTCTCATTGTTTTCCCTGTCACAAACAGTGAAAGTACATGCTTGTGCATGACCTCTCTAGACTTTTTAGCAAATTTGGCACTGTTAATGATGGTATTTACAAAAGTAGGCAGCCTACCACCCAGTGAGGAGATGACAGGTGATTAAGTAGGCTGATTAGCCGGCTTAATTATATGCCCTAATTTTTTTGCTTAGTGTTTGTTTGAATTTTCAAATATAACAAGTGAGCTCAAAAATTTGCAAAAATTTATATATAGCCTTCCGACATAACACACTTGACAGTGTAATTTTTGGGTAATTTTATCCATTGTGAATATTTCTAAAAAATTCATACAATTTTAATATTTGTATGAGTTTTTACATATAGCAAATGAGCTCCAAAAATTACGAAATTTTATGTGAAGTCTCCCAACATAGTTATATTTATTATATAATTTTATAGGAATTTTATGTTGTCCAAATTTACCACATTTATTCAGGTTAATTTATTCATGAATTTACGAATATTTCACATATTTTAGAATTTTATACATTAGGAATATTTGTACAAGTAAAAGTAAATATAGTAGTAAAAAATGCATCACACTGGATGCGATATAGCTCACCCATCTGAGCCACTGCTACCTCCTCGCCACGTCTACCTCCCTGTATGTGGCTTTGTCTTCTGTTGAGTACGACCATGTCCCGTGGGGTACGTCAGTCGGTCCGAAGGTTGCGTCTCGGATTAGAGGAGGTATGGAGACTGTTCTGTTTGCTCAGTGGCCGGCAGTGGTCCAGTAGGATCAGGTACAATATGCTGGGTCTGGTAAGGGTCGATGTCCTTCAGCTAAGACATGTCGAACTGCGAGCCACCGCGAAGGAGCTTTCATCTTGACCGTACGACATGGTAGCAAAGTTGGAGGAGATCTGCCCACCGAAGTGTCCAAACCCTGGGTATGCTGTGAACGCTGAGCTCTGCCCTGCATACGCTGCAAATCTTGGCGCCGTGTAGTGCTCTCTAGAAGCATCTAGGAGGCCCGTATCGTCATCGGTGGATTCATCGTCACGCTTATGTTGAATTGGAGGATGCAAGATGAAACGATATTAGTAAGAATAAATATTCTAGATGTATAATGCGAATCTCATACCTTCTGAATGTGCAATGAAGATGAAGAATGGGTAGCGGTAGTCTTTGCAGGTGGTGCGAACGTCAAAAGTGATGCATCTCGATGACGGACTTACGACAGGAGAACGCCATGATGTTTGTGGAATGCAAGGCCTAATAGAAAAACAACATATAGGTTGTACGCAAGTTACTTCCTCGTCAATACGGCGCACAGATGATCGGTGGCTAGTACTAGACTCGGTAGATTGCGATGGCCGGCCGGACTCACTACATCGTGATGACTTGGCGGGTGAGCATAGTGCCCCCACTAGGTGGCTTATGTGCACAGTGTGATTCATGTGTGGCGGGAAACATGTTCCAACCAAAGAGCTAAATAAGGAATGCGACGGGGTGCCTTTTGACGACATTCGACGGTGAATCCTGCGGGCACACGCTGAAATTATTCAGCCAAGTGCGAGGGACGCCATGTGCACTCTTCGGGATAGGCCGGTCGAACCGGTCCGCTAGCCTCTCCCTCCAATCGGCTGGTGCAAGGGCTGGAACAAGTGCGTCACCCCAAGAGGGAAACCGATCAAGAATGTGATGTCCTGCAGAGTGACCGTCATCTCACCCAACTGAAAGTGGAATTTGTGCATCTCGGGTCTCCACCTGTCCACCAGTGCCACGAGCAGGCTGTCGTCGATGGTGAACTCGTGTCTGGTGGAGACTAGCATTACAAAGAGCAACAAGCTCTGGTAAAGCCATACCTTCCAATACATAGGATTGACCAAATATTAGTACGAAGATTAATAATGATAGTAAAACTTACTTCATAATACAAACTATATCAATTATGACTAGCTAAATAACAATAATTATGACTAGGACTACGAGAATAACGTCAAAAGCATGCTATAAAAATTACCTGTCTCTTTCAAGAGAAACAATCAGCACTGTCGCGTCCTTAATGAGTTACGCACTGGCTTCTCAAAATAATTAGCTGTGCACTCCTAATTTTGAGTGACGACCGCGAGAATGAGCTTTTGCGATGAGTGACTAAGATGAGCAATGATGAACTACGAGAGGTTCGTATTTATGTGCGAGCAAAAAGTGAACCCGGTGCGTTCACCTCGTAGATTGAGGACCCATTGTCACGAGAAGCACTTTGGGTGAGAGGGGACAGCATGGTAACACTGACAAATGTGCAAACGAGGGAGTGGGCGAGAGGGGCGACATGGACATAACGACATTGGTGTGGATGAGGGAGCACGTGAGGGGCACGACACACACAAAGTGACAATTGTGCGAAGGCCACAGTAGAAAAGAAAATATAGTATGACCGGACCGACACATGCGTGAAGTATAGAAGTCAGTCACTTGAAAAGATGTCTGAGTATCATTAAATTCATGATTAAATTAACCTGAATAAACATGATAAATTTGGATCACATAAAATTATGTAAAAATTACACAATAATTATAACTATGTCGGGATGCTTCATATAAAATTTTGTAATTTTTGAAGCTCGTCTGCTATATATAAAAAGTCATACAAATATCAAAATTGTATAAATTTTTGAGTAACATTCACAACAGATAAAATTACCCAAAAACTACAATGTCAAGTACATTGTGTCGGAATGCTATACATAAATTTTTATAATTTTTTGAGCTCATTTGGTATATTTAAAAATTTAAATAAACTCTAAATAAAAAATTAGGGCAGATAATTAAGCCGGTTTAATCACCTGCCGTTTGCTGGTTGGGCTGCAAGTGCCTGCCGCCGGTGGCCTCCTCACGCGTCGCCTTGCCGGCACTGCCGTCTGCCCACCGGAAGGCAAAAGTGATATTTCTGTAAATACGATGCGCAAACTGCTACTTTTGTAAATACTGTGACCAACAATGCCAAATCCGCTAAAAATTTACCTCTCTATTCCGGCCCACATCTTTGTATAGTAATCAGGGATCGTGAAAGAACAGCAAAAGGGCGTATAGTCGGCAAAAAACTACGCAACTTTCCAGTCAGGTATGAAATGAGCATGCTTAAAAACAAAAAAAAAATAGCATGAAGGTTTCCTTCTCTGATCTAAGGGCATGTTCTTTTTTGCTGCGGCTTGTGGCTTTTGGACTGTTTGTGTGAGAAATTACTGAGTAAATGAAACACACGTGTGTTTTTTGTCGATATAAATGAAGTCGGTACAGTATATAATACAATTAACTAGTAGACCTCATCATAAAAAGACAATCCATTTAAAAGCTAGTTACTATAGAAAAGATAAAAACTGAAATCAAAAGAAGCATGACGAGCGAGGAACAATGGAAAGAGATGGCCAATCGCGGAAAAGAAAAAATAATTGTAAGGAAAGATGCGGAACGCGGCAACCGTTCTTGAGATGAGGCTGGAACACGTAACCTGTTGTTGCATGTGGGAATTGGGATTCTCGGGTTACGCCAAGGTTGATCACAGGCTACGTAAGATTAGCAGCAGAGCTAAGATGAGCCATAGACTGAGATTTCGAGGTTAATTGTCCAAGTTGACCAGCATTAACTGGTTAAGAGGCCGTTTATTTAGGCTACAAAAAGTGACTTATGTCTAAAATTATATTATATCTAGCTAAAATTGTATTTTAACTGATGATGATTTATTTGACGTAACTAAATTTTAAAAAAATTAAAATAGAAAAAAAAATATGTTAACACATCAGGGATAATATAAACAAATACGACAAAGAAGAACCAGCAAAACAACTAAAAGAATCAAAACCTAGAAAAAGATAAAATTTAGAAATAAAAAAAATAAATCAGCATTCAGAAAATCAAATCGAAAAGAGTGGAGCCTAAGAGCTGACCATATAAGGGCATGTACAAAGGCAATTAAGAGCTGGCCCATAGGAGTGCCAACTAGACAACCTTGCTGATGTGGATGAGAGAGGAATGGAGGAGAGAGAAACACCGTCTCCTCGTGAGACATCGACTCTTACCGCGGAACGAGGCGGAAGAGCTCCTAAGAAGTGTTGTTTCTTGATGATGTGGAGTGCTTTGGAGCTTGTGTCGGGCTCAACTCTTGTACTTGCCTGCATTAAGTGTTGTCTCTTGATGATGTGGAGTGTTTAGGAGTTTGTGTCGGACTCAACCCTTGTACTTGCCCTAAGAGCAAGTTTAATAAGGCTGACTGTGCTAGCTACAAGGGAATCCATGTCAGCATAGTCCTATGTGGAGGGGAGAGAAAAGGGGAGAGAGAGCCAAGCCGACTCCCATGCAAGAATCAGGCTACAGCACAGGAAAAGATGCATTATCCATGCATGTAACAATAGAACTAATTGCTATACCCATGCATGTATTAAATTATCAATAACCATGTATGTATTAAATGATTGAGAGCTCTTGTGGAGACAACTTATAGCTAGCTTATTGTATGAGTTGACTGCATCATTATCGTTTGATGACATAGAAATGTATTAGAGGTAGCAGCTATCTGTACTATTAAACTTGCTCTAATACTCTCCCTACCTGTCTCGCTGTCTCTGAAGCACGGCGGAAAAATTTGACCTTGATGTTTCAGGACGAGCACGAACGAGCGAGCGAGCGAGCGCGGAGCTCCAGTTGGACGCATATGGGGACGTGGTACGATCGGCGGGGCCCACCCACTGACGCCGTCAGATGCCGAACAGAGCGCTGAGATTCCCTCGGAGCGCGAGCGGTACCGGTGACGTCAACTCCGCTGGCCCACTGGCCAAGTGGGCCCTCATCCGCTCGCGCGATTCCGATGGCCGAAACGCCCCCCCCCCCTTTAATTTTTTTGCGTTTCCAACCCCATCCTTTCGTCCAAACACATTTTGTTCCACCAAATGCAGCAGCATGCATGATTATTCATCACACCAAATAGGCAAATAGATAGATGGATACCTTCAGTTTATAAATTCCTGCTCTTTTGTATCTCATGTACTTTACTACCCATCAGTACAGTTGCATGGTTCAATATACTGGTACGTACACGTGTTAACTTGATCTGTGTCATTAGCATCCTTTTATCACGCAAAGTTAGCAAAGGTTGCCTTTTCCTCTTCATATCTTTCAAGAATTTATGCGTTGGTACGCGTATATATATATATATATAAATATATAGTGCATAAATGCGTCCTCTCCAAAATTAAGTGGGAACTTTAAATATTGCCCTATGTAGTCCAATCAATAATAGTCATATGATTAACATATGGTTCAAGCAATACAATACCATCATAAAAAAATTGACAAAAAAGACCCAAAAGCCCCTAGCCGTCCATGTGGCGGGCGATACCCTCTCCGTTGCAATCCTTCTTCCCTTAATTCCTATCGATACCTGTGTTTACGGTTTTTCAACATGTTATCCCAATTTATAATCTTGTTCCTGTTTGCAATCTTCATCATGAGAGCTATTGATTTGATGGAATGTGCGCTATCATTAGTATTTTCCTGTGGCTCTGATATCTTGCCTAAACAAGTATTTTCCCCTCAATTCATTACGGAGTATTTTGCCTAACTCAATGCAATAGTAGAAGAAATGGTTTCAACATAAAGAGAGAAAGATGCAAGCTGCACAGGAGTTCTCTTTCTTTCCATCGATATCCAAAGAATTTGATACAAATTCACTCCGACGATCACTGGTCCTTTCAGTCAATTTATGGTACATGCTCCGTTTTCTCAACAAATACAAATCGAAGGTGAACAGTATCATAAAAAAATATATTTGAAGAGTCGTCCTCGTGCAGCCAGAAGAGAGACGAGAAGATCATCTTGCTCACTCCGACGATGCCACGAGAAAATGCAGGGTTCTACCCACAAAAAAACCACCCCTTTCTGTGGAGCTGGTATAAACACAACTGCACAAGCCGCGTGCGTGCCAGCCCTTGTAAAAAAAAATTCTCTCCTCTTCTTCCTCCATCTCGCGCTTGTTTCACCGCCCAAAGAACTCCTCAATCCCCCACGAATTCTGCGGCCTATATTGTCTCAGCTTCCTTCGTTTCGATTCCTGCGGGTGGGTTCCTCGCCTCCCGAATGATCCCCGCTTCGATTCGGGGTTCTCTCCCTGCCTGGATGCTGAATCCGCCCGGAATCGCCATGCTTCGCCGTTTCTGAGGGGGAAAGATCCAATTTTGACTGCATAGTCGCCCCGCGGACGCGAGGAATTGATCGTGGGAGAAGGGCGGTTGGACCTCGCGGTTAGTCCTTTTCGATTTTCGGATTCTGTTCCTCTTTTTGTTGCAATAGCTTTGTTAATCGATGCGGTCGGTTTCAGGAGGAAAGCTGTGATCCTGAGCTGCTCGTGTACTGATTTTTATTGCCTTTTTTGTGTTAATTCTGGATTGGATTATCGCGCTGCTTTGATCTTGTAATCCAGAAACTGGTGATGATGCTCTATTGTGTTGGTGTACTAAACAAAGCAAGAAATCTGCAATCTTGTGTTAAACTGTCTCCCCGTGATAGCTTATAGCAACAAAAAGGAGTGTCTTTTCTGTTTGCTTTTTCTTTCTAGGAAATGATTGGGCCCATGAACTAAAAGGAAGAAAGCTGGAACCTTGCATGCTAAGGTTGCTGCAATTTGGTTCGTGATCGTTGAAGCTGCTTTGTAGGACAATACCGCGTTTGTTTGTTAGTTTTTGATTGGGAAAGGCCTGCTGAATTATAATAAGCTTGCCACTTTTCCATCATTTTCCCCCTTGGGAATACCACTATGCAGGAAAGCAGCCTACCTAGATACAGTTATACGCATTTATTATTAATATCTTGGTTTTACGTAGATATCAGTCGTAGTTAGCTCACTCTCTAAGCAAACTTTCAATCATAATCTACAGTTAAGAAGCAATATACTATTTTAAGGCTGCTAGGAAAGTCTTGGATTGGATTGTGAGACCGTCGCAGCTTTTTAGTTTGCTAACGTATGGTGGGAGTAATAATATTGGGTCTTTCAGTCAGTGTGCAACTAACAAAAAAGGCTTTCATCTTGCATGTTATTATGTTAAGAGTATCTAATAATATGATAGTGGTCCCTGGAGGATTGTGTAATGATTTGTTAGTTGTCCCCAATCTGTCATTCTTATCACTACTAATATATCACACATTAATGTGATGATTCAATTCATTCACTTCTGTTAAATCTCACCAGATACTTGACTTTGATGCAATCAAGCAAAATGAGCTCCCCCCCCCCCCCCCCCCCCAAAACATCTTTTCTAGTGCTAATGCCCTAATGCTAAAATCGATGAATATGCTTGGTAGGGCAGTGTTTTGACGGAGTTCAGCGGATGATCATGTGTGAGAAAGATCAAAATTTGCACTGGGGTTATGACCTTTTCCGCGACCCTTTTGCTCCTATTGGGTACTATGGACCTCCTAACGGTTACAATTATGGCAACTATTATGACCTCCATTATGCTAGAGGTAGTTTTGTCGAACATCGTGCAAGTATTTTGTGCAAAACCATGAATCAGGAAGACAGTATTCCTCATGTATATATTTTTGGTGCTGCAGATGCATCACATCCAGACGAGACGCATTTGCATTCTGCTGCACTTACGTATGATTTGTACAACCCATCAGTAGGCATCTACCACCCTGGTAGTGAAATTATCCATAACCTGACTCAACGTTTAACTCCCCCCTTTTTTGCTTTCTTTCCCTTAATGTTTTTCGTGCGTTGCAGGAAATGCTGGTGAGCATGAGCACGAGGCAGTCTATATAGAACCATCTGGTTCCTCTTCATGCCCTGACAGTGACGACTGTTTTGCAATGGAGGAAGAAGTTGGGAAGAGGTTTTACCCCATGGTCCCAGTTCCCGTGAGTCTATTGATCCTTTGAAGTCAGGTTAAGAAATGGTGTTGTTTAGCTTTGTTTGATTAGCTTCCTTAACCACCAGGAGAAAGGAAGTTTTGCTTCTAAGGATGCTTAGAAGAACCCACCGTTTGTCTCATTCACCAAAGAAAACATGGGGAGAGGGGGACACAGGCTTCGTTAAGAAGTAACGACTAAGCAATGACTAAAGTAGCTAATCGACAAAATACCTGTATATGATTGACATATAGCTAAATCTCGTTGAAAAAATACATCAATATCTCTGTCAGTTGGAGCACTGACCTTAAATGCCATTTGACTGTAATAAATGATGTGACAGCAAATTCTTCCAAAAGTCTTTAGATACGTTGAAAGGCCAATTAAATTTGAATATTCTTTGGTCCGTGTTAATTCATGTCTTGGAAAAATTACCCAGCATCCAATTGAAAAGTTGCGGCTACCATTTTTTTCTTTTTCCAATATCCTTGTTGTTCAGAACGAAATGAACCCATCATGAGTCGTGAATGACTACTGCATCTTATATTAGCTTCCATTCCACTACATTCGCAAGTCACAACTATGGTTAACTAATTTGTTTTTGCCTTGTTCAGCATGTCCCTAGAATTAATGGGGAAATTCCATCAGTTGACGAAGCCACCATGGACCATGACAGGCTGACAGAAAGGTCTGTCTTTAGTTTTAGTTCTAAGTGGATTACTGCCTTTTATGTTATAACTCATATGCAAGTCTCACACCTTTCCGGGCTCCGTTTGTTAGTAAAATGCTATGGAAGCATTGCAATTTGTAATGGATCAAATTACTAACATAAGGCTGATAATGTTTCTTTGGTACATTTGTTTATGTGAGATGGGTACAGGTGGAGTTCTTTAATTTTTCGTTCGTGTAATCTTGTAGGTTGAGGCTTTATGAACTAGTTGAGCACAAGGTGCAAGGTGATGGTAACTGTCAGGTTAGTACCATCCTCACTTAAATACTTCACTTCTCTTTCCTTTTTGACTTTTCAGCTTCCTTTTTCTCGGAGTGAGCTATGTATTTCATATTTTTTGTTTCCTGTTTTTGGTCTCTGTTTTGACGCATGGTGTGATCCCATACTGTGAATTTTTAGCAAAATAAGCATTGTAGCTTTAGTAGTTGGGTTTGTTCACTGGGCTTGAAAATAATATGTTCTAATTCACTGGGTTATTCCATCATTACAGTTATAATTGTGTTATGAAAGCCACAACCAATTGATGCTAATCTCACGTTCCCAATTCCCCAGTTCCGGGCACTATCAGACCAGCTGTACCAAACTCCCGACCACCATGAGTTTGTGAGGCAGCAGATAATTAACCAGGTAATCAACAGTATTAATCTTTGTTTCGCCATCCCTATTCTCTTTCTTTATTGTACATTCTTACATCTTTTGTCTAATAAATCATCCGTTCCAGCTTAAAAGTAACCGTGATGCCTACGATGGATACGTCCCCATGACATACGATGAGTACTTGGAGAAAGTATCACGGTGCGTCAAACGTTTATGACTAATACAAATTAAGCACATATGAATGCTTACCTAACTAACGTTTTGGTGCATAAACTAACAGAAACGGTGAATGGGGAGACCATGTGACTTTACAGGCTGCTGCTGACAAGGTGTTTATATTATCTCTCTTCCTGTTGTCTTACCCCGCTCGTTTCGGCTTCAACTTCTAGCTTATTTTTCATTATTCATAAATTTCGTCTTTTTTTTAAACTTTTGGTTTTTTTGAGCTTTTTTGCCGGTTCTTTCTTCCCGTATTCGTTTGCGTTGTCCGTGATGAGCTAGCATATTTTTCTATTTTTAAATTTTTTTAAATTTAATTACGCCAAATAAGCCACCTTCAGCTATAGTGCAATTTCAACCATAAGCCACAGCTTTTCAGCCCAACCGAGCGGGGTATTGCTATTTTTTGTTCATTCTAATGTATACTCGACAATCTGATGCAGTATGGAGTGAAGATTTTCGTTATGACGTCGTTCAAGGATACGTGCTACATCGAGATCCAGCCTAAGGTTCAGAAGTCCAACAAAGGTATATGCATATTTTCCCTTCCACTTCCAAGTTGATGGTCTTGGTCATAGTGTGTGTGGTTACTGTTCCAATTGCTACTTAGCTTGATATTCCACTGTTTTCTGATTGCAGTGGTGCTGTTGAGCTTTTGGGCGGAGGTTCACTACAACTCCATATATGCGCAGAACGGTGAGTAGGCCTGCCATTGGCATACTTGCAATGCTTGCCCGGTCTTCGTCGCCAACGTATGCAACCAACATTACATATTGACACTGCGGTCTTTGTCTGAATAATAATTTCTCAAGCTGTTTTGTGGTTTGTGAACAGATGCACCGAGGTCGCAGCCGACAAAGAAGAGGAGATGGTGGCCGTTCTCACACCACCACCACCACCGTCACCACCATTGATGACGCATGCTTTGTTGATGGAGCTCGGGGCATCTAATCTGGCGGCGTTTGGGCATGCCAAGATTTTCTTTCTTCATTAAGATGATCCGGAGGCGCTCCCCTGGGAGGGGTCATCATCATCAACATATCCTGATATCGGTCTGATAGAAGGACGTTATGATTATCATTAGATAATATAGATACATGAACTGAATAAGCATGCAATTTGTCCCGTATATAGTTGAGTTGCAGGCCCTATGTGCCTTGTATTACTGTTTGTATTTACAAATTTTGCCGGAATGAGGCTACAATATTCATTCGGAAGAATGATATGGTAATAATCATGATAATAATTTGGGTCAGAATTGAGTTGAGTGCCCGATCTGTTGTGATACGGAGTAGCATTAAAAAAGTATTATCTATTTCGCTATAGTTGTCTATTGTCTATAGTCCATTGTACGTATAGACTAAAGAGGAACTAAATCTAGAAAATAATTAATAAAAAATCACCTAATATACTCTTAATAAATGATATACCACAAAGCTAAGTACATTATGGTGGCTATGGAATAGAAATTTAAATACAAAATTAGCTACGCGAAGGTATGGCATGTGAAGCAGAAGACTCTAGAAAGGATGTTTGGTTCTTTCAAGACGGCTTATGATAACCTTCCTCGTATGCTGCAGGTGCTGTAAGATAAGAACTCGGACATGAAAAGTCATCTAGAAGATCATCAGGTTTCATGGTTTTACAGAGAGCCTTCTTAGTCTTCGGTGCTTGCATCGATGCTTTCAGACACTTGTTGTTCGTGATCTCAGTCGATTGGATGTTCTTAACTGAGAAATACAAGGAACAGATCCTAACAATAATTGGCGTCGACGGTAACAATCATATTTTTATTACGTACCGGTAACCTACACAAATCTTGGAGCAAAATAGACAGCCAGTGGTGTACCTAGATTTTTCTGAAAATTTTTGCCCCAAAACTTGAGGTTACTTAAAAAAAAAAGGGGTAAAAACCAGGGTTCTATCTTTTTCTCAAACATAGGATTTTGCGAAATTAATCCTCTTTTTTCCTGCCCGCAACATTGGAACTTAGTATTCTCCATCGTTTCTTTTTACAAACGAAATTTTAGATTTTTCTTGGTCTTGGAGTTACAACTTCGACCTGTAATTTCTACGGGAATTTGCTAGCGTAAATCAGAAAATACATAATTAGAGATATTTTTTCAACTGTAAATGTGGCAACACAGATAGCCTTCGTATGGCCGATCCAAATACTTATGATTATGGTCAATTTTTCAAAGATTCTCTCTTCGAAGCATCATCATTTATGAAAGAACGGATGTAGCATTGGCTTAAATTGCTTCCTTTTGCTTGCAATAAGATTAGCTAATTTAGGGTCTGTTTTTGTTTGCTGAAGTTTATAACTTTTGGTTACAGCTTATGATTTTTGGGTTGTTCATGTGAGAGATTACAGAGTAACAGAAACTCACGTACGATTTTTACCGATATAAATGAAGTCGGTACAATATATATTATAATTAACTAGTAGACCCTATCTTAAAAAGATACTACGTTTAAAAATTAGTTACTGTAAAAAAAGGTGAAAAGAACATGCCCTTAATCATTCCTTCGCGTGATCTTAAGCCATCGTCTGTTGTTTTTCTCGAATCTGAACATATCTTATCGCGCGGCTCCAAGATAACAGAATACTAGTAGTAATAATAGTTTATTTAGCAGCTAATTGCTCGTTGATCCGATTACTCAATGGAAAAGTAAGAGGAAAGAAAGAGGTGAGAGTAGTCGAGGAGATGAGGAGAGAGGCAGGAGGAAGCAGAGGGCATATTTTTTTCGGCTACGGTTTATGACTTTTGGTTGAAATATTTGAATTTTGGCTGTTTACAGTACAGATTATGAAGAGACAGATACTCACCTGCGATTTTGTCTGGTACAGATATTGGATTTTTAACGTATAGATCATTTAACTTGTAGACTCCGTTTTGAAAAAAAATAATCTGTTTGAAAGTTAATACTGTAGTAAAAACCAAAAGCCACCCGCTTTTGAGGTAAAGAACAGGAGCAGGCTGCGAACTGGGGTCGCAGTGCGCACGCACAGCGCCACTCGAAGAGTTTTCTTTTTCCTTTTTTGCTTTACAGTAGGGCCATCCATGTCTACTTTCGGTTTTTTTGGACCCGTCGAAAACCAGTTTGAACGCCACGATAGAATTAATAGTTTGTTAGTGGCGAAAGAGGAAAAAAACCCATGAAATATCCCAATCTTATGTTGTACTAATGAACTCAATTCTCAAAGATTATCCATCAATTGCACAGGGGACTCAAATCTCGAGCATGTAGGGTCATACTGATTTACTAAGTAGCAATCAATATAAGCTAGAAACCGTGACCGTGCAGCTACAACTGGATTAAACCAGAGTGCTCGTCACTCACGTGGTGCAGCTACAACTGCCTCATCCAAAGTTTTACTTTGTGCTTTGTTCTAACATGGGAACAAGAACAAGGAAGCATTTCCTAAATTGACTTTGGAGAACAGAGCAACTTTTATGTTTCATACAATGCCAGGTGTCTGCTCTGCTACCGCCCCGGCCTCGCCATGCCCATGCCGCCGCAATGCGCCTCAAAACCCCCTCCTCCTCATCCCCTCGAGGTCTCCTGATTGACGCCGCTTCCTACTTTGATCCGGCTCCGTGCGGTCACAGTTTCTTGATTTAAATGCTGCTCTCTTGGTCACGGTTTCTTGATTTAAATGCCGCTGCCGCGCCAAGCTTCTCTATATTGCCGTCGCCGATGGCGGCGGCCGGCGGGCGTTCCGGCACAAGCGCCCCGTGCTGCAGGGCACCCTCCAACTCATGGGCTGCAAGTCTCGCCATGCCTTCAAGGTCCCTCTCCCGTTTCTTCACCAGTCTCTCTTTCTTGTGGAGTGTGATCTTGATCCGAACATTGAAGGGCGAGGTGGAAACCTGTGTTTCTATATCTTTGCTTCTTGTGCTAATCGTGTGTTATGAGGAAAGGTGGCACCTTTGATTTCGAGTTTGCATCCTATCTGATAGGCTCACGTTATGCTTCCGCTGTGATTAAACTGAGGATGAAACTGCCTACTTCCCTTTTGTTTTTGACGCGATAGATCCATACATAAAAAGATTGTTAGAACTAATATTGTTGTAAGTCATACTCGTGTGTTCGAGTACTATAGTCATAGTTGAGTACTGTATGGTCGTAATAAATACTCGTGTGTTGAGTACTGCGTGGTCGTAACAAATACTCCTGTGTTGAGTACTGCGTGGTCGTAACGAATACTCGTGTGTTGAGTACTGCGTGGTTGTAACGAGTACTTATATGTTCGAGTACTGAGTAGACGTGTCGAGTACTTAGTGTGTTCGAGTATTCTGTAGTCGTGATCGAGTACAGAGATTCCCAAGTGTTTGAGTGAATCCCTAAATGTTTGAGTGGCCGTAGTCGTAAGTCATAGTTACAGTTGTTGTAGCTACAGTAGTCATAGAAGTCGTAGTAGTGAGTTGAGCTGCATTGTGGTCGATGGTCGTAGTCGTAATTGAAGTTTCAACTAAGTAAAACAGAAAATTAGCAGGCAAATGAATATGCAGTTACCTGGATAACATAATTGCCATACTGGTCTGTTGTCAAAGGAACCACAGATTGCATGATCTCTTCCATCATGGCATTTTGTGTGCTTTCATCAGCACAGTGCTCCAACACTCTGGTGGTAGCCAATTACAGTTAGGTACATTTAGCACATTATAAAAGGAATACTGCCATTAGAACCAGATATAGGTTGATACAGCACCTGAATAACACGGCAACCATATGGATGGGTGGAAAGTTCAACCACATGTCCATAAAAAGCAGAAATAATAAACTGTATCCTTTGTTGAGGAATGCATTCTATGCACTTTTGGATTACATGGTTTCCATTCTGATCACGAACACATTTCATGATAGATCCATCAAGCTCCAAAGCCATTTGCGTTTGTTGTTCCACATCAATCACTTCTAAAGCCTACAGCGGAATTGTATGCTCATAAGCCTCCAGAGAGATAAGATACTGACAACAACTGGTCTTTAAACTAGTTTGGAGGAAACACTGGGCCTGTAACAATACACATACCTTCTGAATCACCCGGCAACCATACATTTGAAGACTCAGCTGCAACACATAACCCTTCAGTAGGCTTGCCAGTTGCTTTTTTTTTTGTGTGTGTTTCAGTCCTGTATTCACAGAACTGCCAAGCTCAAGTAATTTGAGAACTAGTAAATCTTAAATGATAACATAAATTCACAAATCATTATAAAAACATCAAATTTGTGAAATACTGATGCATAAGAGGGTTGAGCACCTTCTGTATAACATAATTTCCAAATACATCAGTCATCAAAGTTCGTGCTTGGGGAAGGATTTATGGAAAGATGGCGTTCTTCTCTTCAGTAGAAGCTGTTTCTAGTTTCTGCTGTATAAAGCGACTTCCGTACTGGTCCGAGCTATGGAGAGAGAGATAACCATATTAGCATCACATCTGAATGCAACAATTTTACTCTATTGAAAATCCAAGGAGCATGACCTGAACTCGACCACATGGCCTACAATATCTAACAGCTCAACAGATCTGGTTTTGTTGGTCTTGAATTCCTCTAGCAGAGAAGAACCATAACCATTATCCATTAGACCATTCTTTGAATTCCATGATACCATAGATCCTCCAGTAGTGCTCCTCGCCATGGATGGAATACGAGTTAGCCTATCTCCTTGCCTGACATAGCCCTGAGGGGATGAGATAGAAGGGCTAGATGTTGGACTTGACAAATATGTCATTCCCATGCCAAATGCTGGGTCACTGCCATAAAGATTTGGGCTTAAGACCACCAGACTTGCCTAGGTATGGCATCACATACTGTAGCTTCTGCTAAGCAAGTAACGATCCAAGATAAGCTTTTTGGTATCCAGGACTATCCAGGTGCCATGAACCAGAAAAGTTACTTCCTTGGAAAGGACTCATACTTGCAGCTGAACCGAGGGGAGAGTCAGTGTTTGCCTGCAAGTATGGCGCATACATTATTTCCATTGGTTGGCCCTGAAAACCGGATCCCCCTTGATTCGAAAGAAGGTTGACATGTTCACCATCTGGACAGGAAAACACAGGTCACAAGACAAGAGAGTAGCACAGAGAGAGAGAGAGAGAGAGTACCAGCACTGAGTTGATTGTTCAGCATGGATGAACCAAAACCGCTGCATGAGTCTTTGTGTGCTGTCCAGATACATCAATGGTGGAGCTACCGCCATTCACCAGCAACTCTGCCCATCCTATCATTCACCAGCAACTCCTCTCCACTACCTTCGCGTGCTCCTGGCTGCACCGAGAATAGCGAAGTTCCACTCCCCACCTCTGAGGGCCTCCTCCTTCCATCCCCAATACCTCCCGACACAGCCTGAAATCGCTGTGCCACACGCCAATCCTCCTTCGACACCATCGGTGGTGGCAGCCTTGGATTGAGGTGCTCATTGGAATAGTAGTATGACAGGTACGCCGGGTGTGACCGTATCTCCTCGGAGAGCATGTCACCACCACCAAGGCTGTCGACATGAGCTGGCGCAGCAGAGAAGAGGGCACCAATTGCAGTGCCAGCCCCCTGAACAGTGGGGGGAGCATGTCTAAGCTCATCAACAGACACAGCGTGGTTCTAGCCCATCAATACTGCCTGCAGGTCACGCTCAAGGTCCTCGAAATTGGGGCCAGCCGCCGCTGTAGGAGATGGAGCCATCGCTGCAGCACTTGCCTTCATCACAATCTGCTCCCTTCCTCCTTGCCTTCCTTTCCATGCAAAGCCTAAACAACACCAGGATGCTGATCAGCATGTATGGCACAAAATTTTGCAAGCAATTACGGAGAAATCTGAAGCTATATAAGAACTCGATTAAAAGAACGATCAGAAAGAAACCATCGCAGAAATCACACCTCCTCTGGGGGATTCGATCGAACAGCGCAGAAACGGCGATAAAAATCTCACCTTCGGAACAGCTCCAGCGATTAAGCCCACCCCCACAAGCGCCTTCAATCCACTACGGAAGCGAAAGCGCCAGCCACCTTCCCATCCAAAGGAGGACCGCCTCTGCAACGGGGTTTGGATTGGATTCAGCAGATGGATTCGGGTGTGGAATTTATCCGAGAGAGGAGGGTTTATTTAGGGTTTGGGGATGGGGGAGTAAGGCTTAAAAAAAACTCGAAGCTCACGAACTATTCAAGTTCGGTTTGTTTTAGACTTGATTTGAGCTCGACTCGAACTTAAAACGAGCCGAACTCGAGTTTGATCCCGAGCTCGCGAGCTTTACTGAGCCGAGCTCGAATAGCTCGCGAGTCTCAATTTGAGCTTAAATAGTGATACATATTAATTGTTACCGAGCTTACTTGATCCAAACTAGAGCTCGAACTTTTCTTATTGTTGAAAATTAGTGTATATTTAAATTATTTTGACTGTTATCGAGTTTATTAGAACCGAACTTGAACTCAAAATTTTCTTATTATTGAAAAATAGTACATAATGAATTATTTTAATTGCTGTCGAGCTTCAACGAGTCGAGCTCGAGTCTACTTGAGCTTAAGCCAAGCCGAGCTCGAGCCTAAATTCAGGCTCAAACCCTAACCCGAGCTCGGCTCGAGCTTTGAGCCTGGAAGGTCAAGCTCGCTCGAGCTCGGTTCATTTACAGGTTACAGCCCTCTTGGGGAGCCAGAATGAGAGGGGGATGGAGGGAGGAACGAATGGGAAAGGAGGGTAGAAGAGCCGGAAAACCCGTTTGGCCGCCACTGGAGACCGTCTCCACCGTCCGATCAAAACCTGCACGAATCACGTAGCATCATCATATGCCCTCGATTGATTCGTGCACCGGCCAAGAACAGTTCAGATATGAATTAAGATGTACAGTTTTTTAATCAAGGGATGAGCAATTAAAATCGATATGTCCAAATCTGAATTCTGAATGTTCAGCATTCCAAGTACTATTTGTACTATCTTTGTATTTAAGCCAATCATAATCTAGTAGTTTAGGGTAGACAGCATGTAATTGGAACCACAGCACAAAACATGTATTCTGAAAGGTCATTAGCTCGATATTGTTATCTAACGACTAATATAAATGGTCAGTACATAAGCATGAAGTCTTGCCTTTGATTGCAAATTCCAAACAATACACATGGATACATCAAAGACACCACAGGAATGCAGCCACCAGTAGCTATATTCTGTCAAGCCTCTATTTCTATAGAGGACTCCAAGAAGTGATGCCCCCACTCTTTTGAAGAACCCTGGGTGTTTATGCATGATGATCTGTGTTGACCTCTGACCGTGGATGTAATATTGTCAATACATGACTAAACATATAGCTCAATCTCCAAGTGCTGATAACTTGATACTGCCTTAACTTTTCTCCATTTTGATACACTGAAAGATCGCCTTGTTGCAAAATCACTGTTATGCTAAAAGACACAGTGGATCATTCCTCCTGCTCGATCATCCTGCGAACATCGTCAATTACCAGCCAAGATTTGTGCCCGCCAATCACCTCAGTCTGTTTCCGGGAGTCACTCCACAGCTGTACAGGACAAACAACCCACCTCAGGATATACAATGGCAAGATGGAAGCCATAATGAAAGAAACAAGGTTAACTGTGTACCTGTATAGCAGGCATCTTCTGCTCGAGCTCCGCATAACAGATCACATACATTGGACAAAAGAAGGCATTAGTGTTTAGATTAATATATATACTTGGGATCCAATTCGTTGTGTGTGTGTGTGTGTATATATCTGCGTGCGTGTATGTATGTATATGTATATGGAGGATAAGATAACAATGAAGCCAAACACATGATGAGGGGATCATTGATATGGTACTCAATTACCAAAGCTAAAGGATAAGGCTAATGAACACTTCAATACAAGTTGCAGAAAGCCGGCCACTAACAACAAAGTTTCCAGGGGCTCTAGAGGAAACTGTTTCCTCCAAAACAGGGAAAGAAGCAGAGGAAAGGAGGTCTAAAAGTTTCTTAAAAAACAAAGAGTGCAATGAGTCTAGAAATTCCTTTGGATATTCTTTAACAATAAGAAGCATAATTGGGTGTAAAGAAGGAAGTTTTATATTCATTACTCACTAATGAGAGAAAAAACTGAAGACCCAGGTAATGCATGGCAAGACTTACTGTTACTCCTGCACGATTCACGAGCTTTTGTGGAACAGCATTGACATCAACACAGTAAAACCGAACTCTGCATGATAAGTACTGACTGAGATCACCAATTTGTCAACAACTCCAGTTGGGGGTACTTTGTCAAAGTAGCAGACAATCTCTAACCTTGGATAGTATTCTGCTGCCAACTTCTCTAGCTTAGGCTTCAAATATATACATTTTCTGCACCAACTTGCCATCCTACAAATTGCAAAGGCTAAGTATGAATTCTGGTGTGAGACTGAAAGGCAGAAAAAAAACAGTTACTAGTATATCAGGTTACTACTCGAAAAAAAATTGACACCGGTAGTCTATTTACCACATCATTTATCATTTAATACACATAGAAACCGCTTTTTGAACTGATAAAAAAGATTAATTGTACATTTACAAGTAGAAGACAAAAATATTATTAAAATGCCTTCCTTAAAGCATATTTGTGAGGTAAACATTTGAGTCCTCAGACATCACATAAGGCACAATTGTAATGCCAACAGAGAAACAATCTACTACTAGAAATAAATCCACCAATAGGAAATGGTAGATCTAAGAACAAAAGAACACTTACACACGCAATCATACGCATTTTAGGTAACTACAAGCAACTCTTCAGCCAAACTCGGACTGATCATTTTATGCAAGATAGCGGTCAAGACCATTTTAACTAAGAAGGTAAGATACACCGAATGAACAATCATCTAATCCGATAAACCGGGCTGTCAAGTGCGACCATATGAATAGGTGATCTCTGTTTCATCCAAGACGGGTACTAAATTTTAACTCCCAAAATGACTATTTCATCCAAGGAATTACTAAACTTGCCAATTCCGCAATAACCATTTCATCCAAGATCCTAGATCGGTAATTCTGTAATGACCCTTTTATCAAAGAAACGAATTTTATTGGTGCTACTACTAATGAAAAAAGTTACCAGAGCAGGACGATGGGGAGGTCGAGCTGCTGGGCCTCCGCGAGGGCCCGGTCCAGCTGCCGCTCGTTGCCGATCGGCTCCAGCTCCACCCACGCCGGTCCCTCCTCATCCTCCTCCACCTTCTCCTCGGCTCCGGCGGCCGCCGGAGCCGCACGGTGAAGCTCCGGATGCCCCGGAGGCAGCGAGATCGAGGGCCACCGAGCGGGCGATTTGGAGAGAAAGGCAAGGCGAGATGGGGGAGGCTGGGCTCTGAGAAGGATACCACGGAACGGCGACGCAGCTGTTTCCACGCCGCCACCGGCGGCTGCGTAGGCAGAGGTGGTGGCCATTGCCGACGTGGGAACCAGAAAGGTCGAGTTTTTTTCTCTCTTCTTTAGCTTCGTTTTTGACCTGCGACGAGCCGACGAAGCCGTGTGCTGCCTTTTGTTCTTCGCCAAGATGTGTCCCTGCAGGCGGGGTCAGAATTACCGGAACAAAGAATATACGACACAAAGGTGTAAAACTATAGGAATATGTGCAGTGTAGCATAAGAAGAGTTGAACCAATCTGGTTTAACGTAATGTGCATCGGTGTAGTAGAAATAGTCAATCATTTTATAGGCGATCCTCGGAAGCCGATCATCCCGATCAATGTTGTAGTTACAGTAGAACCTCTATTAAAGTTCACACGTTCAGGGAGGAACGTCGTGCGCTGGTATGCTAACACCAGCGCATACAACAGGACCTTTGTGGGGGTGATGGCTAGGGTTTCAGTGGGTACAAACTGTGATACCTGTCTCGGCCCCACGTTTCCCTTAATATAGTCTTTCAATGTAACCCTACGTTAGGGGTTCAACAAGGTATGAAGCCCACTTGACCATCCATTAGTAATAGATCCAATCCGAACTATTGTGTTCCATCCTTGTAAGATCGAGGAGACCAATTAAAGAGGGTGAATAGTTGTTTCTAAAATTTTTAATTAAATTCTATTTAAACTATTTGGCTAAAATTAAGTACATAATATGGAAACTTAAATCAATTTAGTTTAGCACAAATAAAACCTAAATCAACTAGATTCACTTTAAGTACACCAACAACTTAAGTTTATATCAAAAGTTTGCAATACTTGAAAGACAAGCAATCAATTTAATTCTTTGAATGTAATTTAGCATAAGAAAACAAATCACAATTGACATGGCTTCTTTTTACCGTGCTATTCGGAGAATTGTTGATCTCCCTTAGTCCACGTTGAGCTTAGCCCAAACGAATTGGACCGGCTCCACGAATTAAACCGAAACACCTCAATCCACTAAAGTTGCTCTTTCTCCACTTTGGAGATGGCGAGCACCACATCACTCACAATTCGCCGAAACTTCTCACAATCTTCTTTGAGAAGCTCACCGCACACGATATCTTCAACGCCGTCTAGGAGTTGGAAAACTCCAAGAGTAATAAGTCAATCATCTCGCTTAACTCTCACCACGTGCAACGAATGCACAACCTCAAATGGATACTAAGTCTAACTCTAGATGCAATACATGCAATCTAGATCCCTCTCTTATATCATAAAGTGTAACACATGCACAATTGAGAGGACAACCTTACACTAGCTCAAAGGAATAGAAATGGGTTAAGCAACCATATCTCCAACCGGCCACAAGGTGGTATTTATACCCCACACAAGAAAACTAGCCGTTGGAGCCAAATCCATAAAAATCGGTATTATCAGAAGTACCGGTGGCAAAACTGCAGTACTTCTGCTTCCCTCGCAACGGTAAAAAAACTAGCCATTAGAAGCAAATGACCAGTCAAATCCGGTAGTTCTGTTGTACATTCTCCGGTAGTTCCGATCATCGGAAGTACCGCTCTCGCAAAGAGGAGAAGACCACCACACAGGTGCCACTCCGAAAAAAACGTACCACTACATAAGTCAGACGTTTCGCAAATAGGAAGTACAGCTCACACAAAACCAGTCGTTCCGCAAATCGGAAGCACCGCTTACACAGAACCGGTAGTACCGCTCGCTGATCAGACCGCTCACACAGAGTCGGAATCGGCGTAGTTGAGATCTGTGTGATCGAAACCAGCATGGTCGGAATTGACGTGGTCGAAGATCTGTGTGATCGAAACCAGCGTGGTCAAAACTACCAACGTACGCGGTAGTTCCGTGATTACAACGTCGGTAGTTCCGGTCAGCAGTAGTACTGCAGACTTCACTGCAGTAGTTCTGATTTCTCTGAGAAGTGCAGATACTTCAACAGATTTTGCAAAATATATTTACAAACAACAGTATCTTGCACACAAGGATTGATACGGACCAACTAAGGATTAGTTGATGCGTAAGGATGGCCCGAACTTTCTCGGTACGTTCAACGAGCTTCCTTCTTCTTGTCTTGATGCAGCCAACAATCTTGATAAGGGCAATTTACACTAGTATGCAAGGTGCACACCAGAAGCAATCCACCGAACTCCCCAAACTGTGAATTCAGCAAAAAGACACGACTTAAATGAGATGAACCTTGTAGATTCGATGGGCAATCTCAGGAATCTCCTATGCTTGCATTGCACCAACTTAACAAACTCCAAACGAGAAAATATTGCAATCACACAATCAGGCCCACAACAACCATCATGGCGATTTTCTCCTTTATTTCACAAGTATAAAAACTTATCATATCATAGTCTAAGTTACAATAGGGCTAAGCCCAGGCCTTATATAGGTGCACAATGCACGGCCTTGACTAAAACTCACGCACAACCTGGCCTAAGGCCGAAACAAATTTCAATATGAACCAAAAAGGAAATAGCTAAATAACTGTCGTCGGATTCTTTCTTAATTTGCAACGTGACCATGAGGATTCCGGGGCTGGCACCTCATCCATTGTATGGGGCTTCAAATTAGTTTTCAAACTAGTCCAAGAACACCCAAATCGGACTCTGTTGTGAAAGTTATGGGCGTTTTAATGTTGAACTTCCTGTCTGACTTCAGATCTTTATATGTTTTCTTTTCCTTTTCAAGGGGCATCCAAATCTATTTAGAACCTGAAAAGGAATCCTTCTCAACTTTTGGAAAGCCATGATGTGGTTGGATTTTACCCTTACTTGCATTGCAATACTCGAACTCTTTATGTTTGGTAAGTCTCGCGCGTCTCTCCGGACAGCTCGTGCAGCATCCAATGAAGTTGCTATAACTTTGTGAAGAAAGCTCCAATCAAGCGTCGTTTGATTCGTTGGAAAGTAGACTTCATTAGTTTTCCAAATATGTGTTTTGTGTGCATTATAAACCTTAGATTTGTCATTGAAAACTTCATGAACATTATGGACAAAACTATAATCACGAAAACTTGATTGATCTTTTGTCTTTCTCTTTAGCCAAACTAGCTTTCTTTCTTCACCATCCACACTTTTAATTCCAAGCATTGTTGTTTTGCTTGCATTGCGCAAAGGAGGAATCACATAAGCATCCGCACGAACTAGGATATTCTTCTCTCTCCTATAACCGATTGTTTCTTTCTCCTTGTGCAATTCAGTACTACTAAGCCTTGTAACTTCAGATTACTGGATGAAGCACAAATCAATTTAGCATTCACACTCTTTGCCACATCAAGAATCAAACATGATTCCCAACAAGTTGCAAAACACATTTACGCACTTTTAGAATCATGACAGAAGGATTATATATGAGTTTTAACTATTTGCAAATATAAACCTCATACTACAAAGAATGAAAATATGGACTTTAAACACTTGCAAAACACATTTGCAATGTATAGTCCCATGTTACAAGGATTCAACACATGAGTTTCAACTATTTGCAAAACATATTCGCAAATATAAGTCTCATGCTAAAGAGAGTTAGAGTAAGTGAAGGTGAGCTATCAACACATGATGAGACTCAAACTACTAGACAAGAACCCTCTTAATAGTACGGCAATCTATACTAGCAATCCGATCTTCCAACCAAACATTAAGATCGATAAAAGACTAGAAATACATTCTTAGCCCTAACTAGTCATACATTTGTCTTGAGTATCCTCTTGAAACTTGATGACGCACATCACCACTTCAAATCCGGGTCGTCGTCTTAATATGCATCAACACATGATGCATCCACTTCTTGAACTCCATCCACACATGATGGGGTCTTCACTTGACTTGATGAACAACACGCGATCATTTTCTCTTGTACATGTATCAACTCATGATACATCTTATTCTTAATGGTCTTCAACGCATGAAGCCATTTTCCTTCACACATCTTGATTTGATGATCTTCAACACATGAAGTCATCCCAAGTCATTCTCGTTTGTGGAACCTAACATATTCATCTAACTCATGAAAAATGTTAGTCCACAAACCAATTGCCATCAATTACCAAACTTCACTATTAATATATAATGAAGGGACTAGATTTTACAATCTTTTTCCTTTTGGTAATTCATGACAATCTCAATAAATAATGAGATAAAAATAATATTTTGAGTATATAATTTGTACACAACAATTCTATATTCTAAGATAAGCTTTCAAAACAAAGCTTACTTATCCGGTTGTCATTAATTATTCAACCATTAACACATAATAGAGAAATTAGATGACAACCCGATTACAAATGAGTATGTATAAACTACACAAGCTATACATACTCAAAGGATGTGTTTCAAAGTAAAAATCCTTAATATATGTATTAAAGAAAATATGGATCAACACTTATGAAACCTCAAAATATAGAGTGAACTCCCCCTAAATATGTGCATACAAGTATGTGTAATAAAAACATATGTACATATTCATTTTGGACTATTTTTAGAGTTCAATATATATTTTGGATCCAAGGAATGCACTAATATATAAGAATATGATTTCAAATGCATACCTCTTTGATTTCACATTTTCATCCAAATGAAACTAAGTAATATCGTAATTAATGAACAAGATTAGTCTCACAAATGCATTTGTCATTATCACCAAAACCTCATAATAATATTTGTCATTATCACCAAAACCAATTTAAATGAAGCTTGATATTTCAATCTCCCCCTTTTTGGTGATTGATGACAACTCCATTAATAATAGCATTTGGATGAAAATGAACATATGACAGAAAATTAAATTATTCATGTATATCACAACGCAAATGCATGAGAGAAGGTGGAAATATTATTCAAGTTTAACTTCCCTTTTGGTATTATTCAAAATTTAACTTTAAATTTTTCATTATGAGCTAAGCTATTATCACAAATTTCTCCCTATTATCCAAAGCAAGTTATTATCACAAATTTCTCCTTTATTTGGCATTAAGCACCAAAAAGGCATTGATCACTAAATAGTTTTGATTACCATAAAAACAAGGGAAGAAGAAAAGTTAAGCCAAAAATAGAGATTTTTCGTTATTTGGAACTTGATACCAATTAATTTAACTTAATATGATCATGAGGAGTATGAGGATAGATACAAATGACCAATATGATACCAAATGAATTAATAAAAAGATATTTAAAATACATTCAAATAATCTTACACTTGAGAGCTGCTTGAAGGCTTTTGAAGTTTCATTCTATGATACTCGATCATTCACTCATTCTTATAGTGGATTATCAAGTTATAGTTGACTCCTCAACCACATTCGGTAATGCTATGCACTTCTTTAATTCAACTACATCAAGAGATCCAGATATAACTCTCCTGCTGTATAGAAGAGATAAATTTCATCTTGATCGCTTGCATTTATACATATGTTTTATAGTAAACTCGAAAGTTATCTTTAGAGCCACCCAACTACGGAGCGAGTTTGTCAACCCCTAAGTATTACATATAGTGAAAACCATAACGATATCTGGTATAATAATCATGTATATACTATATATGAGACCAACTGATGACACTTAAGAATATAACAATTCCCGCAGTATCTCATAGTGAGTTAATCTAACGCCATATTTTATAATATGTGTCCAGATTATTAATTTGATATCTCAATATCTATGATTCCTGAAACATGATCATCAATTAATACATATGCTGATTTATAATTAATAATTGTCCCATATATGATATAAGATCAAAGATACTTTAGAATAATATCAAAATATAAATAAATAATTCTACGAACAAGTCATGTATTTGTTGATCAATACAAAAAAATATTTATTCAAGAGACAACATAACATATCATTCAAAATATCATAAATATAGAAATTATACAATCATGACTCTAGGGTATATCGCTAACAAAAACTTCCATCCAAAGTTACATTCCCATTATGTGCGATTTTCACTGTTCAAATTATGATATACATATTCTGGTTAATTTGCGATCCAAGATTCCAAAAATACACAAACAATGCTCAAACTCGAGCCACTCTAGACGTACATATGATTGAACAAATAGGTGGAAATTGGAATTTGGGAAACGAAGCTAAGCTTTACATGCTGTTACAAGATTGGGAGGAAATGTGGATCTTTCTACGACTGCCCTGGCTGACAACAAGCCAATGGATCAAACGAGCAATTTGGTCACCAAATAAACTTGCAAATCTACGTGGTACGTATGCAGCAATGCTGTTCTTCCATCCGATCAGTTGTTTGTGATTTGGAACTCTGTGCCGTCCTTAAGATGTCCAGTCACGGTCGGGCAAAGCCAGCAGAGAATGTTTGGACCCATGATCTGTACAAATGAATCCGAAGGTTCAGGCAATTGGAGCACCAAAGGAAAATGGGGAATAAAATTGAACTGTGCAAACCATGCTAAATCTTAAACACCCAAGTTGAAAGCTTAAAACTGAAGATGATGGCAACGAATGGAAATTTCTGATGTTATGCGAAATTTTTTGTGTAGTACTACCATTTGAATATTCTTCCTCAGGCCAGACACAGTGGTGATCCTGCTATTGAAACCATTACCAAGCATTTTTAGCACAGCTCCATTTTTGCAATTAACTGAATCACTAGAGACAAAGATAACCGCAGCCGCACCTACCATATTCAGAACACACCTTTTGCAGACCTTGCAATGGTGAGTTCGAGCAGGCTTGTGCACGCAACACTTATCACAATACCTTGATTTCAGCCCCTGTTGGAACCAAATAATGAGTACTATCAGGGTGCTTAGCCAATATTCAGTATTTGAACGCTCCTCAATTTACCGGGGCGAAGTCAGATGACAGGAGTATTGGGGTCACCTCCATTGCACGATGGTGTCCCCTTCACCGATGAACAGTAATAAACAGTAATTTTCTATAAAATTTGCTAAATTTTATTGGGGTCACTGGACCCCAATGCTCATACGCTGGCTTCGCCCCAATTACCGGTGTGGTAAACAATTGCAAGCAGATACCCACTGCTGAATCCAAGGAGTACTAATTTTGCATGGTGACACGATGAGAACAAGAAAACTATGTAATTTTTACAACATATCTATATACAAGGTTCATCACATTTTTAGTTCAAGGTGATTGGCAGACAGCTGATCTACTGAGAGACGGGAAATTTTACGTCGGTTTATACTACGAAATGCAGCAATTGCATCAAGCATCGCAACTTTCTAGAAACAAATGCATCCATAGCCCTTCAAACTCTAGAAGAAAAGAACCTAAAATCCAAGAAAATGGAATAGAAGGGCCAAACAAAAGGCGAGAGACCTGGGACCCGTCCCTGCGGGTCCTCGGCGTCGGGCACGGAACCGGGATCCGCGGCCGCGGCGCAGAGGAAGGAGAAGAAGAAGCAGGCGGCGACAGCGATGGAGAAGGCGGCGGCATGGGCCATGGTGCCGAGGCCGAGCCAGTGGTCCAGGAAGACGAACACCGTGGAGTAGGAGCCGGGCGCCATCACGGAGACCGCCGGCCGGCGAGGTCGTGCCCTTTGTTAGGTCATTTGGACCTGGGCCGCAAATGTTCATACTTATGAGACGGGTTTCCATGGGCTTAAAATCCAGGCGGAAGTCAGTTCCCACGCAATTCATAGGAACCGTTCGATCAAGTACGCACGCCTCAGATTAAAGAGGAACAGCGTGGGGGCATTTGCATAATGGTCCCTTGGGTTCCCGCATATGTAATTCTACGTCACGACACCTTTCACCTGCTATGCTAACCTTGGGGCCGGAGAAGCAAGTCGCGGAGAGGATGGCCGCAAGGCAGCGAGGCGAGCCGGCGAATCCCTAGCGACAGGCGGCGGCGGCGGCGGCGGCGTGAGCTCTAGCTCGCCACTCCATTTCTTGGTTTGGTACGCCCATCAACTCCCGATGTGCAGATTTAATTTACCTCTCTTCTTCCGTGTCGTCTCATCGATCCAATCCTCTCGCCCAATTCTGTATCAAGACATCTTCGAACATGCCATGCGTATGTGCAAACGAAATCGGGTTTAATCACACAACTCTTGCTGTGACCTTCCATCAAATTTGAGCTAGGCGTGTGTTTTGGTGGAGACCTAGAAACTTGTAGCGAACCAGACATGGTCTGAAACTCTCTAATTGACCTTTGAGTTTAGCAACCTCAATCTGGTGTTCTAAGGGAATTGCATTTCATGGATTTCTGTTATGAATATATTTGCTGAAAATTTTGTATTGTTCAGAGGCTGCATATATAATCTCCGATTTCAAAGTCTTTGAGGAAAATGCACTCCAACAATGATTGGCCTTTTTTCTAGCTTATATTTTTTGGTTTATAACTTCAAACATATAAACAGAATAGTTTCTTTGTCGTTTTTTCGAAACGATTTATCAAGACAGTCTATTCAAAACGGCTTATTACGTTTTCAATATCCAGTAGATCCACATAAGCTCTTACACTAGAAACAAATGACATTAGTCACAGTGGAAAAACACCACCGTAATTTTTAACACTTGTTTTTTATAGGATATATCTGTCCGAAATGTATATACCACCATGATACCAGACTAGTTTAAACATCATATCACTCTATAAATATTCACCAAGGGAGTTCGAGAGAATATACACACACACCACAGATCGATGAACATCATCCGATCCGGTCACTTTATACAAGCCGTAAAACTACAAACACAGACACAAACGAACACACTGCAAGTTACAATATACAGAAAAAAAAATAAATGAGTAAATTACATTTTGTACCACCTAAAATGATTCACCTTGCACGAAACCAGCGGTTAAACGAATATCTTTGCACATAACACCGGGTAAATTAACATCATGTTACACTTTGCCCTGCCCTTCAATTTAACCCAACCTTGCTGGACCCGGAATCCTGACCGTGCTTATCTCCTTGAACAAATCAAATTATAACTGGTTTCAGATTCTGTTGACGTGTATTGGAAGGTGCAAAAGCTGTCTTGACTCTCCAGTGATTACAAATTGGAGTGGTAGTAAATGGAAGATCTTGTTTGTACTGCTCCTAGTGAACTAGGGAGAGTAGTACTAGCTAGTACTAGTACACTAATACACAGTGGCAGAGTGTCCTAAAAAAACTTGCTTTTTGACCGAACTAAACTATGACTTCGCTAGGAACTATGACTTGGCTAGGAAACCTACTACAGTGCTATATATAATAGATCCATTTTTGCTTTGTTCAACTTTGATTTGATGCAACAACTAGAGCAAGGAATAATGAAAGAGACATCATCTTCAACCACTAATATGCCACATACTAATTAAGTTGCCTGGAATTTTCTAACTCCACACAAGATCAAATTATATATGATGCCGCAAAATGAAAAGTCTGCTAGCTCTTCCCTCACCAGAAGAATAAAAGAACAACGACGTCTCACCTAAAAATGCGGGTATAAACAAAACCGGCTGAAGAAAATTCGGATGAAGTACTCTTTCTATTGAGTTATCACATCACATGAGTGACTTCGCAAAAATATCAACAGATTAAATGAGATGTGAGGTCTTTGATTAATTTATATAGATATGAGATAATCTTGTTTTTAACTAATTAGTTGTATTATACATATGTATATACCACACAATCGTGCGATGGCATTTGCATGCTCTAGTTACTAGTAATGATAAGCAAAATATACAGCGTGCTGCTATTCATTTGTGCCGAGCTGCATGCATTTTGTCCTAGTCACAAAGAAATTTACCGATCGAATATATATGTATGTATGTACCAGGCACGACATTCGACCTAATTATAGTACGTATGGACATTTAGAAAACGAAATATGAGTGGATCCAGATCCAGGACATGAACAGTTAATTACAGTACTGCTTTTGCATAACCTGCACCGAATCTAGTTCCTCTCAGAAAAAAGAAATCTGGTACCTGTAGATCCATGCATGTACACTAATGCATGGTATTGCTAATGCCATTGTTACCTTCTCTCACAACAGTGGTAGTAACATATTGCTATTGCTACTGAATGAAGAAAAAACGGAGATGCAGAAGAAGTAAACATCATCATCCAGTATGCACGATGAATCATGTGCATAGTCTATTCCATCCATCAATCTACCCATCATTCAGAAATGTTCAGAATTCAGATCAAGTCAGGGGGGAGAAGACGAAGAGAAAGAGAGAGAGAGAAAAAATAAAGCAATGGGTGGCTGGGGTGTGGGGCCGGGAGAGCAGCAGATTGGCAGCGATGAATAGTACACGGTACGAGTGGGTGGTGACCCATGGAAGTGTGGAGCGGGCAGGGGCGGTGACCCACCTATTGGGCTCAATGGGATCGGTCCTAGGTTGTTGCCCCCGTCACGGGCACCCGGGACCCACCACCACCACCGCAAGACACGCACCCATCCATCCATCATCACACACCATCACCCCCCCCCCCCTTCCTTCCCTTATTCCCATGGGTTTTCTTCCTTGCTATTTCAGCCATCTTCCTTCCTTTCTTGTATTTCAGCCCTCCCTCGCTCCCTTGTATATAAAAATAATTTCACAACTTACGCTTAATAAGTATTACTACTTTTCTTCGCTCGTAAAACAACATTTGTTACATAGTTTTCAACTTAATAGAATTTATCACTGCGCTAGCTATTAATATACACCCAAACTGATTAATAAAACATATAGATAAGACACTCGCCTTGGGTTAGTCAGCTATGAGGAAAAAACCATTGCCTCTCCTCTCCACAGGTTCCACTCTAGTAAGAGCCACATTGTTCAACTCTGATAAGAGAAAAGAAAGACCACATAACTTACGAACGACTTAGTACAAACAATATGATAGGACAGCTGTAACTATTGACCAAATGCTCCACTATGTGTTCAAGTGTTAACGATCAGAATTCCAGCTGGTAAGCATCTCACCAAATATGCCTTTTGATTATATGTGTTTTTGTTCTGACTCATATCAATCTTTATAGCAGCACGTCATCCTATGGATTATTGTCCTCTAATATCTTGTACGATTAGATCTAGAAATATCAAATTACTATACATGTTCCTGTTTCAACTCACATCAATCTTTATAGCAATGCGTTAGTCCACATATTATTGTCCTCTAACATTCTGTGTGACTGGATGTGAAAATTTTGAACTTTTGCATATAAAATTAATATATGTATCTCGGACAAGAAGCCCGAAACTTTCTCAAGGCCATTGAGATTGGAGGAGCTCGTCCTATGCTGAAACGTGTTCCTAGTTTTTACCCTTTGTAGGTCGAGAGGCTAGCTAGAGTAGATGGTTGCTATGCACACACAATAGTAGTAGCGAAATTGAAGGATTCTTTTCTCTTTCTTTCTCCTCGTACCGTCCTTTGTATCCTAGCAATAAACAAACTATATTGCGTGTGGTGATTCCTGTGGGCGTTGGAACCAATGATTAATTTTTTTTAGTACAAGCTTAACTTTTGCAACTTTTAAGGTTTTTTCCCTCTCTCATGCACCAATGACCAATTACTAAATGTTGCTTTTGGTACAACCAAGCCCATGCATTATGTTGGCATTATTGCATCCTAACTTTGCTACTCCTGTTTGGGAACAACAGCTTCTTTTGCTTAGGAACGTGCTCTCTTTTTGCTTCTTAATTTGTTAACTAAAGCTAAGTTAGCTAGCTAGCTATCCCCTTTATTCCTTGTCCCTCTGATTATCTGATGTGTCCAACCAATATTGACTATGTTTTGAAGAGGAGTCTCGACATTTTAGAATGCAAGGTTGCCTTTCTGTGGAGCTCTCTCTCTCTCTCTCTTCCAATTAAGATAACATAAACTTATAATAAAGTAGATGCAGGTGCAAGGCTGAATAATCATCATTAATTCACGCATGAAGTTAAGTGAAAATCCCAGATAGTACATATTAATTCACCACACATTAGTGACGTCTTATCCTCCTTTTCCCTTTTTCTTTAGAGAGAGAAGTGTTGTCTTTCTTTTGCAGTGCAATGCTAGCTTCTTAATTACGTTGGACTTCTTTTGCATTGTAGCAGCCATATTCTTGGGTATGATTAGAAGTTTCAAAGAAACAGTAAATTATACACTCGTTAGAAACCACCTACCTGAGGTGGAGTCTAGGAATCTTTTGGGAGAGGAGGAAGACTGGATGCTAGATTTATATTTCTCGTCCTGGATCGGTAAACTAATCAGTGCCCTCATGGTCGATCCCTGCAAGAAATCAAATCATATTCGATCCGTACAGCTCTTTCCATAATCTAGTTTCAGTGTCCAATGTTTGCCAAGAGCAACTCCATCCCATTAGTCATTTCTCCATCTTTATATTCTAGGATGAAGATGCTAGCTATTATTTGCAGCTCTCTATTTGAGTTAGCATTCCAATGACCTAGCTATTTGAGAAGCGAGTGAGGAGGCACTCGCCAAATCTAGCTAGCGACGGGGAGAAAATAGTGACTCGATAAAAATGAAGAGGAGGATAAAGAACCGGTTGGAGTCCATTTCTTGAGTCATATTAGGTAAATATACAATAAAGAGTAAGATAAAGAACCGGTTGCAGTTGCTCTTACGGGGATACATATGTCGATTGAGAGTACCAACTTTTGATGTCTTCCATGTACGCTTATCGGCCAAACCAGCTAAAGTGAACAAAAAAAAGTGAACAGAAAAGCTACATTTCACATTATTTCGAGCTACTACGTACACTTAATCAATAGATGACTTTTGTTTTTTTCCTAGATAAGATGTTCATTTCATACTACAAAATGAGTTACTGTACTTCACATTCACATTATCGCCTGCAAAAAACTATACTTCGCATTAACCAAATGGCTTGGGCTTGTTACTTTGCATGTAGAATTTCTGATTGACAAGGGCATTTTTGTCAAAAATGACGTAGATCGAGTTTATGCAATTAGTTTATCTCAAAATGGTAAGTTTCTTCTGTACATGATTCGCTATATGGGTTATCAGTAAACTAGTGCTAATATCGATGATATATCAGTTGATATATCGATCAATGCGATGCTTTGATCTTTCTGAAGTATGAGTTCGTCCTACAGCATGACAGGGTAAGAAGATGAGTTGACTTGAGGAGTGTGAAGATGTTGGCATCGATCCATGGCTGGACAGAAAGAATACCAGGAGCGTGCGTGCCTAGCTAACACAAAGTAGTAGTACGTTTTATTTTAATTAATCTTAAGCACCCTGCTTAGTTTGCTAATTAATTACTGCTCCATAGTGTGAAAGCCAGCTGTGCCACGTCGAGATTCGAGCGCCTGATTCACTGATGAGTACCTCGGAGAGCAAACGAGTAACCATCGATCAGAGAACACTGCTTTTAGCCAAAAAAAAAAATATATACTACTAGTAGCAGTAGACAGTAGTAGCTGGGGCAGCTGAGAGAGAGAATTGCTTTGTTACTTAATGCTTGGAGCACAAGAACTTTGTAGGAAAGGAACAGCACGGTTGCTTTCGAATTTCTTAATGAAATCATTCGTTTCAGACGATGCCGACTAAGACATGTCAAATTATATATGATTTCCGCGTCCGCAATGAAATATTAAAAGAAAAGAAAAAGTGGTGATCCAGGCAGGGCAATGATACCAGTGGAGGAGTACAGTTCAGAGCAGTGGAAAATTAAGGTGTGTAGGGGGTGGGCATGTTCTTCAGGGGGACAGTTCATGGTGGCCATGGCAGCAGTACGTTGCCACCGAACGAACAGCTCAGGCTGCTCTGCAGCCACCAATGGGATGCCTTGCCCTTGCTGTTGCTGCTCCCCATTTTCTTTCCTTCAGTCACCTTTCTGAAAATCTCCAGATCAGTACAGTACTACTAGCAAGAGGGAAGCCCCATGGGTTAAAATTGCTACAGATTGAATTTTCCTACCTTCTCTTTCACCATGCATGCTAACTCTTTCAGAATTTCAGTGCATGCACAAGGTGTGAATGCATGTAGCCTCGCGGCGCAACTCGATCGATTGCCTTGAAACTACTGTATGCGATGCAGTAATGTTTTGATTTAGCTAAAAATCTAGCTAGATTAACGAAGAATAGATAATGGGCTGGCTACAGGTGACACACACATCCATGTCACACCATCACGTCAGTGAGGGATTTTCGGGGGTGGACCTTAACTTCAGACACGGACTGACCTGCTTGTGACCACTGGACTAGGCCCGCCTTGCAAACTGTTGCTCTCCATGTCCCCCATCCATATTGATATTTCCACACACAAAACGTCCCCAGCAGTTGCTCTACCAAAGTTTTTCTTTTCTTTTGCATCAGTTTCTAATGGAGAATTAATGCCAGGAACAATCTTATGCCACTCACTTAATCTTTTAGGCCGTACAATTCGAGACGATAGAAGTGGGATCCATCATTTAGTAATCAAACAATGGTAGCAAGAAATATCCCAGGCCTTATTGTGGCCGTGAGATTTTTTACATACAAAATGCTTAATTCTTTTGTATGGTGTTTAATTATACCAACCGGCTGTATTTCCAATGCGATCATGGATAACAACTTAACTGTTAAATTACTTGGCGTGTGAAAAGACTACCGATTCGAGTCTCCATCGTGAATTCATAATGGATTATATAAGAGATTCTCTAAACAAAGATGTTCTAGTGTATATATATATATAGAGAGAGAGAGAGAGCATATATAGGTGTAATGTACACATAAATTAGCCGAGGTTGTTTAAGAATCGGCTAAAAGAACAAGAGAAACATCCGTGATTAGGAATGATTATAATGTATTCTCAAAAGTACTTTAGGGCATATAAAATGGTCTAGACAACTGTTGTCTATAATATTCTCTATGCCATCTATAGATGGTACGAAAAACGGCTCACAAAATATGTTATCTTTTTTATATGTCTTTATAGACAATTTCTTCGCAACATAATGAGTCTTGTTTACCATATTACAGTCGACTACTGTATAATAGACGGTCTGATTCTCTATACTCTCTCTCCTTTATATTATGTCATGTTCTACATAACAAGATTTATAAATAATTAACATCATACTATTATAACAGATCTTATATTTGACTATTAAGGAAGGAGAGGAGTGCAAAGGATGGACATAAGTGGACCAATCGGAGCAAAAGCGGGGGGGCGCACACATGTCAGCAAGCCAACGCTTGCTTGGTCTCAGCTCAACCAGCAAGTAGCAACTGTTACCCACTCTTCCTCTCCATTTCATTCATTATTTATTAATCCTCTATGCCCTTTCGGTGCCTCTAAACCAGTAAACCTTATCATTACTCTCTCTCCTCACTCTCTCTCCATTAACCAGTTCTTCATCTCCATGAGCTTGTTGAGAGCAGTACCACCGAGCTACATGGCTATAAGCTTAATTAATTGGGGGCTAGCTATGTGTTGCTTCTCTCTTGCCATCTCTACAAGATCCAGCCAGCCAGTACCACTCCTATCTAGGGTTTTGCTTGCCCCTCTTGTGCTAGCTTCTACCTAGCTAGCTACCTAAGGCAGCCAACTCCCTCCCTCTGTGAGGTGGCGATGCCAACCAATCTTTACCTTCTTGATCTACTCCCTACATGTAGAATTTCCCCTCTTAACCCTTCTTGTTTGACTGCGGCGGGTACTGCGATGGCGCATGGCTAGATAGATCAGTCCGGTTCTTGATTCTTTTCCTGTGTTTCCTAGCTCTCATGTGTTGCATCTGTTTGTTTAGTTATATATGAGGTGGTTGCTTTTCCTATCCATATGCATATATATTTGTCTCTTCTTGATCCACTCATCTGCATATCTCGATCCAAGCATAGAGAGATGTGGAATCCCTTTCTTTCCTCTTTTCGGCTGTAGCTAGATGCCATGTATCCATCAATAATATATACCATCTCGCCACGGTGAGTGTGATCTCTCTACGGCTAAGGAGCATGGCGGCCGGATCATGTTGGAAGCAGTTGCGCGTGGATGAATTGAAGCAGACAGTCGGTGCTTGCAGGTGCAGCACCATCAAGATTCACATCGAATTCATCTTAAACGAAAGGTTTACAGTTGCTGTATACATGATGAGAATCTTGATGATGCTGCATCAGCAAACGCTCGACTCAGCTTGAAGAGTGAGAATCCGATGCACTTGAGTTCTTCTTGCCTTCCTTGAGTTAATTTGGTTGTTCTCACTTAAAACTCCTTTCCTTGAGTGAATTCATAAGCTAGCTAGCTAGCTCCTTCATGGAGTAGCTAGATTAAGGTTTGACCCAAACAAGTGCGACCAATGCTGTAATTTTCCTCACTAATTTCATCTCATCTTAGCAAGGAGTTTTTTCGTCGATTGAGGTTGGCAGTATAAGGTAATTAACTATATAAACCTTGGTTTTGTTTGCTGTATTGTGTATGCTCCTCTTTCAGATGTTTTTCAGGCTCCCACGTGCTTGGGATTTCTCTTCTGGTACACAAGGAGGGGAGAATATTTGATGATTAAGGGATGCCGTGATTTTATGGTAAACTATGAGTTTGATTGAAAGTTTCCTTGCTGTGACAAGTGAAGCTCATCAGCTCTCTTGGCGTGTCGTGTGTACACTTGTACAATGGAAGTTGTGCACACTTGTAAAATGGAAGTTTTCAAGGTTGGCTTGTGCTGAATGAGGTAACTGATTGGAAATTAATTAAGCTACCTTGCTCCTTCTGTGTTCAAGGTTGCACATCCATCTTATAAAGCGCTTCCCAATCCATTTTGCAGTTATGTTTCTTGCATGATGAACCGTTCTTCATGATGTAATAACACCCCCCCCCCCACACCCCCACCCCCAGGTACGTTCCTGACGTATATCCTCCTTTAATATTGATGCAGTGGTTTGATTAATCACCCGCGCTAGCTTAATTCCAGAGAGGGGACAACATATACACACAAAGCTTGCACACAATGTTAATTTTAGCTAGTTAATGAGACAAGCATTGCTTCATTTCACTTTCTAGATCCATGATGGTTCATATGTGTGTGCATATGAGGGTGTAGATTAGTTTCACATTTCTAGTTTAGCTTGAGAAGCATTAACATATAAGCCTAGAGCTTCCAATGGTAGCAACCTCCGATTAACCGTTTTGCGTAAAGCGAGAACGAAAGTGCAAACAGATTGCTATGTATATGTAACCTATTTAGAATGAGGTTAGACCTAAACTGATTTGGATCCTAGAATGTTACACTTTCCTTAATCAATCTTGCACTTACATACTTCATTTCTTGTCCCGATGCGCTTACTTCAGTAATAAGAGCATCTAATTGACGCAGATATGCTCTACGACATATTCCCCATCATCATTAGTTGAGATGCTGTGCCACTAGTGTAGCTAACTGCATATATTCTCTCTCTGTGTATATATATATGTACGTATGTATATATGTATGCATATGTACATCACTTATGTACACCCTTCATTCTATTTCCAAAAGAGGGTCATTCCCAAGAAAGACACAGCACACATGCACTACCTTAGAGTTACGGCCAGCTGCTTAAGTATATGCTAGCTTGCTACTGCTGGTTGTAGTTACTCTTATCTTGTAAAGTATGAGGTATCTCGCGCAACGGAGGATATATACATCTAGGTGTTATGTATATTTTTTTTAATGTGATATGTATAGTTTCTTTCGAATATACCTTTTTTATGTACGAATGTGAAGGTAGTAACAAAATATGCCAAAAACTATGTGTTTCCTTGTATTTTTTATGTGGTTGGCATTGTAGTATTTTAGAATTAGTATATGAGTATACCTAAGGTGATAAAAAAGTATACTAAATTTATTTAGGTAGTATATCATGGGTGGAAGTAACTACACCTAAGAGTATATGTGTATATATAGTCACTTTTTATCTCTCCCTAGCTACTTATTATTTGTGTCACCAAAAGCTTCCTAGTAATGGATGGTATCATATATGTACTGCTCCAAGATGTCCTTTTGGTAAGTGATCGACAGTGATATGTCTGAACTAGATATACCTTGGTTGATCTTTTGATACTGGTATGTGGCGTTCGTGTGTTGTGAAACAAACCACCACAGGGTAAAGAGGCAGAGTGCCAGCCAGCCATTGGAATGGGAATGGGATGCATCAAGGACGAACAGTGCATGGTAGCTCATCGAGACATCGCTGGCTAGATCGTTCCACTAAGTGGACCATATCATGCAGCTAGAGGCCGGGGTACGCAGTACATTGCTATTATTGTGGCAAGGGAAGGGGGCCAATATATGCAGATGCAGAGCCATCATCAGAGGGACAAGCCTTGCAGAATGGTGGTACTACAGTCTCAAGGGTTGGAAAATTTTCATTTCACTTTTACTTACTTTGCCTTCTGCAGGCTGCAACCCAGCTGCAGGCCCGTGCACCTAGCCAGCCAGCCTCTTTAATTAATTTCTTCTCGCATCATATAGCCGATCGACCGGCAAACTAGCTAGATATATTTGCTTAACATGCAAGCGAAATGTGGATGTGCTAGCTGCAGGCATCTCAATTTTGAGGGTGCAACATGATGCTCTGATTGTCCATTGCAGCTAGCTTCTCAATTAGCTATATATATATATACGTGTAGCTTATTCCATCTGGATAGTATTATAATTGTTGCAGGAATAAATGTGAGTCATATTGTGAGCATACATTATATATATGTCTAACAGCTATTTCCTCCTTGAACATTGATGAATATGTACGTAAAGAGAGTCCAGCTAGCTAGCTACTGCGTAAACTGATAGTTTTCACTGCGATTTGATTATTTCAGTGCCAGTACTAGCTAGCTAGTGTAAGCGTGATGAGTACGTACGTACATATGCCTGCCTGCCTGCAACTGCAAACTCTCATTGGCCGGGCGGCCAATACGCATCGCTGCTGCTCCTTGAGATTCAGATTGACTGGTAGCTAAGCTACCAACTGCATGCTGCTAGCTGCCGCGCTGTCTGATGAAAACTTCAGACATACACACATCGATCTCATAAAAGCAAGGGAAATGCATGTGTGGCTTATGGCTTCATTCGGCAGTTTATTGCATATCTGATCATCTGCATCTGCACAAGTCATCGATTACTATCTTCGATCCTCAAACGCAAAAAATCCATGGATGGAGGGATGGGATGGGATCATACAGATACAGAGCTTGATCAATTTGCTGATGCAACGGCAGAAGAAGACAGCAGCAATGCATGATCGATATGATGTGGTCACGAGCAGCGTTTTAACACAGGCGGAGCACGCAGCAAGCATATCTGCGCTACGTAAGTACGTGCATGCATGCGCTGGATGTCGATTGAACAGGCGATCGGACGGTTTAGATAAGTTCCGTACGATAGATCGATGAGTCAGGTTGGTCCCGTGCCGTACTTACATGGCGGGTAATAAAACCATTAGCTAGCTGAGCTCGGCTGTAACGCCCCGTTTCCGAGAGCGTGGTAATTCCCACAACTAATCAGAATTATTCAATTACGAAATATTACACATGAGTGGGCACTAAATCAGTGCATGCTTGAACATAAGAATCAAACTTTATTACAGAAGCACGGCTTAACAATCAAGTTTGAATACAGCGAGCGTGCAAGTTCAAAATTATATTACAACACAAAAGAAAAACCTCACAACCGTACTTAGGCGAGGTTAAGACCTAGAGCCATCGATCATCGACGTAATAGGACTCTTCCATATCCTCGTCAACAACTTCTTCGTTATTGTTTCAAGACTCTTTTGTTTGTTGTTTAGAAAGTAATGAGTACAACTGTACCCAATAAGTCACAAGGATTAACTCTAATTTTTCTGTTTGCCATTATTGCCAAATGATAGGGATATACTGGTTTTATTAATAAGATTGTGGATGCAATTTTATTTGTATACATTTTTAAACATGAAATAACAAAGCAATAACTTCTTAAGGATAAAAGGGGTTTCAACAATTGATTACTCAAATTAAAACTGTGGGGACCCCTGGGTTATTTCCGTAAGACTGAGGCCTTCCTGGTCTTATGGAAATAACTCTGGACCTCAATGAAATAAATTCTAACTTAACTCCATTCAAATGAGAGTACCTGACCGAACTAGAGCGACGGTGACTATGCAAAACTGCTCCTCGGCGAGTTCCACATGGTGACCGGTTCTCCGAACGATCCAAGTACACACTGAAAGGAGTTAAGAGGGAATTCATAACAGTGGGTATGAGTCTCATGTTGGCTCCCAAGATCAATGACCAACACGCCCATACCCTTAACAACATTGATCACAAGTCATACAACATTCATACATTGATAACCCAAAAGACATACAACATAGTAGTTAAGTCTTCAACTATTACAAAGCAGCTGACTGACCAAATTCAAATAAGAACATTAAGTAGCAGCGGAAGCAAGATAAATAAACCAAAAGGTTCAGCAAGTGTGCCCCGTAACCCTAGGCGACCGACTGGGAGTTAAAGAACAACACTTATTAATTAGCGTCGCTTAAATCAGTGCTAACGAACTCATCAAGCGCCAAGTCTTCCTTATCTGAATTTGCAAAGCTGGGTTGAGTACAATTGTACTCGCAAGTCTTACACAAATTAAAAGTATTTATGCATAGAGGATATCAAAAGGATGGCAGTAGTGACTTAGTTTTGCAGAGACACAACAATTTTTCATCCTACATAAACTAGTTTTCAATTGCCATTTTGTAAACAAGTTTTTAAGCAAAAGAATAGAAGTGTTATATAGATATACATTAATAAATAATTGAAACTGTTAGAGTTAGTAATCTTGTTTTCGGTTTGTAGGTCATAGTCATGTATGAGTTCATGTACGAGTATGAGTCAGTGGTTGTAGTCGTGTACGAGTATGAGTTAGTTTTTTGAGTTTGTGTCGTAGTCGTAGAAGCGAGTCATAATCGAGTCCGGTCCAGTCTATTTCCGAGTTATATGCTTTGCCATTTCATAGTCGTAGAGTCATGTATAAAAGAATAGCGAGGAAGCGATCGGGGTGATCGAAACGAGAGAGAGAGAAATAAAGAAAGCGTAGTGCTTTGGCTCCAAGAAAATTCTTGATTATCGAGTTCGACGTATTCGTAGACATGGTCGTAAACGAGTTACGACCACGGCGATCGAGCGGAGGTGTCCGCTGGAGCTGAAGATGTGGTCGTAAACGAGTTATGACCACAGCGATCAGGTCTTCAACGTGGTCATAAGTCATAGCATGGTCGTAATCGAGTTACGACTACGGTGATTGAGCGATACTACGTGGTCGAAGGAGCGGTTACGAGAACGAGCAGCGCAGCATGAACGTGGTTGTAACTTTCGTCAGCTGAAGTTATGAGTACATGGTCGGAGCTAGAAGGCGTGGTCGAAGCAGCCATAACGTGGTCGTAGCAAGACTCAAAGTGGTCGTAATGACCGCCAGGGTGGTCATAAACTGCAACAAGTGGTATCAGAGCATGTTGATTTCGATGATTTCTAAAGATCATAGGTGATAAGGCGATGGCCTAGGGTGAGCTAATCTCCCTCCAGTACACTCTCTTGACGACCGACAATTACCCAGTGTGGGCAATGAAGATGAAGGCGAACATGTGCGCCAGGGAGTCTGAGGTGCAGTCGATTCGAAGGGGAAGAATAAGGAGGTGGACGACAAGGTGGATCAGACGGCTTTGGCCATCATCTACCAGGCAGTGCCAGATGCGATGATACATCAGCTCATCGGCAAGGAGACGACCTGGGAAGCGTAGGAGATGCTTCAGACGATGCACGAGAGAGTTGATCGTATGAAGGAGGTGTGGCTCTAGAATTTGCGGAGTGACTTCGAGAATTCGAAGATGGGAGAGACCTAGTCAATGGATGAGTTCACCAGCAAGTTGACTTCGTTATACAATTAGATTAACTCTCTTGGCCACAAGATGGAGAAATCTGTGATGGTGAGAAAATACCTGCGTATGTTTCCAGAGAAGTACATACCTATTGTCATCACACTTGTGTACTCCTCCGATCTGGACAAGAAGAAGATAGAAGAGATAACCGGCTCCCTCAAGGCTCATGAGGAGTTACTGAAGGGGTTTCAATTACGTAACAAGTAGGGATCTCAGACTCACAACAAGCAGGCGTTGCTAGTAAAGGGAGATCTGAGAGACGGTCGTGGCTCATCAAACAACCGCGGGAGGTGGAGCAGTCGAGGTAGCCAGAGTAGTCAAGGCGGCAGAGGTGGCTGTGAAGACAAGGCTGGGCAAGACAGTGGTGACAGATCTCATGATAAGTCACATGTTAAGTGCTTTGAATGTGGTGAATACGGGCACTACGCGTCAGGATGCCGCGGCCATATAAAGTGTTTCAACTGTAACGAGTACGAACACTATGCTTCAGATTGTCAAAGCAAGAAGAAGAACGGGGAGGTGAACCTCGCCCAAAATGAAGAAGAAGATGATGAACCGAGACTACTTCTTTCCTCATATGTTGAAAAGGTGCCGGTCATGATGATACTAAATGAGGATAACGTAGTTCCAAAACTACGCACGAAGAAAGGCAGCCACAATCACACGGATCAGTGGTACTTGAATAATGGAGCAAGCAATCACAAGACGTGAGATCACTCCATGTTTCATGAGCTTGATGAGAAGATTTAGGGCAAGGCCAAGTTTGGTGACGGCTCCACGGTGGAGATAAGAGGCAAAGGGATGATGATATTGCAATGCAAAAACAAAGATAAGAAGTTGTTGGTGGGGATTTACTTTATACCAAGTCTATGCAATAACATACTTAGTCTCGGGTAGATGACAGAAAGAGGGTTCAGGGTGGTACTGCAGGATAAGTTCTTGCGTGTGTACAACAAGAACAAAGATTGTTGATTAAAGTGAAGAGATCTTCAAATTGGTTGTATAAGATTTCTTTGAAAACTTGTAAACAGGTTTGTGCGAAGAGAGGCATGGATGGATGAGGTGAAAAGGCTGCAGGAGGCAAGCATGGAGCGCATGCAGGTTTGGCACCCCATTCTTATTTAGACGATGCTGAAGGAGATGGCTCGGATAGGATACCCAAGGCGAACGTGCCATCCCATGCGCACGGTCCACGTGAAGTAGACACTGCAGGCGACAGCTTGGGTGACCACGCGCATGCAGGCACGCATGAAGGGAGCAGCGGCTCCAGAGTGCATGCAATTAGCGGAGTCCAGAGTACATGACGAAGGCATTGGAGGCTCATCGCGACAAGCAATTCATACTTATGCTCTACAACCAGGGGTAAGTGCTGCACTAGTTGCTATACATATTGATTTATATACTTTATAAGTAACACGAACTTAGGTTTAATGACCATGACATACTTATGCAAGTTCCACTAGATTCTAATTGTAATTATACCAAAATGAAACATGGTAATATACCTTGATTTTATAAAGAAGAACAAAATTAACTACACCTTTGTCCAACAATTATTCGACAGGTAAACACATTTCCTTCATAGATAACTCTGTTGTAGTTTTTCTTCCTTCCCAATGACTAAGGCTAACTTTTTGGAATCACGTATGTCGTTCGCCACACATATTGCAAAGATAGGGAAATCCAACGAAGGGATCGACGCCCTGCAACACAATCTAGATTTCCTGGTATTCACTAGTACACATTAATCTTGTATAACACTTTATAGTAATGCCTCTCGAACCAACAAATTCTATTTTTGCAATGCCACCAGCACCCACCGGCTAATACTTGTGGATTCTGTGTTGGCCACAACATGCAACTACTCCTCTATTCTGCGAAAAACAATATTGATCCTCAGGTTTGTCAATCTTGCGATAATTATTTCATACTTATCAATTTATATATGTATGCACGACATAGATTTTCCTACTGACAGGTTGTGTCCATCGCTACAACTCCGTTGGAACAGGCTGACCTCAAACAGATACGAGGACAGTGCGCGTACTTCTTGTTGTCTAATGTCACAAAAGCAAATGGGGAGTTCCACAATATAAAATGAATTTCACTGTGATAAGATTGATCTTAATTATTCATGTGTGTATTTTGTTCATGGATGGATAATTTATTTTATTTCAATTAATTGATTTGTGAAATAGATGTTCTTATTTCTGAAATGAATGAATGTGAATTATATATATATATATATATATATATATATATATATATATATATATATATATATATATATATATACACTTGATCTGCTTGTTTCAAATGGCATGGCTATCACTTGTTGAGGCTAGCTAACTAACAGAAATAGATTTATGAATAGAAAAGAATATCACAGACAGTTATTAAGTCATAACTATCATAGACGATTTTTAGTAGAAACCGTCTGTGAAAGTCTGCATAACAGACGATTCAAAAGCCGTCTGTGATGATCTCATATCATTACTAACCCATAAACTTAGACGGCTCACGAAACCGTCTGTAATGACATTTTTGAACCGTCTGTGATGACCTTTTCTGCAGTAATGGTATCGCGGTGGTTCCATCCGTATGCGGAGCTTTTTACCATGCATGATTAAAGTTGCAAGAGATCGGTGGTATATATTTATACCAGATTACATATTTATCATAAACACCTAGTCTGTGCCGTGAGGACTTTCGTCCTCCGCATCCCTAGTCCACAGTATTTCGTAATCCGATATAAACTATGTCTTTCCTTTGTAGAGCTGTATTGGAAAAAAACGACGCTTCTTTACATATATATGAGTCATTAACAACAACAAGGCCTGTGGCGCCTGCGTGGCATTATTCTCGGTGGCGAGGTCCTCCTCCAGCTTCTTCTTCTTTTCCGCCTAGTTTGTCTCCTTTGGCGGCGTGGGGGTCAGGAGTTGGACGTTCTTGCGGAGGCGCCGCCGGAGGATGTCAGGGTCCACCGTCACCGTCCCCGTGCCCTCCATCGCTCTACTATCCACCTTCTCCACGCCTAATCCAGACCATCCATCAACCACCACCAAATCGTCCATGAATCAATTAGCACTCCCTCCTACTCGGCTATCGATCGAGCAGGACGACTCAAGGCTATCGATCGACTAGCTCGCACGTGTGTCCTTGCAGCATACGCGCTGCATGCTTGGTCGAATTAACTGACGGCACGTATCGATTTCGATCAGCTAAGAAGAGCCTGTCTCGAGTGGCAACAAGGGGCAACGTACGAGAGCAGAAAATTGAGTTGAGTATATTGTATGTCCTGCTTGAATTTTCATGTATAGACCGATCGAGGTATTGTACAGTAGCACCAACCGATCAACATACCATACGTATAATCTTGCCTCCTTGCTTTTGTGCGTACGTCCCTCGACAAGGGTTCGATTGGTAAATGTATACAGATGTAGTATCTTGCTTGTCATGACAGGACTTGCACTTTGGCGCGCAGTGCAGTGCAGCGATGCAACATTTATTTATTTATTTATTTTATGCTACTCATCTGTAAAGTAGTAGTACTGCACAATACAGATATAAAGCGGCAGGCAAAGCCTGTTCCGATATACCACTCGTCGTCGTCTACTACTATCACACTCAAGAGATTCAACACAAACAACAGTAGAGTATTAGCAGTAGATCATCTCTCTGATTCTGCTGCTTTCCCCCTCGGTCGATGTCTCAAATCGATGGACTACTGGTCAGTAGCCATGGGCGTGCCATGCCGATGCGCCGCCGTAGGCGCCATGGCAATGGCCCTGAGCAGGAGGAGGATACGCGTACGGCCCCCAAGCAGCAGCGGCTGGGTAAGAGGAGGAGGTGAAGTAGGAGTAGGCCTCCGCCGGCTGCACGGCCCACGGGTACGCCTGCGCCGCTCCGTAGTTCCCAGTGTTCCAGCCGCCGCCCGCCAGCAGCTGGTTCGCCCACGCGCCCTGGCCGCCGTACTGAGCCTGTGCCACTTTGGCGGCGGCTGGGTGCTCCTTCTTGTCCGCCGGCTTGGCCTCGGCCTTGGGCAGGAGGAGCTCGACGTTCTTGCCGGTGGCCTTGCGGAGACGCTGGCGGAGCTTCTCGGGGTCCGCCGAGGCCACCAGGCCCACCTCGCCCTTGGTATCCAGCGCGGACTGGTCCATCTTCTCCACGCCGTGGAGGCGGGGGAGGTCCCTGACGGCGTTGCGGATCTTGTCGATGCAGCCCTTGCAGCGGCAGTGCATGGCCACCTTGAGCCCGAACGCCTTCGCGGCCTTGCTCTTCTCTCCGCCGCCGCCATTGCTGCTGCTCTTCTTCCCCATCCCTCCGCTGTCTCGATCGATCGGTCGGTCGGGTGTCTTGTTACTAGTAGTAGCAAGCCAAGCAAACGGAGGAGGTGAGTGAACGGAGTGGAGTGGGGTGGGAACTTTTATAGCGGCAGCGGCGGAGTGGTGAGATACGGGACGCCTGCCACGTGGCTTCGCAGAAGACTCGCCAGTCTTCTTGGTCAGTCAACGCCAGCATACTGAATGATCGATCGGTCGGAGCGACGCGGAGCGATGGAGTTTGATTTGGGCCCATTTTTTAGCTTCTGTTTATAACATTCTTTTGAATAAATAAATAAAATATTTTTTTTAAAAAAGCAGTTTACCGATATTTAATTTATACGTATAAGTACGCCTCCTGAAATCTCATCGGCCAGGACAGTTGGATCGCCTGGTGAGTGGAAATCGCTGAACAATCACTGTCACTGCAGTGCACGGCCCAGCATGCAAGGCTGCAGCTCTGGCTAACTGCTAGCTTGCTAATACAACAATTTCTGCGAGAGTTGATAAGACCATTCCCATTTTTCGCAGGTGTACGCGTGCTTCAACGTACTAGCAGTACGTGTTAATGCATAAACGTCGTATACTGCAATAATAATCCTTTTAATTAATTACCGGCAACTAGCAAATGTAAGCAGCAGCAACAACAACAACAGAGGGATTTTTAGGCAGAGAGAGAGAGAGAGAGAGGACGTGGATGGGAACGTAGCCATTGACCGGATTCGAGTCTTGTGAGATACCAGTACCAGTGGACCTCCCTTCATCAGGACCAACTGGCTGGCAGCCTCCCTCCCTCACTAGTCAGTCTACTAGACGCGCCTGCCTGGGCCTGCCTTTGCGTGCTTCACTCGCTGCCCTTGCCTTCCGGGTTATTTCCTCCGCTAGTACTTGCTTCTTTTTTAGTGCCCAACTGCCTCAACATGCCAATCTAATGCACCTTCATCCAATAATGACCTCGCAAATTAACCAATTTCTTAATATTAAAGGCTTCTTCATCTAAATATTTTACATCTTCTGTGGTTCTTATGGCTTCTCTTTTAACAAAGGTTTTGCTTGAACTTAATAAAGAGCCTAATTTAACAATAACTTCTTCTTCAATATAAGAGCCTAGAAATTTCTAATCTTGATCTTCAAGATACCTGTAAAACCAACACACTCCCTGAAATAATAATAGATGAGTTTAGTAAAAATATAGAAAAAATATTATACATCAAACTCTTGTGTGGAATGCAAGGGCGGATCTGGGCCTCAGGCTAGGTAGGCTGTAGCCCGAGGCCCAGCAAAATTATCAGTGAAAATTTTTTATACATGGGCCGAAAAATACACTGTTTAGTGACCCAGTCCGAGACGTTGCAGCTCAGCCCGAGGCGGCGTAAAGTGGTCCAGCCCAGAATAGAAAAACATTGAAGTATTTAAATTCTGAAGAGCCCAGCCCAAATAGAAGTAATGTAGCCGACCCGCCACCCCATCCTCATGGCCATTCTTTCTTAGTCGACCGACACACCCAATTCCCAAACGGCCGCTCCCGCGAAACCCTAGCGCTGTCACTTCGTCTCCTTTAGTCGCGAAACCCTAGCGTTGCGATAGCACCGGCGTCAGCGTCTCCCACCTCCCACCAGCGCCATCTCCTCCGGTACTCTAGCTCCACTTTCTCCTCATTTCCTCAACCTCAAGAAGCAACAGCAACGCGGCGCAAGCAGGGCAGCGGCAGCTGGCTACCACTAGTCCAGTACTAGTGTGCTACCTCCTGGCGCCCTGGCCCTCCCCTCTACTGCTCCACAGCTCTACTCTTCCGGTTGTACCCAATCCCAATCGACAGGTCACAGGTGAAAATCCCACCTTTTTCAGATTATGTACCCCTTTTTTTTCAAATTTTGTATGTGTTTTGGAATTTGGAGGAACTGTAACAGTAGTTTCAAGAATTAGGGGAAAATAAATCTGAGGATTCAGGATTGATCATTGGTGGGGAGATGAGGGCGCTTATCAGAAAATATTTTGAGGCTGCAAATTGAGGGTTTTGAGGCTGCCTGTTCGACTATTCAAGTGTTCATGAATCATGATGGTGGACTAATGTTGAAATATTGAATGAATGAATTTATGAATGCCATGTGCTGATTATTGAATGCCATGTTTTGAGGCTGCCTGTTCAACAGTTCAAGACTTCAAGTGTTCACGATATTGATATTTAATTAGGGAAAGAGACGTATCAAGTATACATTTACCAAACTTAGTTGTACAGATATAACATGAGGAGTTTCATTTTTTTCGAGTCTGAACTATGAATCGTCTAAATATTTTTAGTCTGAGAAACTAATTGAATTGAATTTCTAGCTAGATCTGAAATTAAAGGGGAGGGAGAGAGAGAGAGTCAGAGAGAGATAGGGAATTAGGGATTATGGGCTGCGAATTGATATAACATATTAGGTGAGGAGGGAGAGGTGGAGGAAGCCTCCCGGCGTGGTGGCGATGGCTCCGCCGGCACGGCGCAGCTTTGACAGGCGGCGCATGGCGGGAGGGGATGGAAGAGCTGCAGCCGGACAGGGAGCCGCGCCGTGGTGTTCGCATTAGAGGCGTAAATATGCATCGAAGGCGGATTCTAATAAGCTCGTAACGAAGCTTCTAAGACGGATAGGCAGATTTGTCGTGGACTCCGCAGCCGACTATTGAAGGCGTAGAGTATTGGCTGGGCTTGGGGGTATTGGGCAAGGCCCGGCTAGCCCAACGGAAGCAAAATGGGCTCAGCGATCCAACACCTCCCCCCACTAGGCAGACAGTTCAGCTCCAGAACCCTCACCGCCGCCGGAGCTCCGGCCGGGCAGTTCTCCGGAGGACATGGACCACGACAGGCAAGCATGCGACACCCTGACACCGCTTCCTCTTGCACTACCTCTTCTCCAGCTCTCCCCCTCCTCCTCCTTTTACTTCGGCATCTAGTAGTAGTTTTAGCAGACAGATATGTAGTTAGGGGCAAGGGCTGATTACATGGTGATGGTTGTAGTTGAGCCTTGCCCAAGAGGAGCATGCATGGCGATGTTCACATATTATTCTTACTTCACTGATTTCTACATATTTTGGTTTCATGTACGGTGACTTCTGATTAAAGGTTGAACTCTCCGAGCACGTCGGCCATTTCACTGGAACTGTTGGGCCATCGGCTGCATATTTCTCAGGTTAGAGAAGCGCACAGTTCGTCACGCTCCGTGATGTGATGTGATTTCTTAGCTTTTGTACTGGGATTCGCATTGGAAATTGGAGGTACTACTGGATGGCAGCCTGAATTTTCTTTTTCTTCTCTGTTGTATCTTACTGGCAGGATCCTAACTCGAAGCACCTCGGAACTACGGTCTGGGATGCATCAATGGTGTTTGCCAAATTCCTGGTAATAACTTAGAGCTCTGAGCTCTCCTTTACAAGTTGAAGCGGGTAAACATAATCATGTAAACAACCTGAATTATTTCATCAATCCAAGTGCAAATCCAATGTACATAGAATCTTGCACGTTCTACACTTTGGAATCTTGATTTGTCAGCGTTGATGTTGATATCAGACTTTGATTTTCAGTGATTCCATCAATTGAATCTTATTGCCTTCAGTACACTTGATATTTACAGGAAAAGAATAGCAGAAAAGGTAGGTTTTGTCCATCTAAACTGAAAGGAAAAAGGGTGATTGAGTTAGGAGCTGGTTGTGGTCTAGCCGGGATTGGTAAGCTGAATCTAACTGTCTTCAGTGATACCTAGATCTTGGTGGCGCTCTCCCAATAAAAATACTCGGTGTTTCTCCTTTAGGAATGGCATTGCTGGGTTGTGACGTTGTTACAACTGACCAAGTTGAGGTGCTCCCGCTGCTCATGAGGAATGTTGAACGCAACAAATCTTGGATTTCGCAGTCCAACTCTGATCCAGGTTTTGTTATCTTAGAGAACCAATGAAAGTACCACCCATAGCAGTAGTTTTGTATATAGTGAAGATCTGATAATCGCAATGGTTCATTTAAATGCACTGGTGAAGATCTGATAATCACAATGGTTGATTTAAATGCACTGGCCTTATGTTAAAATAAATGGTGCCAGCAGTTAGCTATTTTTTGTATAGCATGTATTCTTTCTTTCTATTGAATATTCTCACCACACTAGGATATTCCTAGTTCTAAATATGAGAATACCTAGGTGGAACATTCCTAGTTCTTACATAGTGCATGTGGCAAACAGGCTCCTTCGGGTCAATAACGGTCGCAGAATTGGACTGGGGGAACAAAGAGCATATCAAAGCTGTTGATCCTCCCTTCGATTACATCATTGGAACTGATGTTGTAAGTTTTCTGATCCAGCAGCTTGAGTTTGGTATGGCATTTCAGTTATTCTTTGCAACACAATCTGAAGGGAGTTTAATGTAACCACCAATAGATATTACAAATATCAGACATGATCTTGCTGTATAATTAAGTTGCAATTTTTTGACACGAGTAACCTCCAAAATATTTACCTAGAATGAGGTTTCATTCAAATTCACTTGAAGTCTTTTCTTCTTGGTTATTGTGGAAAGCCTTATTTCTCTAGATTTCATAAATTAGAGGTAGGGGTGTTCAAAGCTGGGTTTTACGGTTTTTGCCAATCCAGAGAAAAACGAGCATGGCATGCAGGCTGCCGCAGAAACATGCATGCATGCAAGATTATCAGCTAAGAACGGATCAAACAGGTTTGAAAAATCGTTTTTGTTCAGCCCTAATTAGAGACATAACTTATGGGCTGAAATTTAAATGCAGAGAACAGCCATTTAACAGAATAGCTTATAATTGATGAAAACAACATTGATGGTTCAGAGACAACATAGCCACTTACTGATCCTTCATGTGTGTGTTTTCAAGGTTTATTCAGAACATCTACTGCAACCTCTAATGGAGACAATTATTGCATTATCTTGTCCTAAAACAAAAATAATGGTAATTGATTTTCCCTTTTCAAATAGTTATCTTTTTTTAAAAAAAAAAGATCTATGAAGCGAATAACTGAATTGTTGCTTGCTACCCAGCTTGGATACGAGATCCGTTCCACCACCGTTCATGAGCAGATGATGCAAATGTGGAAAATCAATTTTAATGTGAAAACTGTTTCTAAATCGAAGGTACACATTTCAGAGTTGAGCACATCAGACAGATGTTATCTTGTATTTGTATTTGCATCAGTGCTAAAGATGCTTGTCATCCCCGTGCTGTTTCTGAATTCTGACGCAGATGGATGCTAAATATCAACATCCTAGCATACATCTCTACATGATGGACCCCAAAGCTCCATTGATCCCTGAGGCTGGGGCCAGTGATAATGGCAACAATGATGAGGAGGACGATGTCTCCAGTACTGGAGAAGATGGAGATCCTGGAGTGAAGAGTGGGTCTTGTACTGGCTCAGCAGAAGCTGAAACTGGCAACCTGGACGAGTGGGAAATCAGAAGATGTGGGGCTATGGCTGCAAGACTTCTCAAGGATGTCAAACTAACATGAGAGTTGGACCTGGACTCAGACCCTTGCCCTGTGGTTGTTGTACCTTCTCTTTTATGTGGGAACAAGCTGATGTTGGAGTATTTGAATATCTAGTCTTGAGTGACATTGTTCTACTGGGGAGGGTGCAGTTTAATATAATCTATTGGTCTTATTCAGTTGTTATATTAGCACCTTTTTTAAAACCGTCATATAACCACAGTTCTTCAGTGTTCCTTCTAGATGTACATGATCTTTGTTATTTGGGCCGGATCTGCTATGGGCCAGGCCCGTTAACGTCTACCCATCTACTCCACGCGGCTTCGTCTTACTCGCACGAGCCACGACCCGCTTCTTCATTTCCCCTTCCCGCTCGAACTCGAACCGAATCGCTTGGAATGGAATCCCATCTCTCCCGATGCCTCCACGCGATCGATGGATATCGCCGCCGGTGAAGCCCTGCCTAATCCCACCTCCAATCCGCAACAAATCGTCTCGAATTCGATTCAGGCCGCTACGATCGCTGAGGGTAGAGAACCCCAGCACTTGGTCGCGCCGCGGCGGCGGGTTTGAGGCGCTCCTCGAATCAGGAGGAGGAGGTCACAGGGAAGGGGAGGGCGGCGATCGATCTCCTCAAGTTGAAGGTATATTCCGTCGATCGATTAATGGTATCTGCTTAAGATCTGGGTACGATCGATCGATTTGGTGCTAGCTAACCCTGCCATGAATGATATGCTTAAACTCACTGCATGCTCTTCTCGTTGTGCGCGTGTTAGTCGATTGGGTGCTGCGTGTGTGTAATCTGGTATACATTCGTGTGCATGCATCCGCAGTTTTTGGTATTAGCTTGCTCAAATCCGTGTTAGTAGTAGTAGTAGTATGCTTAATATGTGCTCATGTGCATGCGCGTGTGATTTGGTATTAGCTTGCTCAAATCCTGCCACTGCCAGTACCATGCATGACCAAGCTGGTAATCCAGGCGTGTTGAGTTGCCTAGCTTGTTACTACTACTACTACCACATTACCATTATCAGGCGCGCGATCAGTCCGCCTGTATTGCGCATCTCTGCTCAAGTGATCGGACAAAGGCTAGCTGCTGCATGCTTGTGCGTTGTGTGCTCTACAGGTTGCTGTGCTTGGCCGCGTGTATTCTTCTCTCCAGCCCGCTTCAGTGTGGCTATGATCTGTTGTTTCCTCTTCGTGGTTTGTTTGAAATTTTGTTCTGACCTCGAGGCACAACAAGAGCAATCGGGAGATGGAGGCCATTATTCAGAGCGTCGGCTGTTACCCTGTCACCCATAGGAGCGCTTGGGCAGCCCTGCACCTGTTGTCCCAGCTTTACCGAGTATTTTGTTTTAGCTGTTCTAGTTTCCCAGCCTGTTAATCCTGTATTCCTATTACTACTGCAAACAAATGTAGATCACCACTCTGCATTCCAGCCATCACCGGTACCTTGATGCCATCTCTATTCTCGCCATCCGCAACAGCAACTTTGCGCTCTCCAGTTCCCTCTGTTTCGGCCATGTTGTAGATCTTCTTGGAGCTCCAACAAGAGGAACTATCGCCCTCGCCAATGTTCAGTTCTCCTGCCCTGATCAGTCACCGGGCGGGCCTGCCATGCAGACACATCCCCGGCGCATTTCCTCTTCCCACCCCAAGCGGTGCTATAGCTGACCGACAACGCGTTGATCTTGCGATGACACAAGGGCATCGTCACGGGCGCGGCCCTCGCGTCTCGCTTCCCCTGTACACGCTTCCTGGAACACGCACGCGCACTCAGTTTGAGCCATGGAGTAAATCAATCAACAACGCGATGCTGCTGCTTAATTTCACTGTGTTTGGTATGGTACCTGCAGCAGATGCTGGTCGATTCAAGCGCTGGGTAGAGCACCACTGCCGAGGACCCGCTCTCCTGTCGTCGTCGGTGAGGAGGCGGGCCTTTGGATGAAGGGGAGGGCGCCAAATCTGGTGAGAAGGGGAATTGGTCTAGAGGTAGGGGAGAGAATCGCTCATGCGGTTGTTAAAATAACCATTTGAGTTTTATCTCTATCTTTGCACATATAGTTTGCATTGAAGTAGGTAGACGCTTAGAGCATTTTAGTATATTGAACTAATGTCAATTTAAAGTTATGACACCTAAGTATTTTAGGAGTTTAAGCTTATTTTTCTTCAATATATTGAACCGGTTTGTACTAATAACTAGGACCCACGTTACATTAAAAAACCACAAAATGATAATATCATCTCTCAACCGCACTCTCTCATATGTAGTTATTTAATGCATTTGAATCGACTTCTAAGTAGAGTCCGATTCCATGCATTTTTTGTTGGAATCGACCCCTCCAATGTATTGAATCAATTCAATGCCTTCTCTCTCCTCATTTGAACCGGCTAAAACACAACAAGACGCTTCGTCAGGCTGGGATATGCCATGGGGAAAAGCTAGGTAACATAGGCTTTACACTGGAATGTGAAGCTGGGCAAGACTCACCCTGGAGTAAAAGCACCGGAAGAAATGGATTTTGCTGGTGCAGATGTTGTGGAACCATTAGCGATGTAGGTTACAGTAAATCCGTTTCTTCTTGCATTATTATACAAGAGATTAGAATTTAGGTGTAATGATCAGAAAATATTGTCAAGACGCATCTGATAATTTATGTTAACATTGTTGTTTTGCCGAAGTTTTGGAACGGTGCTTCCATAGATTTCTGCTATTTGTGGTCATCTAAGGATTTTTAATATTCGATTTCCAGGGTGAAGTGTGAAGAACCTTATCCTGAAACCAGGGTCAGCAATGACAACCAGCAGCCTATCCAAGCTTTTCCAAACCGCACTCTAAGTGAACCTGGTGATTGTCCTGTTGAATGGACCGCACAAGAAACATCAGCAAGTTCCCAAGCCATTGCCCCTGTTGCAACTCCAGACATAGATGAGCTGGCCATTGTGCCTCGTTGTAAGTCAAAGCGGTTGTATTTTGGGCAAAGACGTACAAGAAAGGCCCTTCTCTGTTGCTGAGGTGGAGGCTCTGGTGGAAGCCGTCGAACAGCTTGGAACTGGAAGGTTTGTTCTGCACAGAAATGTTCTTCCAATTGGCACAAGGTCACTGCAGATCATACGTTGTCTCATGTGGGCCTCTTGATCTGTTTGCCCAGGTGGAAAGATGTTAAATTCCACGGATTTGGCAATGCTGATCACAGGACCTATGTTGACCTGAAGGTAATTCAGTAATCATGAGCTTGACCTGCTACAATTGGTTTAGAGTAGTCGTTTGAAAAATCCACAAAAATATCCTGGCACTGTTCCATTTCACGGCTTAGCTCATTGCCTAATGCTCTGCAGTAGCTACTTGTCATTTCTTTCTGCTAGTATGTAGAACTGGACTGGATTTCATACCAGCTTCTTTCTATTAGATCTGAATGAGCTACAACAAATATTTGATGAACCAGGACAAGTGGAAGACCCTTTTGCACACCGCAAGCATATCCCCACAACAAAGAAGAGGCAAGGCAATTCCGTGTGCTCGCAGCGCAGGCCTACTGGTCCCAGCAGCAGGCAAAGCTTCAGGTTAATCCTCCATTTCCTGAAATTTGCCCTGCCTAAATGCAAAGTCAGCCTTGTGAAAAAATTGTGCCTAGCGGAAACAAGATATGTAGGGGTTCAAAGGGATTTGAGTTTGACTGATTTGTTTTTCATTCCAAGCTCACAACTTCTTCTTCTTCTTTGGTCGCTGTTCAAGCGATGATTAGTGAGGGAAAGAAGCTAATTTGCAGGTTCAGCATAGTTTGGCCCAGCCACGTAAATGATTTGGGGGAGGAGAGCTGTTCGCATGCTTCAACTGTTCAACATGATCATAAAAGAAGCTGTTTATTTCTCCATTACAGTTGCTTTGCTGTACAACATTTTGGGCCAGTTTGTCTTGCTGGATTGATTGTGCCTACCACAAGTGCACTGGAGGCCAGGCCGTCGCTTGTTGGTCTCGGTTTGTCTTGACAAAAATGCCAATTTGCAATATCAGCATCTGCATAAGATCGAACGGTTGATAGTGCGAAGTAATATTGGGTTCGTTGTTGAAAGCAAAGCTGCGCTGTTACTGGCGCTTGTCCGGTCTGCTCCAATGCACGAGCCACGTGGAGGCCGACGAATTCCCTGCGGACATTACTATTAGCATATCCAATCGAAGAAAAATGCATATCCTTTCCTGAAACTACTAGAGCCTCACTCCCTCTCGTCTCGTGTTAGCTAAGAGCATATGTATCTTCCATGGAGGCATGGAACATACGAGAATTTCTGGATAGAGGTAATGGTCGCCTTTTTTTTCACCCTTTTCCTTTGAATTCTGAGGTAGGGTAAAAAAGAAGAAGAATACTATGTAGGTACATACTGCATTAGCCCAACAACCAAAGCTCGATTTTTCACCAACCCTAGATTAGGGGTCTTAATTAAAATGATCGCACTAACCAATTATTTCCAGTAAAAAGGCTTCTATTACCACCACTTTTTTTGTTAATATTAGTAAAAAAGCACCTGTTAACTTGCATAAAAGAAACCAAATTTTAGTGATCTGGTGTACTGCGTGATGAAAATTAAAATCCTCTGGACGATATAATATTCGCTCTAATAAAATGGGATGTGTGCCGTAGCCTACATGAACACCGTTGCGTGACGTTACGTGCAGCAACCGCTTGCGATGAGAAGAAGGGCGCACGCAGGCCCGCCCAGGGTCCACGAACTCGGCGAAGCAGAAGCACAAGGATCTCGTCTCTCTCTCCATGGAGAAAGCCATCGATCGGCAGCGCGTCCTCCTCGCCCACCTCCTCCCCTCCCCGCATCACCCTCTGCCTCCCCTCTCCGTGAGTTCTCGATTTCTCCTCTTCCTCCCTGCGATTTTCTTCTTCTTTTCGTGTTCTCCTGTTCTGCGCGTCGAGATTAACGAATCCGCTGATCTGGTGGTGCTTAGGCGTCGGCGTGCGCGGCCGGGGACAGCGCCGCCTACCAGAGGAGCTCCTCCTTCGGAGATGACGTCGTCGTCGTCGCGTAAGCCTCGTCGAACCGTACCCACCCGTCGATGCATCCTTATTTATCTCTTCAATTATTAGAGAACTGATATGTTTTCACGGCCTACTATGGGCCTGTTCGGCTGGCCTCGAGCCGGCCGGCTTTTCGCAGCCGCTACAGTACCTAACTTTTAAACGGAGTATTTTCTTAAGACGGGGTCTATAAGCTAAACGTAGTACACGTTAAAAGCCCAACATCTGTACCAACCAAAATTGCAAGTGAGTATCGATCTCTCCGTAATCTATACCGTAAACAGTTAAAATTCAAAAATTTCAGCCATAAACCGCAGCCAAAAAGAACAGGCCCTATAACCTTTTACTACCGTACAAGTACAACAAGTATGCTAGATCAAGTTAGCTATTCTATTCTATTCTGTGAGAAGAACAAAAAAGAACACTTGAATCCAAGTCTACTGCTTCACCGCTGGCTGAGCTCACAACCACAGCTAATGGCGAAAGTGTAGTACAAAGTCGGAAGACAAGACACACCTTTCTCGAATAGCAAAGCTTTGTTCTTTATGGGTGTGCCTACCATGTTTTAGTGCTTGCAATATGATTATGCCACATGTCTAAATTCATCGACGGATGTGAAGACGACTTTTGTTCTAATCACTTCTATATTGTGTCACCCGCAGTGCCTACAGGACACCCATATGCAAGGCCAAGCGAGGAGGTTTCAAGGATACATACCCAGAGGACCTTCTCACTGTTGTCCTTAAGGTTTGCACTTGTCATATTGGCCCTTCATGTTACACTTCATCGGGTCGTTCAAATCTAAAAGGACGTACGTTCTCAGTCTGTTGCTTGCTTATTTTTTCCACATATAGGCTGTTCTGGACAACACTAGAATCAACCCAGGTGAAATTGGTGACATTGTAGTTGGGACGGTGTTAGGCCCAGGTTCTCAGCGTGCAAATGAATGCAGGATGGCAGCTTTCTATGCTGGATTTCCTGGTAAATCCTACGTTTGTAATCATGTCACCCTCACATGAAGAAGAGGGCTTTGTTCTTATGGACACTGATTCTGTTTCCTCGATTCACTTTTCATTGATGTAGAAACTGTTCCTGTTAGAACTGTGAACCGGCAATGTTCGTCTGGGCTACAGGCAGTAGCTGATGTTGTTGCTGCTATAAAGGCTGGTTTCTATGACATAGGTAATTGCAATATGCTTATACTAATATTGCTACCTAGCTGCTTCATTTTGAGGTGCTGAATTATAGTTTTTCGTCAAAACAGGGATCGGTGCAGGTCTGGAATCCATGTCGTTAAATTCTATTGGTTGGGAAGGGCAAGTAAACCCAAAAGTACGGATTTTTATAAGCACCCTGTATTTTGCTGTAGATACTCTGCTTGTGCCTTAATACATTCTTCTTTGCAGGTAAATGAATTCCAGAAAGCACAAGATTGTCTTCTGCCCATGGGAATAACATCTGAAAATGTTGCTAATAGATATGGTGTAACCAGACAAGAGCAAGATCAGGCTGCTGTGAGTTCCTAACTTCTTCGGGCATGCATTGTGTTTAATTTTTCCCCATTGCTTCCTTTCTTTAAAAAGGTTATTCAAGTTTGCCTTTTTAACAGGCTGAGTCTCATAGGAGAGCTGCTGCAGCCACAGCTTCTGGAAAATTCAAGGATGAGATAGTTCCAGTGCCTACAAAGGTAATGGGGATTGCCCCCCCCCCCCCCCCCCCCCCAATATGTTCCGAATTCATGTTACCTGGGAATTAGGAGTAGGCCAACCTATTTTCTGATCAATGCGCTTATTGTCAGATCAGGACTAGTTATTTCAGTCGGGTTAATTAAGAAAAAGAACAGCATTCTCAGAAGAAGAAAAAAGAACACTGAATTTCTTATTAATCAGAAAGTATTTGATATGAGCACTCACTAATATTCTTCCATTCTGCAGATCATTGATCCCAAAACGGGAGAGGAAAAGAAAGTTGTGATATCAGTTGATGATGGAATTAGGCCAGGAACTACGGCATCTGGATTGGCAAAGCTTAAACCAGTTTTTCAGCAGGATGGGACTACAACTGCAGGTATTGCAGAACTCTTAACCCTTTCTGTTGGCACTACTATTGCAACCCGATGTTTGTTTGTCTGTAGCTGAAACATCATTTAAAAGAAATTTACTGAACCTATGTAGGCAATTCTAGTCAAGTGAGTGATGGAGCTGGAGCTGTTCTTCTCATGAGGAGAGCAGTAGCGATGAAGAAGGGGCTTCCTATCCTTGGTGTTTTCAGGTGCTCCATTTGCCTTTCCTCACACACAGAGAGCATTTGGCTCGTTCTTAACATATTTCCTGAATGATATATACGAGCTATAGCTATTCGTTGAGATTGCGTTCGTTATTGTTTACATATATACTCCCATTAATTTACTGATGTATTCATATGTTTCCTCCGATCATCATTTAGGAGCTTTGCTGCTGTTGGAGTGGATCCAGCTGTTATGGGCATTGGTCCTGCGGTAGCAATACCAGCTGCAGTGAAGTCTGCTGGCCTTGAGATCGAAGACATTGATCTCTTTGAATTGAATGAGGTCTGTTTAGTTGATACAATCTCAGATTTTTCTCTTATCTATGCAACAACAATTGTTGATACCCAAGTCATCCATGTGTAGGCTTTTGCTTCTCAATTTGTCTATTGCTGCAACAAGCTGGGACTGGACCGGTCGAAAGTAAATGTGAACGGAGGCGCAATCGCCCTGGGACATCCTCTTGGCGCAACAGGTAATTGAACACCTTCTTGTATGCAGGATTATAAGGTTGTCCTTAGAATGTGATGCTGTTAGTAACTGTCACAACATCATCTGAGCAAATCATTTAAACTGGTGAGCCTGTTGTTGTTCAGGTGCCCGGTGTGTCGCTACCCTTCTGAATGAAATGAAGCGCCGGGGTAGAGACTGCAGATTTGGTGTTGTGACCATGTGCATCGGTTAGTTTCCTGTCTGAATTCTGATGCTCACACATTCATGCGCACAGGTGATGTGAAGAGAATGAATGTGCATACCTTCTCTTGTTAACCATGCTGTGTTGTGCCGATTGCAGGATCTGGTATGGGTGCAGCAGCTGTCTTTGAGAGGGGAGACTCGGTCGACCAACTCTCCAATGTGCGCGACATACAGTCACAAAATTTTCTATCTAGGGATGCAAAGTAGGACTGCACAATTATTCGTATCTTCAAGGCATCAGGCTGTGTCCTCTGGCGGTAAGACCGATACCATAACTATACGAAAATCGTAATTCTCTGATAAAAGATGTACTAATATGAAGTCTTGATGTGCCCTTGCACTATTTATACGAATAAAAGGGCATGCATGGTGGATGCTATCTTCTGATATGTATGCGACAATGTAACGAGCTCAGTTGCAAAAGTGAGAAAGGGCCTCTTTTTTTCCCTTCTGAGCTGGAGTGGAGAGTTATTTAGCTCTCGTCAGCTTGTCTCTCTTGCTTGATTCTGAGCAGACAAAGGAATGCAAATATGCAGTGCAGAGCCTCGTTCTCCTTGTGGTTTTTGTTGCTTGTATCAAGAGGACAGTGCTAATCGGGAAAGTTGTTTGGGATGCCAGTTGTTGTGAGGTGTTCTCTCTTTCTTGCAGTACGGTTGGGCGTTTCTGGGGATGCAGACTGCGGGCTGAGTTTAGCCTGAATGGAAGGCAACGCCTGAAATTGCCATCTTTCCTATGAATATTTATTTCGCTCAGTTTTACGTTGAACATGCAGTAGTACTAGTTTAGATCAGTCGAGTTTTTAAATAATCTATTTATTATTCAAATTACATAAATAAACCCGTGTAAAAAAATTTATAGGAATAGGCTTCAATCGTTCAACCGTTAGGCGACTGGAACTTGTCGTCCAACTGCCACGCGACACAAATGTAGTTGGTGGGCTGTTATGCAATATAATTGCACAATCGCCGAACGGTAGGACGACTGCATGCTGTCGCCAACTGTTGGGTGACTGTAGTGTCCAGCCGTCCAACCGTTCGGTGACTGGACGAGATATATATTTGACCGCTCGACCGAGCCTCCGGTCGAGCGGCCAATTCCAGTATAGCGCGTGCGAGGAGAGAAGAGGGAAAAAAAGAAGAAAAGAAGAGAGAAGCGGAGAGAAGAGGTTCTGTTAATTTTACGAGATAAATATTTTTTATGTTTTAGTTAATATTTTTGTATGAAGTAAATAGTTTGTTTAGTGTAAAATTAGAATCCGTATAAAATTATAGTTAAGAAATTTGCTATGGAGTAAATAGTTGTAAAAAAGTTAATCGACATAGTGATGGAAAATTAGCATCCGCGGAAAATTATAGTTGTGGAAAATTTAGTAAATATTATAATTGTAAAAAATTTAGTCAATATAGTTATAGAAATCTAACATCCATAGAAAATTCTAGTTGTAGAAAAATTAGTCAATATTGTATATAAAATTAGCATACATAGAAAATTAGCATCTGTAGATAATTGTAGTCGTCGAAAATTTATTCAATATTTTTGTACAAAGTAAATAGTTCGCTTCGTGCAAAACAATATTAGATAACATTTACGATTTATTATGAACGAATGTAATGTCATTAGTATATTGAGAATGCATGTGTACCGTTAGAACTGGCATATCAAACGCCAATATGCCATACAATCGCCAAAGTGGCATATGAAACATAAAAAATATTTACCTTGCAGAAGTAGCAAAAATATTTACCTAGCGGTTGAATATTATATCGCGTCTAGTCGCCAAACGGTTAGACGACTGGACACAACAGTCGCCCAACGGTTAGGCAACAGCATACAGTCGCCCCACCATTCGGCGACTGTAACTATGTCACCCAATGACACATCGACTGCATTTGTGTCATGCGGTATTACACGACAGGTTCTAGTCGTCTAATGGTTGGACGACTGGAGGCCATTCCTGTGAAAAAAAATTTTGCTTGGATGTGGTTCTATAATTTCAAATAAAAAAGATTATTTAAAAAAACTAGGCAAACTTGTGTATTTTTTCCCCTGACAGTTTTAAGTCGTCGTAGGCCCTGTTCTCCATAACAATTATGAAGGATAAGCAATGGAGTGATCTCTCCAAGAAAACAACCAAAAAAAAAAGGAGCAATGGAGTGGAGTATAGCTGGACCTGGAGCATAGTACTTACTAGTGTCTAGTAGTGGCTTAGCTGCCGGCCGGTCAAAGAGGAGGATACACAATCATACACTACACGAACCTTTTTGTCGATAGTCAGGTTGCATAAATAAACAAAGGAGAACAGCACAGGAGACAGGCGAGTTACTAGTTTAGAGCCTGTCAGTTTCAGATCCACGAAAAACAACTCCACTCTACGAAATTTTACCCAAACGCTCCAGCTCCGCGAAATCTGGATCCACCAAAATCCTGGACATGGATTTCATGGAGCTTCTCAAGGGGTGCTCCACCGTGAAGTTGGGTGGTAATTACCCATCAATGCCACTGGTTACACACCCCATCCCACCAAAAGTGGCCATTCCTACCAAAACCTCAATTTCGTGTATCTGGAGCTGCTGTACAAGTCAAACACTCCATGGTGGGATCCCAGATCCACGGTGGAGCTGCTGCTCCAGATCCATGTTTTCAGTGGTGGAGCCCAAACAGGCCCTTAGTACTAGTGACAGAAAGTCCATGATGATTAGGCGCTAAGACTGGCATGATTAGCAAGAGGGGAGAGGTGGGGGGGTAGCTAGCTAGTTCATTCAATTCAATGTACCAGTAGTATATTCATTTCATGGTGCCAATTGATGGTGATTAAGGCAGGTAGAGGCAGATGAAAAGGTTAATAACGTCTTATCATGCATACCTCTGCATATAAAATAGCTTGTCTAAGTTATGTCTAAGAATTTTACCTTATTTTTCATCTTATTTAAAGATAACGCTAGAGACAATCTCTCTAACAGTAAATTGTTCCTCTAATTTTTTTTATACCCATAACTTCTTGTCTCAAGCTCTCACTATTTGCGTTGGTTTACGGGCTCAAATCGTCTCTTGTATAAGAGACAATACATTATTTCTCCTTAACTCCTCTCTTATTCAATAGTATTTTACTCATTTAATATAGCTAAAAAAACAGCTAAGATAGCACTATTGAAGGCGCACTTAAATGGTATACTATAACTACTTATTTAGTTTTAACATTAAAATAGGGATATACGATGGAAATATTATAATAACTACACGTTTTATGATATTCAAGATATGACTTTGACTGCTACTTTTTTTAACTTTATATTAGAATATACTAATAAAAACTATAATATTATGATAGTAATTTTAACAATAAATCTAATGGTATAACTCTGAAAGTTTGATGGTATAAATTTAAAAAAATCAAGTAAAGAAGAATAAAGAGAATATATTACGAAACCACGCTTTTCAGGACTTACATTAGTATCATAGCTGCAGGTCGGTGAAAGGGGAGGGAGGATACAATCATACGACACACGAACTTTTTTGCAGATAGTCAGGTTGCACAAATAAGCAAAGGAGAATTACAGAGAAGACTGGGGCGAGTGACTACTAGGAACAGACAGTCCATGATGATTAGGCGATAAGACTGAATGCTGCAATGCTAGTGCCAGTGGTGGTGTGTTCATTTCATGGTGCCCCCAATTGACGGTGGTTGAGGAGTAATTGTGTCATCGCTTTCGTCAGTGTGTACGTGCGTTGGTGTGGGCTTGTCGGGACGAGAGGGAGGCGCGCCTTGTCGGCTTGTCCCCCTGGCCTCCAATTCCTTCCTTGGCTTTTCGCTTTGCCTGCCCACGCACAAGCGGCGCACACGGCACGGACGAGGTAAGTGTATAAACATGCCTGCCGCCGCACCGCTAGTTGTATTCTTTTCTCGGCCATTGCAAGTGACCACCTTCTCGATCGGCCGGCGTCATATTCTTTTCTTCTCTCTTTTTCCACTCCATCTCCATATCTCGTCTCATACATGTTGCCGTGCATAGTATTATCGACTCTGGACCATGCATGATCCAGCGAAGCTTAGTGATGACATATGCAAACAGTCATCTGTACATCAAATAAAATAACTAAAAGTAAGTGTATAAAGTTTGACTGCATATATACAGCTAAAACGTCGCTATTTTGTGACAGGCGCTGCTAGCTTAGCTAGTTCACTCACGTGCATGTTACTCTAGGAAATATAGCGTTATATGTACATACGTAGTACTTTTAACTTGAGCTTGCGGTACGTGCATTTGGTCGTCATTGGCCGGCCGGCAATGCGATGGATAACTAAAGAAAGGTGGCAGGTCAACCGGGACGGTCTTGGAATGGTTACACTAACCCCTCCACGACCTGAGTGCAAACAACAGATAATAATATACTAATGCTGTCTTGTCAACCACGGCCACCTACCCATCTCAATTCTTTTAAGCACTGCTCGGTTGGGCTGAAAAGATATGGCTTACGACTAAAATTGCATTGTAGCGGCTGGAATTTTACTGTAACTGAAGGTGGCTTATTTAGCGTAATTAAATTTTAAAAATTAGAAAATAGAAAATATGTTAGCTCATTACAGACAACGCGAACGAATATGGAAAAAAATCTCAAAAAATGCCAAAAGTTTAGGAAAAGATAAAATTTAAAAATAAGCCAGAAGCCATAAGCTGAAGCTGAAAATGAGCGGGCCTAAATCCAGATCGATCTGTTCATGAGAGCTTTTACCAGCGATGAATAGCTAAGGAAACAGGTAGCAAAATTGTTGACCTTGTTTGTTTGTTTTTAACTCTTGAGTTCTTGATTTATCTAAAAATCAAAATAAACTGCGCCGTATCATGAAACAAAATTTTCAAACGGTTTTTTGAACCTAAAAACATATACATCATTTATGTTGATATATCTATTATCCACTATTATTTTAAAAAATATAAATAAAAATTATCAGCAGCGGCTAGAAGCCCATCGCCACAGTTAAGAAAACAGCACCGTTGTATAGCGGTGTACTAGTCGTGCTGGTACAAAAGGGCACGTGACAGACCGACCTTTCCCCTGCCTTGTCTTTTGCATTGTGTACACCCAACAAAAGCAGAGCAAACCCGGGCCCGCCAACGGGCACCCATCGAGGAAGACCAAAATGCTATGCCTCCCCTGGAAAGGAATTCTATGGCCAGGCTCCCCACACACCGGTTCTTCTGTAATAATATTTTGATGTAAAAATATTTTGTGTCCAAGTGTACATTACATAATCTTAATCTACAACCGAATTTCCTTAACAATCTCCCATGGAATGGCAATATTGCATTGGCATTTCTTCTGCATGCCATATTTGGTTATGTGCCTAACTACAAAATTACCATCAACAACCATTGACTTACCTTTTAGTGAAAAAACTGCCTTTAAGTGAGTTGGACCCTAACTTAGTATCTACAATTTCAACGAAGGACGCGACAAGGTGTGCTGTAGTTTTACCGTGCACCCACCTAGTTTTTTGTTTTCCCCCATATGCAGCGCGCAAGCTCAGCTCAGCTTGTTTTGACCGCCCGCCAGCCTTAGGGCTTGTTTGGCACGGCTGCAGCTTATGGTTTTTGACAGAAATTTTTGAATTTTAGTTGTTTACGACAGAGATTACAGAGAGGGAGATACTCTCGCTTGCGATTTTTGTTGACAGCTTGTTTTGTTGCAAACCAGATGGAACGACAGGTGTGTGCGCTACCACCTCGCTCAATCTATCGGATGAAAATTGATTCGTGGTAAGACTATCGCGTAACTAGGTGCGCAATAGATTTCTTGGTTTTTGAAACCCTTAATAAACTCGTGTGTGCGTAGTGGTGGTGTATGTCTGCATGCTTCCAACTTGTTTTGTTATATAGGAGAAAAGACTAATTTTCTTTTTAAAAAAGTAACTACTAGTGTCTTTTTAAATTTGTGTCGATGTGTTTTCTCTCTTTTCTAAGGGGTTATTTGGTTCGATGGATAGAACTATTCTATCTTGGATAACATCTTATCCTCTTGTTTAGTTTGGTGGATGGAACAATTCTATCCTGGATGAGATAGTTTTATTCAAATGGTTTGATGAGAAATATTTTGTCCAAATATTACATCGTATCGTTTGGCAAAATTGTACGAATCCCAGACGGAATAATCTTATTCACTTCGATGCCAAACGCCTCCTAAATGACGGGTGCTCCGTAGCAATTAAAGACCAGCCCGGTACTCCAGGCAGGAAGGAGGCGAAAGCTTCCTACACTCCACGCATACCCAGAAGTGGAACTCACCTCCCCGGTCAGCACTCAGCAGCACCACCACCCTCCTTCCCTCCCTCTCGACTCGCGAGGTGTCTCCTCTACACACGCGCGCACCGCCAAGAAACCAGAGCAGCGCGATGCGAGGAGGAGCAGGATCCACCGCGCTGTTCGCGTCCGGCGAGCCGCCTCCAGCTGCGGAGGCGGAGGCGGAGGAAGTGGAGGAGAACTCCAGCGGAGAGGAGGAGCAGCTCGAGCTGGGGCTCAGCCTCGGGTCCAAGAAGCAGCCGGCACCAGCGCCATGCCGTATCCTGACGGCCAGAGACCTGCAGCCAGCGGCGCTGTCTCCGGACTCCTCCGTGTCGTCGTCATCCCCCGCGGCAGCTGGGGCCACGGTGGCGAGCAAGAGGGCCAAAGCGGAGGAGGGGCCCACCGCCACCACCTCGCCGGGGACGGTTGCTTCCGGCCACCCACAGAGGTGAGCTGCAAGAATTACTCCAACTAAGCTTCTTGTCTCTTCTGTGTCTCTTTGATAGCAATACTTGGTGGTTGGTGCAAACGATGTACTTTTGAATCAGAGTAGATGCAAGCCTGCAAAGTTTTTTTTTCTTAAAAGAACGCTCGTTATGCTTGCTGTTTGGATCATACTAGGATGTTTTTACATGGCTTTGCTCCGGGAAAGAGCCTGTAATTGTGGATCGAAAGAATCCCTGTTGCCGTGTTTAAGTGTGTTTTTGCCAAAGTTGCAAAATTCGCATCGCTGCCTTTATTAATCACTATCACCATCCCGCAAAGCCCTAAGAGAGATTTGCGAAATGTTAACTATCTGGACTAAACACTTGTGCTGGCTTCTTTATCCTCCCCAAAAGTGTGTTAGTAAGAATAAAAAGGAGATCTTTGGTGGTTGATTTGCCATTCTGATCTGCAAATACCAACACTTTTGTTTGACAGAACAATCAACAATGTCCTAAGATTGTGTGTGAAACAAAGAATGGGGTATCAGTAGATGATTTGCTGAGAGATACACATATCAACTTTCAACTAATCCAAACTGCATTTTTTTCTGTTTTGCAGCAGCTTTGGAGTGGTGGGATGGCCACCTATAGGAGCGTTCAGGATGAACAACCTGTTCAGTCAGGCTAAAGACAATGCTTCAGAGGCCAACACCAAGAAGACCACCACCAATGAATCTGACTTGCAGAAAGACAAGGAGGAGAGCGAGAAGAAGGGACGGGTAGCCGGATGGGTGAAGGTGAACATGGATGGAGAGGTCATTGGAAGGAAGGTGGATCTCAACGCCCTTCGCTCATACAGGACCCTTGCCTTAGCCCTTGAGCTCATGTTCACAAAGCCGTCCATCGGTCTTTGCGCTTCTAGTAAGCCTTAATCTGAACTTTTACTTTACGTGGTCGGTGATTTCGCAGATATACTCAGATCACATCATCAAGCAAAATGGTATAGAGCTTAGTTTCGCATAAATCGTCACTCAAAAGTGTAATGATATATTGCTATTGCTACAAATGGTAATGGTGAGACAACGAAAGACAGTTTCGCAAGGCTTGTCATAACCAGCCTTATGTTGATTTGTCAATTCAATGCTGCTACTGCATTAGGATTTATGGTGCTATAGTTATAGCAGTGGAGTCGCATTGATGTAGTCCAATAACTCATGCCTACTAACTTAAGAAGTGACAAGATTGCAAGTATAATTTTACAAGCATTTTAGGATGGTTTGATTCATCTTATTCATGAACATGAACTATATTGATCTTGGCATTGTCAGATAATACGAAGTCTCTGAAGCTATTAGACAACTCTTCTGAATATCAGCTCACCTATGAGGACAGAGATGGGGATTGGATGCTTGTTGGGGATGTCCCTTGGGAGTAAGCCCGCTGCGCTATGTGGCTATTAGAAGCTGGACACTGATAAATTTTGTAGTTATAGATTTTCCAAGTGCCTTGGAATAATTCTTCAGATGGTTGATTGTGGTGTTTGTTCTTGTGTGCAGAATGTTTGTTGGCTCTGTGAAGAGGCTCAGGATCATGAGGACATCAGATGCCAATGGTCTTGGTTAGATTCTTTTGATCTTTGTCCCTCCCTCCTACAGGCTATATGTAGCCAAACACTTGAAGGAGGTCTTGAAGTCGAATTGGTCATTGTTGTTTGTATAACCTATTGAACTGATGAATCTAGAGGCCTCAAGTTGTTTTTTTCCCCTGCCAGTAGTCTTTTAGCATCGCAATCAGCTAACATATATCCATTTTGGTTCTACCTTGATTGACGTGCATTTTGCCGATGTGCTACTGCAGGGTCACGGTTCCAAGGTATTCACAGAACCGCAGCTTCAACAAGAGGCAGAACTTGAGAGTGCGCAATGAGCAAAAGAGCTATACCGCTGGTGAAGCTTCAATGCGGTTGATATCACATAAGGACAGTCAATGGCCCCGTATTTTTGGGCTGCGGTTGGTAGGTCCGATAAATAGTACTAGCTGATAGAAGCCAAAGCCAAAAGCTGTCTAAAAAGCCAAAAAAAAAAACACGGGGCCAATATCTTTGGCGTAGCTGTGAGATTACCTGTCTAATTAAAATAGCAGAAGCTAAGAAAGAGCTGCACCGCTCTGTTCTATTCAATTTTTTGCCTTCTGGTGCTCTTTCTGAGTTTTTTGTTTTTTTTGCATGCTTGCGGGCATCTCTCTTTTACACTGTTGATCAGCGAGAGCATGGTGTGTTTTTGTGGCAGGAGTATGAATCCTATTGTTTGGATCGAATGTCTACTTGTCCATGCACAGCCTCACACAGTTGAATGTACTAGCACTTGTGCTCTGTACAGAGACGTGTTGCGCATACTGTTCTGGCTTGTGAGCTGTGAAGCCACAAAATGTAGAATGAAAGTTCCTTTGGCATTTGTGTCTGAACCAACCGTGCTGCAAATGCAATGGTGGTGTGATGTACTGTTGCGATAGCATGCCAACCATATCAAACAGCACCCCTGATTCGTTCCCAGATCCGCACGAAAGCCATATATCCTCTGCCGGCTAGGCAGAAAAGCACGCCCATTGCGTGACCCACTGTTTCTTGGAGACGAGAGGAGTCGTTGCCTGCCACCGAAATCTTGCAGCCCAGCCCTGAAGAAAGAGCCATGGACAGACTCCAGATTCGCGGTCCTCGCAAGATTTGGATGCTCACAAACAATGGCACGAGAACAGGTCATCACAACAAATGCAAGAATGGTCCATGCAGAACATACCAGGAATCAGAAAAGATGCCATCAAGAAATGCAGAATACACAAGGAACAGACTAGTGTTTGTGACAAGTATCATCAGGAAGTGGTCCACATGAGAAATGTTTTAGGGCAGAGGACCAGGACTCGACCGGACATCCCGACTACACAACCAGGCATATAGGTTCGGAAATCAGACACAGGAGATAACGTTGTCTAAAAATCCACCGGATGAATGCTGAAGAATCCCTGGCACACACACTGCATACTGAATCACTTTACCTATATGATTCAGTGCGTTTCGGCTTGCTTTGAACCACTGCCTCAATCATGTCGATAACCTCTGGTGTCAGCAGGGGAATGGCATCAAGAGCCTTCATATTCTCGACAATCTGTTATGTCGTTGCCATATGACGGGTAAATATTCTTAGTTGCAGAAACATTACCATCTATGCCAAAATAATTTACCTTCTGCAGAACACAGGTGTGTGGAATGTACCTGGTTTTCTTTAGTGGCTCCAGTAATCACAGATGAGACATTGGGATTTGATGCACACCAAGCAATGGCAAGTTGGGCTAACGAAACACCAAGTTCAGAAGCAATAGGTTTTAGTCCATTCACTTTTCTAAGTGTGTCGTCCACCAGAGCTCTGTTAGCCAGGTTCTGGAAAGAGAAACACAGTTTTCTTATTAGGAACCCAAGGTACTGATACTAAGCCACTCATAAATGGATAAACTATTGCATACATATGATTGAAAACAACACAAGGAACAAGAAAACGGTACTCATACTAGCAGCCACTACACTAGTTGTTCAGTTATAACAATGCCATACTATGTGTCTGGAACATTGATATTCTTTTTTTAAGGAACATTGATATTCTAAATTCAGCTAAAAAGAAAAGCAGGAATACGTGTGTGTAATACAGGGACAAAGTTTCCAATATCACCTTGTAATTTTCTAGGGCAAACCTACTATCAGCAGGTATATTTCCTTTGCTGTATTTTCCAGTGAGAACTCCCGAAGCTAGAGGACTCCATGTAGTCAAACCCAGGCCATAGGTACTGTAAAGAGGTAAGAACTCAGACTCAACCTGCAGAAATACAAAATGTTTCTTAGTTCTTGCGACAGAATCACACAAACAACTGCATACATCAATAAATTGTTTCACCAAATATCACGGAAAACATTCTACACTACATCGCTGAAAAAACAGTTATCCTACTTGCTCAGTTGAATACAAACGATAGTTTGTCAGTGCGAAACAAGAAAGAAATGCAAAATAGACACAAATAAACATCACATATGATTCTAAGTGTGCAGCGTGGTAATTGTGTATCAGAAAGCTTCTTATGAGTAAATGATCTGCTGATAGGCAATTAAGCATGCAACGAATTGGATCTGATTGTTCTATAGACTAGAGTGAACTACTATGTTCACAATATCAAGTGGCAAAACTATTGCTGGTTTGCAACTCAAAATCTTTTAAGTACACATATTGTTCCCATTAGACTCCCTGTATTTCAAAATACATTAACACACCAAGATTCTGGAAAGTACTGCATAAAGAAATCTGCATGGCACATGACAATAAGCAGTCCTCATAAAGTTGCCTAACAATGTTTATTTAATCTAACATGAAAAATAAAGGATGAAGGGTGCTACAAAATAGATGTTTCTATAGGGTGAGTTGCAATATTATATAACCTTACACCATCATACACTCACTTGAGATTCAATTATAATAAAATGCTTGTTTTGGAAGCTAGACTACAAGTGCTGTTTAAATCAAAACTAACATTGACAACTCAGTTCCTTTTTCCTAGGCTCTATCACCTCCCAGGTAACCAACAATACAAACCTGTGTAGTAATCGATAATTAGCACCAAATATAGAGAACTACAAGCACAATTCTACTACCAGCCATAGGAAACTCCCAAGTCTATATAATTAACTTGCCTAGTATAAGTGATCTGAAGCCAAGCCAAATATAAAGCTTATGGGAATTTAAATCAAAGCCTTCAACTTGGTTATGAGATTTTACAAGCAACTTTTATGACTTATAAGCCAGCTTATTGATCCAAACAGGAACGAGGCACCAACTAATTGAATGCATTAATGCAACAATGACAAGGACAGGCTGGTGTCCTTTTTTCTGTTTGATTAAGACCAAATATAAAATTGTCAGTTTGATTAAGACTAACTATCAACTAAAGGTTCCAACTCCAAGAATCTAAACATATTCCTTCTGGTCTAAGTTGTCTCTACCGTATTGTTATACCTGAGCTTTGTTGGAACTAAGATGCAAAAGTATATACAAGTAGCATGGCCAGCATCGCTGCCTAATTTAGAAGCTATCCTATTCCTATAGCCGAGTAGCAGTATAGGTCAAATCAATAAAGATGAGATTTATACTCCCTTGACTGCTAACGTGTGCTAAATTTCATACTTTCTAGTAGGCAAAGAGGGAAGCTGTCGCCATCCTGAAATAAACTAATGTTCTCTCGAGTGAAATGTGCAATTGAGGTTGCCTTGTTAAATAAAGGGACCAATTTTCCCCTGTGTTCCTTCTTAGTGCAGGTAGATTGCTACTGGGGAATGGTACTTGCGACCGTTGGTGTCTACAGAATCCAGGAGAGCATTCCTATTTCCTCTCCTACTATCAAGTCAAAGAGCCAAATAAATGTCATGAAGAGGAGGATCTTATCCAACTCACTGTGCCATGACCTACATACGTACGCAGCAACAATTGTACCAGCATTGAATCAAATATTCCCTTCAGATTTCAACAAACGCATATTTTGGGACTTGCAAACACCAGCGAGGACTGGCACTGATGAGTCAAAGATCCAGCAAGTACACATGGATCCATTATGAACGGGACCGATCATCAGTCCGCACAAATCGCCAAACACCCAACCAACCCATCGCATCATTGGTAGGACAGTACCATTCATCGACGAATTTCTCTAAAGATCAAATTAAGATTAATGGTGGTAGAATTAAGTTAGTTGGTTCACCTTGTGCCGTGAGAAGAGGTTGTACTCCGGCTGCTCGACGATGGGTCCGACGAGGTCGAGGCGGTTGGCGACCCCCCACGCGTCGGTGATCTGCTGCGAGGACCACTCGGAGGTGCCCCAGTAGAAGGCCCATCCCTGGTCGATGACCCAGTTCATGGCGCGCACCGTCTCCTCGATGGGCGTGGTGGCGTCGGGGCGGTGGCAGTAGACGACGTCGACGTAGTCCATGTCGAGGCGCTTGAGGGAGCCCTTGAGGCCCTCGACAATGTGCTTGCGGGAGAGGCCCTTGTCGTTGGGGCCCTGGCCTCCCCAGAAGAGCTTGGTGGAGATGACGACGTCGGAGCGGCGCCAGCCCAGGTCGCGGATGGCCTGGCCCATGATCTCCTCGGCGCGGCCGTTGGAGTAGACCTCGGCGTTGTCGAAGAAGTTGACGCCGGCGTCGCGGCAGGCCTGCAGCAGCGCCTTGGCCTCCTTGACGTCGAGCTGGTTGCCAAAGGTGACCCACGAGCCGTACGAGAGCTGGCTCACGCGCAGCCCCGATCGCCCAAGGTTATTGTACCGCATCTTGCCCTCCCTCTCCTCTTCTCCGACCTCTGCTGCCTCCTCCTCCTCCTCCTCTTCGTCTACCTCGCCGCCACCGCGATCGGATCGAAATGGTTTGGATCTGTAGTGTTTGCGTGCGCGTTTGGACAAGACGAGGGTGGCGAGGGAGAAGCCGACGGCAGCCGGCCTCCCATCTTTTTCTGTCTAGTGTAGCGTACCACACCTGGTTCGATCTGCCATAGTATGACAGGTGGGCCATGGGATGGGGGCATCTGACAGGTAGGTGTGTCGGTTGTGGGGTAATGAGAGCTGTCTAGTGTCGCGTAGCACACCACACCTGGTTCGATCTGCCACAGTATGGCAGGTGGGCCATGGGATGGGGGCATGACAAGAAAGAAAAAGCGCTCTTCTGTTTTGGCAGGGCCTCAATCCGGGTTCTTTTGACTTAATATGGACTTATATTTATACTATTTATAGTAATTATCTTTTAAATGATATGTTTTTAAAGATAAAGTTAATAGAAAAATTATAGTAAAAAATATACTATTTTCATCTACGTATTAACTCTCACAAATAGTCAGAATTTAAATATTTAAACTCTAAGCCATTAACTTAAAATAACCTATATATATACCAGGGAAAAAGGGGGGGCAGAACGAAGGCCACGTTGGCCGGCCGGCCTCCCGTCTATCTTGTGTGGTTTAGTGCCGTAAATTTTGTTGCCACGTTGATGTTAGCCGAACCAGACACCAATTGTTGGAGCAATGACAGTTTGATGCCAAGTATACGTTACTTGTCTTTTTGTTCTGCCAACCTTGGTCCTACTCTGGGGTGTAAACGGAGCGGATACGGACGGATATTATTTATCCCGTATCATTTTTTATATTTTTTGTCGGAGTCGGAGTCGGACACGGATAGTGCCGGATACGAATACGAATGCGGATATTCTCGGTCACGAATACGGAGCGAATACATGCCGCTCCGAATACGATTAGTTTCGGTCACGAATATTTAATCGGATAATGTGCGAAAGCAAATTTCACATGATGACATAGACAAATTAAGCAAACTGAGATCTAATACAAGTGTACCGACGTTGCAACAGCCACCGAAACAAGCAATCTTATATAAATAAATGATACTACATTTCAAGAAGAGTCAGTGATCCCACCTGGCCGGCGGAGAGGCCAGGTATCTGACTCCGTTTACGTATCTGGTAACTATCAGGGTATCTATCCGGTAACTATCCGGAAAAATATCCGGATAGTTCCGTATCCGTCGGATAATGCTTGTTCCGAATCCGTTTCCGTATCCGACAAAAAATATCCGGATCCGTTTCCGTATCCGACAAAACCTTCGGATATCCGAAAATTTGCTCCGAATTGTATCCGAATTAAAACGGATGGATGATCGGTCGGGAAATATCCGCTCCATTTGCACCCTTAGTCCTACTGTTTATTTCAAGGAATCGAATATGCACGTGTGTATGTAACGCGCGTGGTTACGCAGCCATGCGAAGCCGCGAGGGATCCAAAGACTCGGGCATCATGTGGTGCGTGGCCTCTGGGCTCGCTGCGCGTGCATGGTCAGAGTCACAGAGACCCGAATCTCAGCAAGTGCTCTCTTCTCTCCCTGGGCGTGCACGTGGCAGCTGCGTCCGCCTACGAGATTTTTCCATTCATCTTGCCGATTCAACGTGACACAAAAATCACATATGTTATACAACAACACACAAAATTCAACATGATTGAATTCCATGCACCGTGCCAATTTTTTCATTACATTTATTGCGAACACTTCAACGGCTATAAATTGACGTATACAATTTACTTTCCAATTTTTCAGCTAACATGACTATAAACACATATAGGTCCCGCTCAATTTAGTTTGAGCTTCTGACTTCTGTTTATTTTTTAACTATTCCAAGATTTCGTCTTTTCTGGCTTTTTTAGCTTTTTTGTTGATTCTTTTTTCATGTATTCGTTTGTATTGTCTACGATAGGCTAACCTATTTTTTATTTTTTATTTTTTAAAAATTTATTTATGCCAAATAAATCACCATCAGCTACAGTGTACTTTCAGTCAGGTACAATGCAGTTTTAGTCATAGACCAGCTTATTTCAGCCTAACCAAGTGCCACCATAAGCATATAATATCAAGTAGAGAAACTTGTGGGGACACCCGGATTTTCCAAGAGTTCTTGTATTCCCACAGCTGTCTAGGATTTCAATTGCGCACAGATTAATAAACAGTCTTGCTTCGCTTACAATACCATAACAGAGTTCTTACATAAAATACAACATAGCAGTCAATTAGAGAGTTTAAAGGCTTTCAAGACAAATTTATTTATATTACAGATAAAAGATGAAAAAAGACGACTGCACCAAAAGCTACACTTGAGTGTAGGCTTGACTTAGAGCAACTCCAGCAGACCCCCTATTTGAGCCCTCAAATCTCATATTTGAGAGTCAAAGCAAAAAATGAAACTCCAACAGGCTCCCTACTTGGCTCTCAAAAATAAGAGGCCTCTCAAATAAGGCATCCAAGCCCTCATTCCTAGGGGCCCTGCACCTGGCTCTCATCCTACGGTTTTTGTCCCGCGCCCGTGAAAAATCTGCCCCGCGCTATGCCAAAATCGCCCGCCACCTCTCTTGCCGCCGTCTCGCCAGATCCCCCGCCGCCCCTGCGCGCCCCCGTCCCACCCCTCCTGCCGTCGTCCCGTCCCTCGTGCCGCCGCCCCGCCAGATCCCCCGCTGCCCCCGCGCGACCCCGTCCCGCCCCTCCTGCCGCCGTCCCGCCAGATCCCCCGCCGCCCCCGTGCCCCCCCCGTCCTGTCAGATCCCCCGCCGCCCCCGCGCGCCCCCGTCCCGCCCCTCCAGCCGCCGTCCCGCCCCTCCTGCCGCCGTCCTGCCAGATCCCCCACCGCCCCCGCGCCCCCCCCCCCCCCGTCCCGCCCCTCCTGCCCCCGTCCGGCGATCAAGGTACCTGATGGTTAAACCTTCTGGATCAACAAATTCTTTTCTGAATAGGATTTCAATTCTCAATAGCAATTGTAACTTGTAACTTGTAAACTCCTGAATAGCTTTTCAATAGCAAATAGGCACTGTGATATGTCTGTGATCTTGTGTTTGAAACTCAGAATGAGAAATTTGATCCAAATAGGCACTGTGCGCTATTCCAAATTCCTGATCCTCCAAAACCGTCAGGGACTGTTGCGGCTGTTGTAAATGTATGCCTTTCCAATCACTTTGCCTGGGATATATATGACAGTTATATCATATTTTAGAAGTTGGTTTGCAATTTTACATTATATTTGGATGGAGCTTGTTTGACAAGTAGCATGTGTGTATGAGTTTCAAAAGTTATAATAGCTTGGAATGCAATCACTGCTTGATAATCAGTGGGTTTTGATAGAGCTATATGTATGCATTATTCAAAAAAAACAGAAACGACCAATGACAGAAATGTTCTGCTACAGAAACCCACAAGGTAACAAGAAATGTCATTTCACAAAAGCTCAAGAAGCGGTAAGGAAGGATGTTGAGAGAGCATTTGGTGTGTTGCAATCACGCTTTGCCATGATTAGAGGTCCTGCAAGATTTTGGAATAAGGAGACACTATGGTATATAATGACAACATGTGTGATCATGCATAATATGATAATTGAGAATGAGCGAGATGCAGATGATGTTGGGGGCTATGACTATGATCAAGATGGGGGTGAGGAGCTGAGGGAGGAGGAATACCAACGCCGCAATCCACTTGTGTTGTCGGAGTTTCTCAAGATACACAGGGAGATTGAAGATAGACAAGGACATGAGAAACTCCGCGACGATCTTGTAGAACATTTGTGGGCGATACATAGCGCTAGCTAGTTGTTTAATTCTTTTCGTAGACTTCATTTTATATGTTATGATGGATTAAATCAGTTTATTTGATGTTATGTGATGAACTTTGTGCTTTCAATTTAAATTCGGAACAAATTTAAATTTGAATATTCGTATTTGAATTCATAAATTTAAATATTGTCCCTCATTGCGAAATCATAAATATTTTATTGTTTATTGTGCTTTTGTCCCATACATATGCATAGATGGTGAAGAAATAGTGGAAATTGAGAAATAGGAGCTTTGTTTTGAGAGCCCCTGCTGGAGTGCAGCCCCAAAAACAGGGCTCTCAAAAATAGGGGGGCCTCTCAAATCAAAAGTAGGGGCCCTGATTTGAGGGCTACTGCTGGAGTTGCTCTTAGAACGTGTGATCCTCATAGTACTAATTGTTTAAACCGAAATATGTAAGAATAAATACATTTGTACTCAATAAGCCACGGGGGTAACATTTATAGTGAAGTGATTTCAAATAATGTCTAGCAAAGAGGGTTTTGTTAGATCTATCACCACTAATATTCCATATAATTTTATTTGCAATTATTTTTAGTTAAAAATAGAGAGTTGATAATTAAGTTTTTAAGAGTAAGAGTAATGATTCATCATCTTCACCAATTACAATATTTTAACCACTTTAAGACTGCTTATGCCTTTAGTTTAGGTATCACCCCATAACATAGTTTCACAAACTGGAAACACGACACATTCGAATGATTGAGGTTTATATCTATAGATAGTGCCTAGCTTTACCCATGAGATGTGTATAACTTGCAATCATTGATAAACAACATAAGTAATTGAAAGTTTCAAAACATTAGTTTTTTTGCCCGGTGAATTACGCATCTGTCCTAGCAGTTGAGAACAAGCCGGACCAAGGTAAGGCTACATGTCAACTGCTTACATAAGTTACACCATTGTGAAAAAAACTAGTGATACCCAAAGATTCACCCCCCCCCATTCCACCCATTACATGCTAACAAAGAGCCTTCTTCAACATAATTCATGTAGTGGGATAAAATACTAGGCTAAGTCCAACCTCTCGGTCTCATGAATGAGCGATAATTATGTTAATTTCGTAGCACAAGGTTCTAGTCCATATATGCTTTGGATGGAGTCACCTTCTAAACAAAGAACTGGTGCACGCAACAACTGAGTATGCACACAATCACCCTCAAACCATCCAACCAACCTCCACCCTTAGATAATATTTCTCAAATCATTGCTCTAAGCAAGCAATCCAATATTCATCACATATCACAATAGCATATGATCCGACACGTCAGCTCGTGAAGACGGACAACAATAAGAGTTGTAATTCATTAGTCCACTACCATGTTAATCTAAAATATAGTACACTAGCTTTATATTTATCAAAGAAAAATAGATCATATTATTATCAAGGATGGATGTAAGCAATATAATTAAAGGCATTAACTACTTAAGCATTATTATTCAAAAGTAATTGATAGTAAATAACATTGGTAATTAAATAATGCAAAAGTAACCCGTACATAATATAATATACCATACTGATAGGAATTCAACATGTTCACGGATCGTGGCTTGCCTTTGTGGCTCTTGTAACTCGTAGTCAATGTTCACTTCGTTGCAGGCTTCGAGATTATTGCCTTATCCTCTCATTACTATTGTGGATCCTTCGTAATCATCTAGTGTGCGCATACAAGAACAACACCAAAATAAGCCTATTGTAGCAACTACAAGACTTGCAAATGAAATATGGTAAGAGAAAAGCAAGTGTCTGAATGCTCTCAGGAGAGAAAATCAACGAATGATCGCTTTTGAAAGCTTTGAATTGATAATGGATGGTGCACAGTGATGTCTGGAGGGCCCATTGGGTCTAGGGATAATGTACTGTGCAGAATCGGTGTTAATTCGGGGAGAATCGGCCTGGAATCAAGCGAATCAGCAATAAATCGGCATTATACCAGGTTAAGTAGGATTAAACCGATGAGAATTGGGTTCGACTCGATCTAAAATCGGTTCAGGTCTGGTTTGGCTAGGTGCGAAGTGGTTTGGCTCGATCGCTTGTGCACAATGCCGTGCACGGGCTCAGTCGAACTTGAGTTTGGTATGATTGGTGGCTTGGCTCGACCAGCTATGCACAGTACCAAGGCGGTACTGTGCTTCTTCTTGATGAAGCAGGGGAATGGGAGGAAGCAGAGAGAGAGATGGCGGTGGTGTTGCTATGGCAGAACGGTGATGATGACGCGCACACTGTTCCTAAGCATCACAAACCCATTTGAGCAATGGGAAGGACTGTGGTGATGGGAAAAGACAAAGCAAGGGGCGACGGTTGCAGAAAGATGGGAAAAGAATGGGAAAATAGAGGGAATGTAGGTGAAAATAGTATTTTGCAAAGTATCAAGAAACTAGAGTAATATATTCCTAATTTCAAGAAACTTGATGTCGCTCAATTAGCATTTTTAAAATACAAAAATCAAAATTTGAGGGGAAAAACAAGAGAAGTCAAGTTGCCTCCAACTTGTTGATGTCTCCTCGTGCACTACCTATACTAGTACAGTGTCCGTGCTAACGCCACGACGGCATTTTAGGGATGCACACGAAATCAACCAAACGAATTTTTGAATGGCCATACATGTTTTGTTCCCTGCTTTCAAAACCAATTTTTGAATGACCATATATGTTTTATTTGGATAATTGGGTTCCTCCCCGCCGCACCGCGCCGCCGCGCCGTGTCCACTGCGTGCGCGCCCCGCACCATGTGGACGCGGGTCCGGCGCGTCTCGTCCGCCACGCCGCGCCGCGTCCGCCTCGCCGCGCCGCGTCCTCCCTGCCGCACCGCGCCGCCGCACCGCGTCCACCGCGTGGGCGCCCCGCACCGCGCGGACGCGGGTCCGCCGCGTCCGTCTCGTCCGGCCCGCCGCACCGCGCCGTCGCGTGCGCGCCCCGCACCGCGCAGAGGCGGGTCCGCCGCGTCCGTCTCGTCCGCCCCGCCGCGTCGCGTCCTGCGCGCCGCCTACGGCACGCCGCACCGCGTCTGGCGCGTCCGCGCCGCGAGGAGCTCGTAGCTCGTAGACGACGCGACGTCTGCTAAGTTCGGAGCTCGTAGACGAAGCGACGTCCGCTGCGGGAAGATCGGAGCTCGGAGCCGTACCCGCGAGACGAAGCGATGTGCAAAACTGAATCGTCGCGACCTGCATGCGAAGGAGCCGAGGAGGAGGCGGCATGGATGCGAAGGAGCCGAGGAGGAGGCGGCGACGGCAGCGCGGCGTGGGGAGGAGAAGGTGAGGGCGAAGCGGAGGAGCGGCGGCAGCGCGGGGTGGGGAGGAGAAGGCGAGGGCGGAGCGGAGGAGCGACAGGAGGAGGCGGCGGAGCGGGGGGAGGAGGCGAGAGAAGCGAGGGCGGAGCGGATCTGGCGGCGAAGCAGCCGAAAAACCGAGGGGGCGCGGGGGTGGGGAGGAGCAGCGGAAAAATCGAGGGGGCGCGGGTGGGGAGGGGAGGAGGAGGAGGGGGCGCAGGGTGGGTGGGGAGGAGGAGGAGGAGGCGGCTGAGCGAGGGAGGAGGAGGAGCGGGGGAGACGGAGGCGGAGGAGGAGCGAGGGCGGAGCGGATCGGCGGATATTTCGCGAGTGGGGGAGCGGGATGCGGGAGGGGTACTGCAGATCCATTGAAGGATGACCGTCGGATATGGTTGAGTAAGGAGAGAGAATGGAGGAGAGTTAATCTGGTGCGCACGTTTTTAGGATGGTGTATTTCTGGGTGCATATTGTGGTGTGGACGTAGTTAAGGTTATGACTGTGGAGCAGGTAATTGTTGGGTGAATGTAGGATAATTTTAACTGGTGGATTATTAGTTTAGATTAGATAGATAGATTTACCTGGAGGATAGTCCGAGGAGATTCAAATGGTACATTCCTAAACTCAGGAAATAACCCTTCAAGACCATCAGGACTTTCCTCTATGGACGAAGATGAAGAAATATCAAGGCCCAGGCCACTGTAGATAGCTGCATTCTTTCTCATCAAAGCATTATTGGAACCAACTTTGATCCGAACTTTGAGTGTCATCTGGTCACTACCATTAAATGAGCTGTCCAACGAATCAGAATACGCAATAGAGTCCTTGCCATTTGTGCTTGAGCATCTTTCCTTTTTACATAAATCACCAGATGAAGGCACTGCGGACCCATTATTTCGGGAAATGGATTCCACTACCACAGTTGAAGGGTTTTGACCCATGCTCTGCATTAGTAAATCATGACATCTTCAATACCACATGAATGCGCAATCACCAGAACAGACACTGGTTAACAACACAATGGAAATCAATAAAGGACCTCGGCGGATTGTTGGTAAGGTGATCTTGAGGTGCTAATGTTTCCCACCTTGGGTGGGCTTCTGGTTTGAGGCAAAGGGGGAGGAGAACGCTGGCATGTGGGCAAAAATGAACCATATCCACCAAATTTCGACCCTGTCAAAGATTGTGCCCTGCTTAATCTCTCTCTCAAACGCATTGAAAGGAAGCAACCTACAGAAACTACTCAGCTCTTTACCTAGGTTCTTTGCAGACACTCCTCCTTCAAAGTCCTTCTGAAAATGTCCAAGAACATGCTGAAGTTTTTCATCCTGGAAAAAAAACATGGGAAGAAAAGAATGAAGAGTTGAAGACAAAAATCTATGATCATAGGTATAAAAAAACATGGGAAGAAAAGAATGAAGAGTTGAAGACAAAAATCTATGATCATAGGTATAGACATACAGCATATAATTCAAAGTAAGGTTTCTCTCAATATCCATCAAATGAAGAACTGATCAGCGCAGGCCATAATTACAGCAATCATCTCAAAAAGTTTATTCCTAACAAATTAAAATAAAAGAACAGCATACTGTGTGTTCTTTTCACTGAATTTCAACATCAAAAGGTTCCACCATTCGTGCTTTCTTCTGTTCCTTTCACTTCCTTCAAAACCCATAGCGAGAATCTATATTTCTATATTTGAGTCTTAAGAGTGTCCAACCGAACAAACACCCTCGTGCTCCCAAGTCAGAGCAATGACACACTTGTAATTTATAGGACAATGCCAGCAAAAGAGCAACGTTGGAACCATAAATAGCACTCATGGAAACAAATCTACAGCCAGTAGGTCAAACAACAACAAATAAAAGCCCGGAACATCCCTCGTATTGGAGCGCAATTTTTATAGCCTTGCCAAAAGTTTACACCTTCAGTTAAAAAGGGCAATAATTTACTTTTAAATTTTCTGGTGGTTTCCCTAGCTAGTTGGTCCTTTACACCATGCAACAAAACTGGAGTAACTCACACAGTTGCTAAGACATCTAGTCCATCATTCCTTGTAAAGCCAAGACGGAGCCATGAAAGCGCTGAACCAAATTGGCAGCGGGGCATCACCCGCATCAACCAACCAATGACCAAAATGAGCAAGTTTTCCCCATTCCAACAAAACGACCAATGCAGTCACTCCCTCACGCTACTAACCTTAGACAAAAGGCTAAAAGCAGAGAGTACTACGCGTTAAGATGTCTAGAGTTCTTACGGTACTAAACAAACAGACGAGGACTATAGAGGAACCGCGAAATCGCGCAGAGCCCTCAAACTTCTTCTCGCAAAATCGGAGCGATCGAGCCGCTCAGCGCACTGAATTAGCAGCCTCCGCAACGAAGCCGGCACAACCCGCCGGCGTGGGTGCATTCCGCGAGCCCGGGAGGGGAGGCTGGTACTCACGATGTAGGAGAGCGCGACGTCGGGGTCGACGAAGTCGCATGCGCCGTCGTCGTCGGGGCAGGCCTCCCCCTCCTCCAGCTCAACGTCGTCTGCCATGCCCCGGAACCCCGCGGCGCCCTCCTGCAGCCCCCGCAGCGACAACATCCGCCGCCACCACCCGACGGTGGCCCAACGGAACGGCCTCGCGGGCGTTCGCCCCCTCCGAATCGCGGGCGGAGCCGGGCCCCTCGGCGGCCGGCCGGCGGGACCGAGGCACCGGAGCGGCCTCTAGGGTTTCGGGGATCGCGGGATTCGGGAGGGGGGCGGGGAGGTCGCGTCCGCTCCCTTCTCCGTTTGCCTGCTTGCGTCGCCTCAGCTTGCTCTTCCTGGCCGCCGGCGCCGCATCGCACGCGGCCGTCGTTGCCCACGTCCGCCTGCGCTCGCGCTGCCGTCGACCGCGTCCGTGCTATCTTGTTGGGCTGCTCGAGGCGGAGGGAGGATGGGGGAGGCGGAGGGAGGGGAGGCGCGGGGGAGGCGGAGGGGGCGGGGGAAGCGCGGGGGAGGAGGGGGAGGTGGAGGGAGCGGAGGAGGCGCGGGGGAGGAGGGAACGGAGGAAGCGCGGGGGAGGAGGGGAGGCGCGGGGGAGGAGGGGGTTGGCGCGGGGGAGGCGGAGGAAGCGCGGCGGCGAATCCAATAGAAGGGTGGGGAGGGCGATTCGGGAGGCGGTGCGGGATGGGGAGGGGTACTGCAGATCCATTGAAGGATGACCGTCGGATACGGTTGAGTAAGGAGAGAGAATAGAGGAGAGTTAATCTGGTGCGCATGTTTTTAGGATGGTGTATTTCTGGGTGCATATTGTGGTGTGGACGTAATTAAGGTCATGACTGTGGAGCAGATAATTATTGGGTGGATGTAAAATAATTTGAACTGGTGGTTTATTAGTTTAGATTAGATGACACCAGCTCTAGTTCCTATGCCTTCTTCCCGTCACCTATTCTCATCAGCTACGTTGCCGCCTTCATCCTTCTCTTCTCCCTCTCAGATCCTCGTCATCGCTTCCTCGTAATCTTCAATACACATATTTGACAAGTACATTTTCTAATTATATATTAACAAAAAAATATGAAAATACAACCGTATGGAAGTACTTTTGACAAGTACATTTTCTAATTATATATCTAAATACTTCGTATATATTAAAAGTTGAATGCACATGTTCTACAATGTCATCTGTTCAAGAATGGAGCGAGCATGCATACTAACAGCCATGAACTTCAACTTACAGGTGGTGGGACCTAAATATCATATTACCTCCTTTTTTTTTACAATATTTGTCCACGAACACACTAACCGAGAACATCACTCGAAGGAAATTTGTAAAAGATGAGAAAAGAATGACAAACAGGGAAAAATACGTGAACGGCATTTTGCAAAGCAACATAATAAGATCAAATTTTGAGAGGAGATTGGATCATATACCTTCTTTTTAGTTGAGAAATCATCCTCTACATCTCAATAATACGTGGAGTCATCATAAGTCACTGACACGTAGGTCAGAGGGTAAATTCTCAATCCCCATTGGAGGCAATTTTTTTCAATTTTTAGGGGGGGGGGGGGACAACGAGAAAAGCCGCGCCATCTCCAGCTCGCCGACGTCTCCTCGTGCGCTACTTCTCCGCCGCCACCTCCCACCCCCCCGCCTTCTCCCCGTGCACCTATCCTCCTCGGCTGCGTCGCCGCCTTCGCCCTCCTCTTCTCCCTCTCGGCCGCCGTCGTCGCTTCCACCCTTGTCGATCACCGATTCAGCCACCGCGCCCTGCAGCTAGGGTTTGAGGTGAGCGGTTGATCCGCAGGCCGCCATCGAGAGCGCCTCGCCCTCTTCTCCTCCTCTGCTTCTTGACTGACTCCGCCGTCCTCACGGCCTCCGTTGCCGTCCATCGATCGGCAAACCCGGGCTGCGGCTAGGGTTCGGGTGAGTGGGTGGGCGTGAGCCATTCGTTCGCTTGGCTCGCCCACCCTCTAACCACCACCCTCGCCCCGCCTAACGGCCTAGTGGTGGAGCGCTACTAGTTCCCTTCGCCTCCAAGGCTCCACACCATCTCCGCCATTAACAATTCCAGCCTTGAGCCTCCCACCTCCTCCTCGCCTCGCCGCTGGGCTCGTGTCTCCCTCGATGGCCGCGGCGGCGATCCACCAGTTCGCCGAGTGCATCACCTGCCACGCATGGAGCCCCGACCACTCTAGTAACACCCCTCCTCCTCTCTCGCGCCCTCTCCCTTACTCTCTAGATCTCACAGCTCCGCGTCTCCGGTTTGAGTTTGTTCGGAATCGTGGTGCATGTCTTATGCGACTGGTACGCATCGAGATCAGAATCGGATTTCCAGGGTTTCATTCCTCCGCTATCAAATGTTAATTTTGGCTTATTTAAGGAACAATTAGAGGGCCCGTTATTTTGTACAGCGATACTCTGGGGTTCGACTCATATGCTGTGTGTTGCCTGCTTTGGCACGGTGGTGGTATCGGTGGCACCAATAGCATTTCGTGATGCTGTGTTACAGTGTAAGATAAATGCTGTGTTAGGGTGGTTTGAAGGCCCTGTTCAAAGTGTTTTGGCTTTTGGCTGAAATGATACTGTAGCGGTTATTAGCTTTTTCTAAGGTATTCAATTAAAAGAAAATGAAGATAAAATAGAAAAAAGACAGAAAAATTTGTTATATCTCTACCAATAATGTAAAAGGAAAAAAAAGAAAAAATGGGGGGGGGGGGGAAGCCGTGTTAAAAAGCCAACGCGTTTCAAATGGATTTTGGCTTCTGATTTCCAGAAGCCATCGCTGTTTGGAATGGTGTCTTAATAATAGAGTAATACTAGGTGACACGGACTGATCAGAAGAGGTTTATATGTTCATTTTGGAAACCCTCTTGCAGGTGTGAGGCACTATGTGTAAATAGAGTTTTAGTCAGGGAGTGACTTTGGGTAATTCAGAACAAATTCTCAAATTTGACCAAGATTTTGTGTTTTCTGTGTATTGCGCCGATGCACGATAATTTTGTTACCTAGCATGAGCTCTTGTGCTTACAAAGTAGTTTGGAAACACGTCTTTCTGCTACTAGCTAGTTGCACTGTGATATATGCTGTCTCTTCAATTGTTTGTGGGAAAAAAGACAACAGTAGATGATACAATCTGCTTGTAATGGAAACATGCGTACTGTAATTTAAGAACACACTAGTATGGCTTGCCTTCTAATACCGCTAAATATGTCAGGAGTTTTGTCATTTCTGCAATTTCTTATAAACTCACATGCCGTGTCAGCTGGTCTTTAACTTGACTGGGAACCTTTTCTCTCTTCCAGTGGTTGCCTTTTGTCCAAATAACAATGAAGTACATATCTATAAGTTTTTCACAGACAAGTGGGAGAAACTTCATGTCCTTTCAAAGGTAAACACTCCTGTTTATGTCTTAAGTGCCATGGCATCTGCACTTGAGCCCTTTTTTCTCTCATCAAATATTTTCGTTTGTTAGTGTCTAATCAGTATGAAATTCATTATCTTGTTTCTTTTGTTGTTATATCTTGTAGCATGATCAAATAGTGTCTGGAATAGATTGGAGTAGATCTTCCAACAAAATTGTGACAGTTTCACATGATAGAAATTCGTAAGTATGCATTGAGGCTTAATTTTCTAATGATCAAGTAAATATATTGTGCTTCTTACTTCAAGGGAAGATAAATACATATTTCTTTCCTTTCTTTTTCCCTTCTATTACCTGCAGATATGTTTGGACACAAGAAGGACATGATTGGGTGCCTACCCTTGTTATTCTCAAGCTAAATCGTGCAGCTTTATGTGTTCAATGGAGCCCAAAAGGTTGTTTAATAGGCTGCATTTGTACGATTACAAACAATTTTGGATTTTTTTTCTTATTTTGTTGCTGAAATGAACAGATTCTCCAAATGTATATGCTCTCCCGTTGTTTATTTCGCACAATTTCAATCTTTTGAATTTCTTAGTTGCTTCTCATCAACTTGGCTCCTTTATAGAACATAGCTGGACATCAACCAGTGAGCAATTAACCATAAGTGAAACATCTGTACTCCCATTTATTTGAGCACAAATATTAGGTATTTAAGTTCCTCAGGCCTGTGATGCTTGAATGCGAGATGCCCAGATGCATTACTTAGATTATCTCAGCCTTGCTGTCATACTTTGTTGGCACTTGGTGACACTAGCATGATATGTTGAAAGAGCAAAATCACTTGGGGGCTAAACTTACAATATCAAGCACATTTTTAGCAGCAGACTTTTTTTGGCTGAGTAACTATGACCTGTGCCCTCGTAAATTTGTTTTTGCTATGTTTGCAGAAAATAAGTTTGCTGTGGGAAGTGGTGCTAAGTCTGTGTGCATTTGCTACTACGAACAAGAGAACAACTGGTATTGGTCTCTGCCACTTCCATTAGTTAACTACTATTTTTGGGTTACCTTATTTATCCATTAATTATGTCGAATGACTTAATTGATGAACATGTTTTCTACTGATTTAGTTCAGGCAATTAGTGAGGTTGATGTGTCACTCTTGATACGCATTTTTTTCTGCAGGTGGATTAGCAAGGTTATTAGGAGGAAGCATGAATCTTCTGTCACCAGTGTCGCGTGGCATCCAAACAATGTGAGCATAGTATTATGTCTCTCTTTGAAGTAACGAAAATCTTTTGTTGGGAAACTTAAAGGCACAATTATTTATGGTGTGCTTTCATTATGGTTATGTTTATATATGGTGTTTGTCTGGCACTTGCGAGATGCATATCTCCTAGTGATACCATAAAGGTGGTTGGAAGAACTTTGATGCAATTCTGTTTGGTGTAGAAGTGCAATATCTCTGTAGGAACTGGAATTGTCATGTATACGCAAGTCCTTTTTGCATTGGACGTAATATAGGTTTCTTTGCTTTCGTGTTTCTTCAGATACATCTTGCAACAACATCTACTGATGGTAAATGCAGAGTATTCTCCACTTTCATCAAGGGTGTAGATACAAGGTGGAGCTTGCCATTCTTATACCTATTAGGATCTTCCAAATACTTGTCTCATACTCTTTTTTCCTTCTGATCAGGGGATCACAAGCGAGGACTTCTACCGATTGGAAATTCGGAGAGGTATTTGCTATTTATCGATCCGTTAGTTCATAATATGCTTAGTCTGTTCTTTTTGGCTTTGGCTTATGGTTTATGGCTGTAGCTTATGGTTTCTGGGCTTTTCGTAAAAGAGAATACGGAGTAACAGAAACTCGCGTGCGGTTTTGGCCGATATAAATGAAGTCACTACAGTGTGTTCTACAATCAATTTGTAGATCCCATCTTAAAAAGATACTCCGTTTAAAAGTTAGTTACTGTAAAAAAGCCAAAAAACAACTTTTAAAAGCTGAAAAGAATCTGTAGGAATGTAAATATCTATCTCACAGTATGTCCCTGTTGTGAATGCGTATTGGGGGCAGTTCTATACGTGTAAAGGTTGAAAACTACAGGCGGCGCAAGGTGCTGTGTCAGGCTCAGTATCGGCTTCCAGCAAACATGACGTGATACAGTATACGTCCGAGACGGATATAGTTGGCACGGTGGAATAGGATTGCATCGGATGGCAAGTTCTGGATAGGAAACTAATAGTGCTATAAGTTACCATGTATACGTTAGTTGCTATATAGTGTTTCTGATTCTAATTAGTAGTAGGATACATATGATATTCGGTTTGTACAAGTTCTATATAAGAGAACACACGCTGTAACTTTTGGGAGGCAAGCAATAGAAAACATCATCTCCTAGTGTCTCAGAGCTTTTGCGCTGGCTGAACAGAGCGCTCCGCGTGCGCAAGAAGGCGAGTACGATCTTTCGTGCTACCACTTACGTTCTAATCCCGATTCTCGACTACAGCTTCATCCGCCACTTTCAATCCACCAGAAGCCACCTCAAAAATTAGCCCATATCAATTTGGTATTAGAGCCAACATCCACCACCCTTCGCATGGACGAACCAAAGACAATCGAGGACCTTGGCAAGATGATGGCCATCTTAATGAAGGACATCAGTGGCATCAAGTAGCAACAAGGGCGGGATCATGAAGCGATTGCAAGGCTGCAGCAAGGACGCCATGACGCATCATCCAGCGTGGTGGTCACCGGCAGCAGGATAGATGGATCTGCCGGCAAATGGGACAAGAAAGAAGAAGAGGTGACCGCGATTCCATAAGCTCGATTTTTCGACTTACGGTGGAGACGAGGATCCATTGCCATGGCTCAATAGATGTGAGCAATTCTTCCACGGATAGCGCACCTTGGAGGAGGAAAAAGTATGGTTGGCGGCGTATCATTTAACTGGCGTGGCACAATAGTGGTATTATCAGTTGGAGCACGATGAGGGCATACTCTCATGGACTCGATTCGTGGACTTTGTTAATATGCGCTTCGGCCCTCCAATTAGGAGCAATCCATTGGGATAATTAGCATGTTGAGGAGTATCAACGATAGTTTTTGGCGCTATTATGCCGCGTAGAGGACCGTTATCTCCAACACAACAGGTTCAGTTGTTTACGGCTGGCCTACTTAAACCTTTGCGTACTGATGAGTTACAAAATCCTAGCAATCTTCAGGCTGCGATGAGCTTAGCTTGGGCTTACGAGCAGCACCTCGCGCCTCGCGGAGGAACCAGTGGACGATAAGGCGCCAAGGAGTTGGTCTTCGGTAAGAGCTGCGTCCATGACGCCAAGTTCAGTCCCAAAGCGCAATCCCACCCTTACTTTAGTGCTTCTAGCGGCCTCAACAACTGCACCGCCATTGCTTACCACGCCATCAACAACTTGGTGGAAGCAGCTGTCAGCGGCGGAGATGGCGGAATGCCGTACGAAGGGACTTTGCTACAATTGTCCGGAGAAATTTGGCCCCAATCACCGGTGTTCCATAAAGGGTCTCTATTTGCTTGAACTAGACGAAGGCGAGGATAGTCAGGATGGCAAGTTGGAGGTGGAAATTTCCTTACATGCCCTTACTGGCGTCCGGGCGAGTCAAACTATGCAGCTGCAAGTTGAAATTAATGGCATCTCTCTCTCTGAGCACTCTTGGACACCGGGTCTACTCATACGATTGTTGATGACAGGACTGCGTGTTGAGTTGGCTTGCGGTTGTCACCACGGCCAGGCATGCAGGTTGCAGGTGCAAATGGTGATCGCGTTCTATGCACCGGTTTTTGCACTCATGTGCCACTGGTTATTGACAAGTTCTATGTGGATTGCTTTGCAATTCCTCTCGGCGGATTTGATGTGGTCCTCGGAGTTCAATGGCTTCGTACTCTAGGACCAATTGTTTGGGACTTCGAACTGCTCACCATGTCTTTTTGGCAATCTGACCATCGCGTGACTTGGCCAGGCATTGGCGCAACTAAGATGGGTCCACAGGTTCTTAGCATTGCTGGACAGGAGGTGATGGCTGATTTGTTATGCAAGTTTGATGATCTGTTTGAGTCTCCACAGGGCCTTCCACCAATTCGGCAACATGGTCATTGTACCAGATTGCTGCTAGGAACAGAAGCTTTGGCTGTGCGGCCATATCGTTATCCGCATTTTCTTAAAGACAAGATTGAAAGGCAATGTGAGGCTATGCTCGCTCAAGGCATCATTCGACATAATTATCGGGCTTTGAATGCGCGGACTATCAAGGATAACTTTCCAATTCCTGTGGTGGATGAACTTTTTGATGAATTACAAGGGGCACACTACTTCACTGAACTCGATTTACGCAGCGGTTCCTATCAAGTACGGATGCATCTAGATGATACCGAGAAAATGACTTTCCGAACACATCATGGGCATTTTGAGTTCTTGGTGATGTCCTTTGAGCTGACGAATGCGCCGGCTACATTTCAAGCACCCATGAGTGAGGTGCTCAGGCAGTTTCTCAGAAGGTTTGTGTTGGTGTTCTTTGACGATATTCTAATCTATAGTGCCTCGTGGTTGGAACACCTCCAACATGTGTGGACTATCCTTCAAGTACTGCAGTCCCATAAGTTGGCTCTGAAAAGGTCTAAGTGCTATTTTAGAGAGATTTCAGTGGCGTACTTAGGTTACATCATCTCGGGACAAGGCGTGGCTATGGATCCAGACAAAATCGATGCAGTTTTGGACTGGCCAACACCTTTGTCTGTGCGAGTGTTGCTTAAAGCTTTCCATGGTGACCCTTCAGTTGAAACTCGTTCTTACCGGATACTCATCATAGTCGTGTTATTCCTCTTCCTTTGATGGTTCTGCGTGCTCGTCTTCGTCGTGATCAATGGGAGCTTTTGGTTCGTTGGAAAGATTGTCCGTCATCTGAGGCTTCATAGATGCTTCTCTCTGAGTTCCGTGAACAATACCTGGACTTCCAGCTCAAGGACGAGCTGTTTCAGCAGAAGGGGGAAATGTTGTGAACGCGTGCTGAAGGCAGTTCTATACGTGTAAAGGTAGAAGACTACAGGCGGCGTAGGGTGCCATGTTAGGCTCGGTATCGGCTTCCGGCAAACATGACATGATATAGTATACGTCTGAGATGGATACAGTTGGCGCGGTGGAATAGGATTGCATCGGATGGCTAGTTCTAGATAGGAAACTAATAGTGCTATAAGTTATCATGTATGCGTTAGTTGCTATATAGTGTTTCTGATTCTAATTAGTAGTAGGATACATATGATATTTGGTTTGTACAAGTTCTGTATAAGAGCACATGCTGTAACTTTTGGGAGGCAAGCAATAGAAAAACATCTTCTCTTGCCGTCTTAGAGCTTCTGCGCTGTCTGAACAGAGCGTTCCGCGTGTGCAAGAAGGCGAGTACGATCTTCCCCGCTACCCGTTACGTTCTAATCTCGATTCTCGACTACAGCTTCATTCGCCACTTTCAATCCACCAGAAGCCACCTCAAAAATTAGCCCATATCAGTCCCTTTGTGATATTCAAATATGTGTGTTCATTTATTTGTTTTACCACTTCTTAGGCTAATGACATGCAATTGGATGTCTATGACTTTGTCTTTTACCAAGTGTAACCAAGTTATACCATGTCTATCAACTTTTTTTTGCAACCCATCTACAGTTGAAAAATAATACTTCATCTGCTGATAAACAAAGTTTACTTGCAACCATATGGTGGCCTTTTTGGGGGTATGGAATGCTTGCCCAAATATTCTATTCCTCAGACGCTAAGAACCTAAGACCAAATTATGATTCAGAATGTTTTACAAGATGCATTATGCTTACAATATTTGTTATTGGATCTATTTTCTTTTCCAGTTGAAGTGGCTGATTGTCCTTGTAACATTTTCTCCTATTCGGATACAGCAAATTGCTCAACTTGATCTGTCATCTACTTGGACATTTGGTGTAAGGTGGTCACCAAGTGGAAAAACATTGGCCTATGCAGGTTCTCCCTCCTACTAGTTTCTTGTTCCTAGGAGTTTGTCTAATTTGCATTATTTTTTACCACACCATTTGGCATGCATAATAACCGTGTACTGACTTGCACTATTACTTGTGAAGGTTTTTCTTTGTTCTTTATCTATTTTCCCATTTTTACTGACTTTAAAATGATCCCCTTTTGGTAGAGTAGTTAAATTTCTGACATACTTTTTTTTTGTATTTCAATTAATAAAAGCACACTTTCAGGCCTCGCCATAGTTTACCTTTTCTCCTCTCAAGCATTTTAAGCTCTTTTGAGATTATGGGTGGCTTCTTGAAATTTACCTTTCTTTCTTTCCAACTGGATTTGGGTTCCTTGATGGGACAATTGGCCCTTCATGCAAACTATTGCAGATTTCCAGAGTCTCTCTAAATATTTCCAGATTTCCATGCGAACTCTTACAGACATTGAATTAATCGGTGCTGTTTTATTGCTAGGCCACAATTCCACAATTTATTTCATTGACGATGTTGAAACGTCTCCCGCTGCACAAAATTTGGCACTGCGTGATCTGCCTCTCCGTGATGTGGGTCAGCATTGTCCCTTCTGCGAGTATTTAGTTGCATGTGATGATTTCCACAGTTCATAATATTGAGTGAACTCTTCAAGATTTCAGATTCTTTTTGTTTCTGAAAGGATGGTGATTGGTGTTGGATTTGACTGCAATCCTATGATCTTTGGTGCAGATGAGACTGGGCTTTGGTAAGCAAAGATGTACATAGCAACTCTTTTGTTGAACTAGTTGCCTTTTTTTATATATATTCTGGTAGTGCTTTGAATTGAGCTATTGCTTCCTATAAAAACCATGTAAATTGCGAGTTTCACCTTAAGGCACCTTAAGCTTGTTAATTCTTTTAATCTCATAGTGCCTCGGCAAATTCTTCTTTTGCTCAATGTTTTGATAACATTTCTTATTACAGGATGTGCTAGTAGCTCACAATTTCAGGCTTGACACCTAAGTCTTGAGAGTTTTATGACCATGATTTTAACCTAACGTATATTTTCTCTTATAGGAGTTTCGTCAGATACTTGGATGAAGGGAAAGTTACTCCATCAACTTCAAAAGCCTCACAGGTACCCCCCCCCACCCCCACCCCCCAAAAAACCACCACCGCTCCCATTAATTCATGTTAGTGGAGGCTTTTATGTTTGTTATGCTGTTATATGAGGGTGCTATTCACTCTGTGTTCATGAGGTTGTTCTGTCCAGCATCTGCATGTGTAGAAGGAAGGTTAACCAACTCTTCCTGAATGGTTGAGTGCAGGTTGAATTATTTCTTGGCTATATGCATGCATGGGTGTTAGATGTGCTGACATAGTGTTTGGTTGGTTCTACAAAGTTGGTTTTTCATTTGTTAGTAATAAAGATTCTTCTTTAGTTGGTTTTTCTACAAAATTGGTTTTTCATAGTACTGCTGATCATTGACAGCTACGCGACTATCCGAGTTGAAGAACTCACCATAACACAGGATCTAATACTGAATAAAAAATATATATTTCAGCTCTCTGAAGCCCTTGGAAAGCTATATGGCCAATCAAAGCAAGGGACAAGCAGTGACACTGTTGAACCATCAAAGCCTCGTGGCGGTGCTCATGAGAATTGCATAACGTACACTCCCTAGTTCCTCTGTTTCGATTTTTTTAAATAATCCATTTTTATTCAAAAATATAAAATTATACCTGCGATTTTTTTTACAAAAGTAGCCTACTATCGCTGAACTATTGGATGATCGGTCCTTGTCGTCGAATGGCTGAGTGACACGAAGGCAGTCGCTGCCCAACGGTCGGACGACAGGTGCTGTCACCCAACCGCTAGACGACAAAATCTCTTGTTGCTTAACGGTTGAGCAACTTGAGCCTACTTTTTTTTTATCATTTAATCCTTTTAAAAATATTTTGAAGTTAATCCCTCACAAACTTTATTTTCAATTCTGACCCCAGTGACGTGGTCAAACCGTACTGTCACGCCACACACTACGGCGTGACAAAACATGCCACGCCAGCCCTCGTTCACCCATCGTGCTAGTGTGGAGGATTGCATGGCAGTAGTCACACGCCAGATCCCATGGTGTGACAATTGTCACGCCTTGATATGTGGCATAACAAAGCCTACCGTGTTTCACTTTTTATGCGTGATTGTAGGTGATTAGTAAATTATGAATCGAGATAATGGTTGAATTTAATTTGGACTTGATTTATGGATTTGGAACCTTAGGATTTGGTAGTAAGATGGTAACAAAAGGACTTTCTTTTGAAAAATAAAAAACAATTGAAGTTACGGTGACACATAACACCATGTATATGTAATATTTAACAATTTATAACTTCAAAATAGAGAATCTATCTATGAACCATATATGACATCATCTTTTTAACTAAGCGTAAATACGTATATGGACTGATAATTTTTTTTGTGGATTAATTTCCTTTGACACTTTAGCATATGTATCCATCATAAACACCCGCATAATATTTCCAGGCCTTGTCTTAGAGGTGATATATATTGCATCCTGGAAAAAATATTTAATATGTGGGCTGTGTGGTACAATATGAGGCGCAAGGATAGACATATGGTAGATAGTACCGTTGATAAAAGATGCGTAGACATTTCGTGCCTACTTTTAGAACTCGTTTTTTTCATGTTGTTGGATGCCTTGCTACGCGAAGAATTGAATGTAAAAAGATGACGGGATTTGATGTTGCGAATTAAAAAAAAAATTATAATAAAGTTGAGAATAACACGGCGCGCAGAGTTTAGTTACATGCATAAGAAACAGTATCATGCAAGATGCAACAAACCGAAATACTCCTACGATACATATGCGGCTTTTGGAATGGAAATAAATTCGATCTTCGGGAGACTAGTTGGGAACAACCCAACCTACTGCGTAGACTAGGGCCATTTTCCCTTCTTTGCGAGCTCGGCGTTGAACTCCCCGACGACCTCTTTGGTCTTGGTCGCCATTTTCCTCTTTTCTCACGCTCGCGAGCCTCGCACTCCTTGCGCGTGCACGCCTCAAGATGAGTTTTTGTCTCCCGACGTATACGCTCGGTTTGCTCGTCGTTGCGGTGCTCCTCTCGGATCTCGCAAGCCTTTTTTGACATCCCCACTTGTAATCGAGTCTCTATTGGTCATGTGGGTGGATCTGTAGGTCGATCCACTTGCGGTAGCCACATTGCGGTTCCAGGTACTATGAGTAGACGGGAGAGGTTGTTAGTGGGTACTTTGAAAGAGAAATAGTAGAAGAACATACTATAACTGGTCCTTACCGGTTGTCGATAGCTATTCGTTTCCCAACTACGGTCGGGATAGTTACAGGAGCTAACAACCACATAGCCAGCCTCTTGAATAGCAAGTCTCTTGAATAACTTCACCAATGGTTGCTTCGGAAACTCCTTCAAGAAGTTGGCCCCCAGATGGCAAATGCGCCATCTGCTCCTCATATCCGGCCAAGGGAACGACTCCTCGGGGTCTTGCTGAAGTGTTCTTATAGCCTTCAGCATCCCGGCGTGGCGATCATGGATTACGCACACACCAGGACGAGCTCCAACAACTCCCACCCTCACATGTCAAAGGAATCTCAACCAGTTGTTGTAATTCTCACTCTACAAATGCGATGGCCAACGGCAGAATCTGATTGTTCCCGTCAACGTCAATGGTCGTAAGGATCTATCCCTTGTATTTCTCGGTCAAAAAGGTTTCGTCAACTGAGATCACGGGCAGCATATGCCTGAAAGCGTTAATGCAGGCACCGAAGGCTAAGAAGGCCCTCTGCAATACCGCAAAACCAGGTGGCGTTGATGGCTTGTCCTTCACAATAGTATACGTGCCTGAGTTTCTGTCCTGCAACATCCAAAGCATACGAGGAAGGTCGTCGCACGCTGCCTCGAAATACCCGAATCATCTTTCCAAAGCCTTCTGCTTCATAGGTCACGTCTTCACTTAGCTAATTTTGTACTTAAATTTCTTATCGGCAGCCACCATGATGTGCTTGGCTTCCACGTTCTTTTCCACTATCTCTATACATCAAATTGGCTATGAAGGTGGACGTTAGGTTACGACGCTTTGGCAAAATACTGCTGAGTATGCACGAGTGCGACTCCACCTTCGAGACAATCCAGTGAGTCTCATACTTCGGTCCATATGCGTGCACTCGCCAAGAATAACCGGCCTGCTTGCACTTAACGGTGTATTGCTTCTGGCTAGATTTGACGACCCGAAATGTCTATTGCATGGACATAGCCCATAGTTTAATGGCATTATGCAAGGATGCCTTATTAGCAAACATTGAGTACAACCGAATCTCTGTGATATGGTACTCACATGGTAATTCATGCTTGTCATGCGTAGCTACACCCTCAGCGTCAAACATGTTTTATTCCTGGGGGATGGGAGCTTTGTCCTCATTGGAACTGTCCTCGTCGTTCTCCTGTACAACTTCATTTTCAGCCCAGGCCATCCGATCATTGATTTTCATTTGGCACACTATGTACTCACTATGCTCTCTTTTATCAGCCTGTCCTGTAGGCTCAGCATGAGGTGACCGATCTTCCTCTCCTGCATCTACCACGTTGGTCTCGTCACGAGCAACATCTTTCGCACCCTTCGTAACACTGACCTCTGGGGCTTCTTCACCAGTATGCTGGGCGCCTGAGCTGCTCCCACTACTCGGATGATATCCGTTGGTAGGGCCCTGTATAGCTTCTTTTGGGCATGCTTGCACAAGCAGCACACACTCATATCCATGACGTCGGCAGCCTTTCAGAAAGCCCTTCCACACAGTTGTGCGCATCAGTCTTGTTAGCTCCCATCTAATCTGCGTGGGAGACCGGTTCCAAAGCCCTTGTATGACGATGTTGCACACCTCAGGGTCCAAGGAGAAGCTGCAGGTAAGCCAGTACATTACATCGCGATTCGTGCATTCTCGCTGTCCGGGTCTACCAAAGTGGCTTGCGGAGAACTAATCAAGTCAACATCGTACGGAACTTCACGAATGGTGCCAACATCGTAATGCATTTTCAGTGTAGTGGGTACCGGCATGATTGATGTCTGTCTGCAAACATTTTCAATATTGTAATTAGTCAGATCGCATCGCACGTTATGCAAGTACTGATGTACTGTAATTTAGATTTCTAGGACCGTTCGTCTATCGTGAACAACTACACTACCACATGGTTAAGGCGTCATTCATTCAAGGCAGAGACTACAATAAACGTGCATGCCTTTTCATATCGGTTAATTTTCACTCATAGTGTAAGCTTTACATTGCCCGAGTAAACATCCTTGCATTGTTTTTTCTTTAATTTCTTCAAATTATAAGATTTCGTTTTAATTTACGGGGACATATAATATCCTAGACCGTCCTATTAGTCTTGGCCCACTACTGGGCTACGGGCCCACTCTCCCTTCCCATTTATCTATCTCAACCCACATTCTCACCGACACTGCTCTCTTTCCTCTGCCCCAATACGCACCGACTCACTATCTGCTTCCACGCAAACTGATGCCGCTCTTCTCCCTCTACTCAACCTATCTCCTACTCTATTTAATTCTTAATACGTTTCAAGAATTTACATGACATTCACAAAATTAATTCAATAATTAAGTGCGCGACATAGTGATTTAAATACCAATATACCAGTTTTAACGGTACGCGTCAATTTTAAATGTACTTACGATATTTCTAATTAATCATAAATATTGTCTATTAATATTTTGCATTTTAACGTGACTACCAATTTTTTCACAGTTGTGTAACATGCCACGGGATCCTCACAGTTAAATACCCGCGACGAAATAATTTTATTATACACGCGCTTCTCCATTTTCTTTTGTTTCTCCTTGTATTTCTTTCCAGCCATCTAAATGAAATTATACTTTTTTTTCTCTAACTAAAATTTTCTACGGGTGCTACTTATACTATTTTTACACTAAAACTATTTACTTACTACAAAGAAATACACTATAAAATAAAAATAAAATACCTCACGAACGAATCCTTCCTCCTCTTCATCTTCTCCTTCACCCTCTCCCTCTCTTTTTTTCCCTTTCTTTCCTCTCCTTTCCTCTCTTTCTTCCTTCCTTCCCTCGCGCACTAGTCACTCGGGCGACTCGCGCACCAGTCACCAGTTGCTTGAGCACTCGGGCGACTCGCGCACCCTTTATATAAGCTATCCAGTCACCGAACAGTTGGGCGACTATAGGCTGCCGTCGCCCAACGGTTCGGCGATAGCACCTTGCGCTGAACCATTGGGTGACTGCATTAATGTCGTCCAACGGTTCAGCTACTGCCTTTATGTCGCTTGGCCATTGGGCGATAGAGGTCAGTCGTCCAACGGTTCGGCGATAGTAGGCTACTTTTGCAAAAAAAATAATATCGTAGGTATAAATTTATATTTTTGAATAAAAAAGAGATTATTTTTTAAAAAATTCCCTCGGTTTGCCCCCTTTTGCAGTTCCAGCGATGTGCTCGTATCTCTGATATAGTTTAACAATTTCTTTACATCCTCAGTTGCATCGTGCCGTTGAGAGAAGGAAATGACAGTATTTTCAAACGGTTCAGCACATCAGGTTTAAAATATGTCAAACCGACCTGTCCCAGTTCTTTGGAACATATTTTTGACATGCCTTGCCTCATGGTTGCAGGATTGGACGGTAAGGTTGCGGTATGGGATTTGGAAATCACATCAACATTACAAAATATTTCTGGGGAATCAGATTGGATGAACTTGTGTTGATGCGTACAGACAATTATTGACAGTGAGCTAGCCCTGCAGGTTTTCAAGATCCAGGACCAGGTAGATTGCTTGTTTTTGTCTACCTGTACACAAACCATTTCTTTAACCAGCTCTTTAGCATAGGGGGCCATTGGCATCTCTACAAGGTGGCTTCATTTTTTGGGAGTAATTTGTCTTTTTGAATTTATTTGCATAACACCTGTATAATCCTAGTTAGGCAATGACATAATTCGACATGCCATCACATCCCAGTGTTCTGCAGTATTCTGTGTAAAATAACCGCATCTGGAATTCATCCGAATGCTTCACTTCACTCTGGTACTTCTAGTCATTAATCCTGTTTGATCCTCATCAGAGTCGCATTTAATTCGTTGGAACCTGCAGACTCGAGAGACTCGCTTGATGATTGATGGAAACTTGTGAACGCGTCCGTGTAATTTACTGTTGAAGGAGCATGAAAATCAGGTCCTGCCGATGTGGGGACCTGCCCTGTTCGTGGATCCCCATATGCTAGCTAATGCCGCTTTTAATCTGCCCGATTATTCGAGACTGGTCAGCTAAATTTGGCTGTGCATGCGGCCTGGAGCTTGTCCGCTTTGCTTTTGTCCTAAGGATAGCTGGAGCAAAATCTACAGGCGACTTAGCAGATCGCTAGCTGATGGTTATCGTGTCTGACTCCACTTCCTCAAGCCCCAGGAAGATAATAATTTCTGTGATTTGACTGGGATTTCACAGCTCGTGGTGACGTACCTGTTCCATCAACACGTACAGCATGAATGAACCAAAAAGAAATAATAATGTAGGGCGTATCAGAGATCGGGCTAGATGGACATGAAACAAGCAAACAAAGATCAATCCAGTTTATGCATGATTTCTCTCTCTTTTCTTTTTTTCGAATATTGCAGCAGTCAATACACTACTTAACCACTCATGTTACATTCTCGTCATGTAACACACACACACACACACACACACACACACACACACAGCATATACGTAGGCACATTGATCAATGCAGCAGTACTAGGGTAATGGTGATTAGATTGGGCTCCCGAAGCCGAAGCCCCAGGAGGAGGCGGCGCAGTAGTTGGAGGTGGGGGTGAGCCGATGATCCCTGGCGCTCCATCTCCTGACGAGCTCCTTGTACTCCTCCTCCTCCACGATGGCGGCGCCGACCTTGCTCTTCCAGGCCTGCTCCGCCTTGGCGAGCTCCATCTCGGCGTCCTTGATGAGCGAGTCGAGGTCCAGGCCCAGGTCCAGGCTCACGCTCAGCCCCTTCTCGATCTCCTTGCGCTTCACCCAGTACTTGTCCTCCAGCATCGCCAGGAACTCGTCTTCCACCTCCTCCACGTCGAACGCCGCCGCCACCTCCTCCGACAGCTCCACGAACAGGCACGGCTTCTCGTCCTCCGGCACGCCGGCGATGTCCTCCTCATCGTCGGGCACCGGCCGCCTCGACCGGGACGAGATGGTGCCCTTCTCCATCGTGATGAAGCCCGCGCCTTCCTCGTCGACGACTTCCTCCACGCGCCCGAACGCGCCGCCCTCCATCTCGGCCACCGAGTTCTCGATCGTGATGAAGCCGCCCCGGTCCGACCGGAGCGACGTCGCCCTCCGCGCGGAGCCCGATGCCGTCGCTGCCGCCGACCGGTTCCGGAGGCAGCTTAGGTCCGGCAGGCAGGAGGCGTAGCAGCTCTTGCCCTTGTTCTTCCTCTCTCGTGCATGGCCTACACGATCATGTGCATGCTGTAACGAGGCAAACACTATGGTTTGGTTTCTTTGCTTCCCTATGCGTCAACATCAAACTTTGCTAGAATTCTTCCTACCTCATGCATGTGTAGTTCATGAACATATGTATAGCAAATATGAAGGGCTGAAATTAATTAGCTAGGTGATTAGTAATGATTTGTATCTTGATGAATTTGTTGTCTACAATCAATCGCACGTGTCGATCCATGTTTTAGCATATGCATCATCAGTTACGTACGTACCATTAGCCCCACGGTTCTCCTCCTGCTCCATCACTCTGCAGTACACGCTCACAGTGAGCACCGCACCGGCGGCAGCCCCGCCAAGCGGGAAGCTGAGCGCCTTGCCGCCGAACCTCGGGTTGGAGCTCTCCGCCGCGGCGACCTCGGTGAGGTCGACGGGGAACGCGCCGAGATCCCCGTTCGCCGAGTCCACGAGAGCCGCCCAAACGGTGAAGCTCCGCAGCGTGGCGCCGCCGGCGCTGAAGTAGTGCAAGAAGACCTCGTCGAACGTGGCCGCGCCCCGCGCCACCCGCGCCGGCGCCGTGTGCTCCCCTTCGCCTCCTTTGCTCCTCCACCCAACCACCACCCCTCGGCCCTCCACGGCCGGGGGGAGGCCAGTGGCGTGCTGCACCTGGAGACACACGACGCAGCGCACACGCCGAGGGCGGAGGCCGCTGAGCGAGCCGAGCAGCCTGCACTTCCACTGGCCCAGCGCGGCCCTGCCCTCGCCGCAGCCGTCCTGGGAGCCCTTGGCCTTGTGCAAGAGGTTGAGCTCCTCCGCCACGAGAGAGGATGAGCCATGGTGCTGTGGCTTGCCTACCATCTTGGCAGCTGGAGGAAGAGGAGAGGAAATGCAGTGCATACAAGAGTTTAGTGTGCAAGCTAGGTGTGAAGAGGAGAGGAATATGTATACACATAAAGGTACAAGCTAGTGTGGTGATGATTTGGGTAGCATGGCATGTCTCACCATGCATGTGGCCGGCTGATGGGTGGTGTGGAGGCAAGTAGGCAGGACAGGGAGCCCAGCCCTAATGTGGAAAGGGAGAGGACCATGGCTAGGGTTCTGTAGCATTAATGCTTGGCTATTATGTTTTACTTGAACAGGAGTGGGTGAAGCCTTAAGGTGAAGGCATGCATGCATGTTAACTTCATTGTGAGGAGAAAGAGAGCCTCTTGTACAGATCTCCTATGATCACCAGTTGGCTAGCTAGGTTACATCTTGATTACCCAATACTGCTTCAGCTTAACAGTAAACTAAACATCAAGTAAGTGGGGAAAACACATGCATGTACTTTACCTACATTGTTTTAGCACTAGCTATAGGGGCCGCTCCAACTGGTTGTTGGTTGTGGCTTTTCGCCTGCGGTTTCTGGTTTAAAACTGAAATTGTGTTGTAGTGACTGTTAACTTTTTCTAAGCCATTTAATTAAAGAAAAATAAAGAAAAACGAGGAAAAACACAGTTATATCTCCACAGACAGTGGAAAGAAAAAAAAGAAAAAAGAGCAAAAACAAAAAAAACCAAAATTAGAAACCAACATGTTGCAAATGACTTCTGGCTTAAAAAAAAGGAAGCCAGAAAAAACTAGAAACTGAATCTGTTTAGAGCGGGACCATATCTGGCTTTAGGATCCAGTTTTATCCATATCGAGCTAGAAAATCAATGCAGCGCAATCAGTATCCTTCGACAGCTTGTGATTATAAAGATCACTCTGTGAATTACTACTCCATGAAGATTGCATGCTCAAAAGGTTGGATTTGTAAACTACTGCTGCCTTTCCTGAAACTGATATAATAAAATCTTAATGGAAAGGCAAAAGAATTGATAGGAGATCATCCCACAAGCTAAGGCCAACTAGTTAGGGGTGGCACACACCGGCACATTCATCTTAATTAACCAATGTATCTGGATTCTGGAGGGAACAAAGTACATGTGCCATGCAGAAAGTGAGGGAGATTAGCACAAGAACCATGCACAAAATAATTCCAGCTAGTCCGTACGTATGTGGTCCTAACTCATTGGTGACGGTAATAAATTAGCTGGTAATTAATTAAATCAGCAAAGTTACATGGCAATTGACACAAGGGCCAAGGGGATCAGGGCTCAATTCTTTTTTAACCAGAGGCCAAAAAGATAGTACTACAAACTTGCCACCTCCAAGCGTAGCTCCGGCCCTAGCTTGAAGGGTCATCGAACTCCTACCTCTTGGACTTAGCCAATTCCTACCTCTTCTCATGCACCCTTCCATTAAAATTTATTAACAATAATAAAAAACATCAAAACAAGATCACAAGAGTGAGAAGAAAAATCATGTGAGCTGTTATTTTTGCCACGTGGCTATTTCTCAACTATTTGATTGAGGGGACACAGATGGAAACACGAACCGGAGGACAAGGAAGCCTCATTCGTTAATTGGGGTCCAGTTCTAGGGAGGATTATATTACAGGATACTTTGATATATGCCCTATTTGCATGGTACACCTGTCTTGAGGTGGGGTGATAGCTAGGTACGTACACCCCTACCAATGTTTTGACTTGGTGTGAGTGTAGAATTAGCAAGTAAAACCAATTACGTACTGGTTGGAAATTTCCCAACCTTGTAATTATGTGTAACACCCTAGGGTACAAACCGGCTCAGATCTAACCACATTCTAGATAGGTCACGTACACGTAGCAACCCGCTTGCACTTTCGTCCTCGCTTCGCGTAAAACGATTAACCGAGGGTACTACCATTGGAACTTCTAGGCTTATATGTAAGTGCTTCTCAAGGTAAGCTAGTAAGGTGGGACTAACCTAGAAATTCATGTGCACACACGTATGGATCAACTTGGGCCGGGGTGTCACATTATGTACAATGTTCGGCTATCAAAATGGATCCCAATCTTGACATTGTTATGCTCGATCGAAATATATATATTGTCCAATCAAACACTGAGGTCATATATATATTTCTTTAGAATTTACTCCTGAAAAGGCAGAGCATCCGTTTCCAGATATGGGAAGGCGCACACACTGGCAAGCGAGCGAGGGGCATGTAGTAGTACGTACTAGTGCTAACTCCTCGAGGTCCCTGCAAGATGATGTGACAAGATGTGTAATACTAGCCTTGGATTTGTTCAATTCTTTTAAGGGAAATGAGCCAAAGTGTATGTTAAGTTTACCTATCCATGCATGAATGTTTTCATGCACACATAACCCTGTGATCGACATTGTCCAATGAAATCCCTTCCACATGAAGCTTGTGCCCTCGTGGTACATGCCTAGTGAATATGAATTAAAACAAATGCCGGCAAATCACTTTGGCTGAAATGGACACCATGGTGCTACAGGTATGATGATTTCAAGTGCACAAATTTAACCTAATTTTAGATATTTTTTTTAAAATTTCAATTTTAGGGTATATATTCATCTACAACCATTCAAATCAAAATACATACATTTGAAAAAAAACTCATACTCAAAGTTTTTCAACAATTGTTTATCACATGCTTTGCTGATACATGTATATAAAGTCGAATTTGATAAATTTTTCATAGAACTCACTTTAAAGTATCTTATAATCAAGAGCAGAACTAGAATAAAAATGACCAGAATTTACCACTTTATTATACATATAAGAACATATATAATTTTTAAATAATATTATGACAAATAGTAATATATCCATCAATTTTTAACATCAATATTTCAATATAATCGATGATAATGTATGATGATAAAGAAGTAGTGATCGAAATACTTACCAAAATTAAGAAGCACGATAATAATATTGATTAGTCGCGGCAAGTTGAAGGAACTAAGAATGAAACCACAAACAAAATTTGGCCGGTATTGGTAAAATACATCATCCGACCTCAATAGCCCGTTAAAAGAGAACAAAATTACTTAAAGTGTTCAAGTAAAGAAGAAGAATAATCAAATGTAAGTTCATTCATTACCTTTTAGTATTTACATTATTTCAATTTTTATAAAGCGACAAACCATAACATCATTGGTAATTTTTGTCAATTCTTGTTAGTATATCATTCATGAAATCATCACCAATTAATTGAAAAGGTTAATTAGATATTTATATGTTCAACAGTTCAAGAACAATATACTAGAAAATACATCTGGTAGCTTACTTACTTGATATTGTGACCAAATACTACAGTTTTGCCTCCAATTTGCAACGAGTTAGGTTGGTATTCCAAAAATCAAAACTAAAACATTAAGTCATAATTATACAATTCGACAAAAAATAATCAATAATTATCACATTAAAACCCTAACTCATAAATTTAACCCCTGTTCTTGAAACAAATAGAAGAATTAAGAGAAATTTAGAGCAAAGTACGCACTGATCTGGTGGACCTAAGTTTCCTTTAACCAGCAAGGGTACGAGACAACAGGGATGAGGCGGTCCCGCGATGAGATAGTAGGCAAGGACGACCGGTGGCATCAATTTCTCTCATGGCAACCGATCGCTGCCTAGCTAGGTGTGGCTATGCGGCGGACGTGGTGCACATCTCCTGAGCGACCATATGAAACGAATAAACATCGATGGCTGCTACGAGGTGACATGCTTTGGGATCAATCAAATGAACGTCGTGGCCTGTTGCGGTCCTCTCTCTTAGGCTGGCTCAAGAGCTAGCTCAACCTGTTGTAATTGCCTCATGGGTTGAGGGAAGTGGAGGCTTCTTGTGGACTGCTACTACTTACTGGAAATTTAAGCCACTAGTGCTTCTTGCGTTAGGCTTCAAAGAGAAAACTGGGTGCACTAAGTTTAGACTGGAGGGTTCACACATGGGCTGAAGGTGCTAATCCTTGCTAAAAATTTTTTTTGGACCCGATGTCCTATGACACCAGGACCGATAAGTTGGTTCCGCCTGTGCTTATAATCATTACTAGAGTATACTCAAATACATAAAGAGATATAACAATACTATTTTAACGATATATAAGAAGTGAGAGTACATACTCTCTCTCACACACACACATATGTATGTATATGTATTATACATACATACATACATACATACATACATACATACATACATACATACATACATACATACATACATACATACATACATACATACATACATACATACATATATATATATATATATATATATATATATATATATATATATATATATATATATATATATATATATATATATATAGGAAAATTACATAAGTCATCTGGGTGCCTAGGCACCCACATCAAGAACCGTCCGATACACGTGTATGATTGATAATTTTTTTGAGTTTGGGTATGAAAATGTTTTATACCCTTGATATATTTATGGTAAGTTAGTTTTGAACTCAGTTCAAACTAGTTTGAACTACTTTTGAGTTTGATGCGACTACAGTGAGTATATACCATAAAAAATAGTTCAAACTAATTAAACTGAAGTTGAATTTAATTTTTTTCGGAGTTTGACATCTCAAATATACTTTTTTATGGTATATGAAGATACCCACATCAAACGTTGCGAATCTCAAAGCAAATCAACGGATATTGATATGGGTGCCTAGGCACTGGGTGCATGAAACACTCGTCATATATATATAGGACGTTGAAATAGGGCACCATGGTGTCTGGGCACTATGCCTCCCCGTCATTGGATTGCTTTTAGAGGACCAACCTATTCGTTGGGCAAAGTGCTTATATCTGATGATTGACGTATTGCAGGATGCATCATTCTTTGGGATCTGCTGTGTTAAAAAAAATCAAGAAGGGACTTGAAAGTACTAGGTACCGTGGGCTCAATTCTGGAGTGCAAATGCAATATGATGTCACTCAATATAGAAAGTGTGTGTTCGGTGGATTAATTAAATGATATTAGATAAATGATGTCACTAGCTGTTCGGAGATTTAGGCAGCAATTGATTGGTGGATCGTATAATTGATGTTACTCGCTGTTTGGAGTTTTAGACATCAATCAATTTGGCAAAAGTATATCCGGTGGATTAACTAATGATAACACTCGCTGTTTGGAGTCTTAGATAGCAATCAGTAAGGTAAGTGTGTCTTTGGTGGATTAAGTCAATTATGGTAATCGCCGTGTGAAGTTTAGGCAGTAACAATAATACTATGACTAAATAATAATAATGCTACCAAAAACAATTTTTGGCAAATAAAATAACCCGAGCCTCTCCTTTGATAAGCCATGCATACTATGTAATTGCATCCTGTGTGTTGGCTCGCGAGCACGGTGGTTTGTGGTCATATTCGCTTCCCCCCAAATCCAGAATCAGGAATCAAATCACTACGCTTCAACAATACTTTTGGATCATGATGGCGAAGAAGATGAAGATGTCAAGAACTATGTCGCGAACCTCCAGTTGGCTGCCTGTGGGCATGTCCTGAAGGTCCCACTTGCGTGCTTCGCTCTTCCGCTACTGCAATTTAATGATTTCAGCCTAATCGGCCCATGAGTAAGTCTACTATTATATTTACGCTTCCGCATGATATGTACTTTGATATCAAAACTGTAATCTGTGAGCACTATCTACTGATATAGGGAATAGTGCGGTGGAATCACAGAGGAATCCGGATTGAAAAATCTGGGCTCCGACAATGGACAATACTTGTGATATGGATTTCTTGTTCTGTTCTCGTGAATGGATATTTAGTGGCATGTGAGATTCGAAAATTTAGTGAAAACGATACGGAAAGAAAACTGTTGTGAGCTGCTTGGCTTTAGGTTGCTATCTTTGTGATGCTGTTATTAGCCCATAGGGTTTTTTGAACACTCTGTATGATGTATTAGGCCATTCAAAGGTATGATGTATTAGGCCATTCAAATGGGCCACCTAGTTCCTCGGCTGGAAATAACTCGGGCGCCTGTTAAGAGCGATAGGCCTTTACTGGCAGCAAATTAGTCATCAAGGACATATATAGGTCTGTTGGGCTAAATAAGGCCCGTACGAGTGGTACTCGGCCATAGTGGGCCTCAAAGTGATGATGTTGGGCGTAAAATATGCCTTTGTGGGCCGTAGCGAATGTTGAATTAGTTAGGTTGGGCGGTGACGAATGTTGTTCAACCTTAATGGGCCCGTTGAGTGTTAATGGGCTTAATCGAAGCGTGCACGTGTTGAAATTGAGCTTATTGGGCCATAAGCTGCATAAAGTTGGCAATAAACCGGATGATAGTAGGCCCGGTGGATGGGCCATCTACGGGCCGAGAAACAGGAAATATCGGATATACTAAGCCCAGCCTCAAAATTTTACGGCCTTAAATCAGCCTGCGCTCGAAATGACGACACCTGAACTAAATCGTACAAGAGCAATTTGACGGGAAGCACAACGGGTCTTTGTTCACAGATTTTTAACGCCCACAAATGCTGAATCAACTGTCCACTTGACGATCGGGATGCCGCCGGTGTTGGATACTTGGATGTCAGTATGTGATACAATCACTTCAAAACCCAAGGATAGGCACAGTTAGGAAATTATTTGCATCAATCTGCTTACATAATGAACCCCCCCAAAAAAAAACAATTCCTCATTCTATCGAAGAAGTTGGAAACAACATGCATCCCTGAAAATTCCAAAATGTTTATTAAGGTAAAAGGTGTTCTCTTCTACCAAATCATAAAGGCACCACCAATTTTCACTTGCTGGATCTAAACATGGGTTAAGACTTCAAAGGCTACAAAGAGCAGCTATATTATTACCTCTCAAAAGAAAAGGATGAAACTCAAATTTTAAATGCTTCAAAAATTCAGTTAAAAAAAAGAGTAAACGGCAGGGCAACTACTTAAGACAAGCGAGTAACATGCAATACCATAAAAAAGGTAAACACACAGCAAAAAAACTCAGCTCGTCATACGGCAATAAATAAAACTAATATAAAGTTTGGCACGGTTAGGAACCATGGGACTACCAGGTGCTCTCGCAGGACAACTATGAAGTTAATTAGGGCATACTGAGTCATTCCCAGATAATAAAGTCGCTTTCTGAACTCTCTTGCAAACGGATATGCTGGAAAGGACATCAGGTTCCCATAGATCCTTAGGCCTGTTTGGAAGAAAGAGGGTGATTGCTCTAGGAATTTGAACTAATTCCTAAGGGTTTGGATCCAAATCTGCCCCTTCCAAACAGGCCCTAAGACCAATTTTCACTTGTTAATCTAAACATGGGTTAAGACTCCAAAAGCTACAAAGAACAGCTATATTATTACCTCTCAAAAGAAAAGCACGAAAGTCAAAATTTAAATGCTTCGAAAACTCAATTTTTAAAAATAAGAGTAAACGGCAGGGCAACTACTTAAGATAAGAGAGTAAAATGCAATACCATGAAAAGGTAAACACACATTAAAAAAACTCAATAATCGGCGGGTTTTTCAGATCAGAGCCTCCTCCCTAGAGGGCGATCTTAGACCTTCCTCGCGTGCTATCTTTTGTCATAACACCTTGGTATCAAAGTCGATGATCCTACCAGCGGCATGGAAGAGACTAAGTCTTTCGCTGATCTCAGCACGCAACACCGTGAGCCGCATGGCAATGGGGGTCGTGGCGTGCCACGTTTCCACAAGTTGTCCTTCCCAATGTTCGACGGCAAGAAAGATCCCCTGCCATGGCTCAATTGTTGTGAGCAATTTTTCCAGGGGCAACAAGCAACGGAAGAAGAGAAAGTTTGGTTGGCGTCCTATCACATGACCGAGATGGCTCAGTAATGGTATTATCCAATGAAACGAACCAATGGCGTGCCCACTTGGCCTCGTTTCGTCGAGTATGTCAATCTTCGCTTTGGGCCATCTATACGGAACAATCCGCTGGGTGAACTCATTCACCTGCGGTACACTGGCTCCATTGAAGATTTCCAGGATCAATTCCTTGCTCTTCTTTGCCGTTGCGGTGAGATGATCGAGAAGCAACAAGTCCAGATTTTTACTACTAGCCTTCGCAATCCTCTGTAGATGGATGTCGAGTTGCAGCACCCCCCGTTCCGGCCACGGCAACACTGCCCAACGGTGGTCCAGCACCGGAGCCACAACCACTATCGAGGGCATCGTCAGGCAAGAATCCGGCTTCGCGGTTTCGCCGCTTGACGTCCGACGAGATGGCCGACAGACGCCTCAAAGGTTTATGCTCCAATTGTCTCGAGAAATTCACCCAAGACCATGTCGGAAAATGCTCCATGAAAGGCATATATTTGCGGACAAAACAATGCAGCTTCCTGTCAAGGTCAAGGGTGTGCCCTCGCACGCACTGGTGGACTCCAGTTCCACGCATACATTCTTTGCACGGTCAACAATGGATCAGTTGGGTCTGGCGCCGGAGCCGTGTCCAGGCATGTGCGTCATGGTGGCCAACGGTGATCGCGTGGCCAGTACGGGCCTCTGCTCAGGCATTCGCATGAACATTGACCAGGAAGAATTTTTGTTGGATGGCTATGCAATTCCATCGGATGGATATGATATTGTGATGGGCGTTCAATGGCTACGCACATTAGGACTGATTCTCTGGGATTATGACAAGCTCGTCATGTCTTTGGGGGCGAGATGATCATCGCGTGACTTGGCAGGGCTTGCGTGATCCGAGTGCACCACAGGCTGTCTTCGAGGATCCCCAGGGCCTTCCGCCTGCTCGCCGCTTTGATCATCATATTCACCTGCTGCCCGGGACTGCTCCCATAGTAGTTCGGCCATATGGATACCTCCATCTTCTTAAAGATGAGATTGGGCGGCAATGTGACAACATGCTCCAACACGGCATCATTTGGCCAAGTACATCGGCTTTCTCTTCACCAGTGCTCCTCGTCAAGAAACACGATAAGTTTTTGGCGATTTTGTGTTTGACTATCGTGCTCTCAATGAGCAGATCGTAAAAGGAAAATCCCGACCCAGTCAGTGTTTCTCAAAAGCCATGTTCAGCCCCACGGACAGGTGATACCCTCATCTCCGTCGATTTCCAAACATCCAACGTCCCAGATCCAACCATTGGTAAGTCACTTCCAGGCGGGCCCCACCTAAACACCGGGACCCATCACGCGGTGGCCGCTTCTTCTTCTGGAAACACAGGAAAAACCAAGCTCGTCGGCCTTCTCAACTCACAACCTCAAATGCAACAGCCTTCCAACAAGAGGGGGAAAAACAGAGAGAGAGAGAGAGAGAGAGAGAGATGCAAACTTATGCGATCCGCACTGGATTCATGGGAATCACAAAATGTGATTACTACAAGGTCATAATAATCCTTTTTGTTACATAAGCCAGGAGGAATAGGAATATCATATATCGTCTCTTCATCTCTATGAAGAGAGCTAAGATACACTATACAGAATGCAATCGGATCAGATCGATAAGTCTTTCCAGCTTGATCAGAGTATCAAACGCAACACCTTCACTACTAGTGTTCACCGACATCAAAGCTACGCAGATTGTGAAGTGACATAAGGAGAGGGACTATCACAAGATACACTCAACTGTCCGATACTGTCTCTTCGGATGACGCACCGGTGCCGCCGTTCGGTCCTGCGATAGCAGCGGCCCTCTGATTTAGATCCAAGGCCTCATCCGTCCGGAACAGTTTCTTGCTGACCGTGCGCCACTCCGCCTTCCTCTTCAGCGCGCGCTTCAGCGATGCATCAAGGAGACCATGTGGCTTCATGTCATCAGGTAACAAGGAGGCAGCTCGCAGGCTACCATTAGGTGGATCTGCCGCAGAATGCCCTGGTGCCTGCAACTGCACGCTCGGCCACATCTCCGAGTCGAGCCGGCTTATACCGGTCTCAACATCCTTCGTAAGCCACTGAGGAAGGCTGTTGATTGGTTGTTGGTTAATGGGAAGGAGCTGAAACACCCTCTCTGATGGTTCTTGGCACCGAAGCGACCTGTTGTCGTAGTATGACTTATGGAGCTTGGACGCCCTCCTGCGCCTGCTGGCACTTCTTCCATACGAGGAAGATGCCACAGGGAAGCCTCCCAGAGACATATTTCTCGCCCCATTGTCAAGTCCATGAAGGTTTAATATGCCCAGGCTTGATAAATGATGCTGTCCCCTCTCTGAAGCACGAGCATTCCGAAGGTACATGTCTCCCAACGAAAGGTCCGTTTGAGCTGCAAGAAATGGAGACTTTGAGCATCCAGAGCACGAACTGCTTCCACCATAATCTTCCGTGATATGTGGAGGCGGTGTAGGACCTAGAGCAGACACTCTAATTGATTGAAGGAGATCTACACCCAGAAGCTTCTTTTGCTCCTTGTCCCATTGCTTCGCAAGATCCTCAGCCATTCTTGAGTTTGAAAACCGTAGTCGTGTATCCCTCAACATTGCATTCCAGTTATTTGTTCGGTACCTCCTAACTCCAATCCAAAGAAAATCCAATTCTTCTTCTGACCAGGGAATCGAGTGCCTTTTGTAGGAGTATGTACCCAGCCTTTCTGTCAGCAAATGAGATCCACAGGAATTGCCTCCACGAAACAACTTATCGCGCCTCCGGGCAGACACACTACTGTCTTGGAAACTATCCAAGCTGAGGTCTAAATTGAATTCAGGAACCTTATCCACTATTCTGAACATCAGTTCTGAAGGCATGCTCCTTGGTTCCTTGAAACTCCCAGCGTTCCATGACGGAGTCGGATCAAAGAAATTTGAGTAAGATGAATGCATTGTTGAGGTTCCTTCATGATGTTGTCGTTTACCATGGATGGCATCTTTGTCCTTTGTAAAAAACAACCTTTCAATTGGAGGGGACACTTGCTTTCGTTCATGACCAAATTGATCCTGCAAGCAGTGGGTAAATGTTTGAGATGATCTGAACGCACAAATATATACGCTTGTAAGAATTTTTTATAATGCATGTATGAGCTAAAAATGAACAGGATTCAATCTTGTAAACAAGGTGGCGATTGAAATTAAGAGCAAATAAAATACAGTTTGCTAAACCACCACAAATAAAATGTAAAGAAAAAGAAAGCCCAGCCTCCCCCTTTAAAATGAAAGTTACAAGTCTACATTAATTAAACACGTAATTTTACTTAACTGAGAAAATAATCCTCATTAAGTGGGTGGGGCATGGGGATTCTGGACGCATGCCAAACTACGAAGGAAACACTTCATAAAAGACAGGCCATTTTATCATCCTCACCTGATCAGGCAGCCTTTGAACGGATGAATCATCCAAAACAAGAAGCCTCTCTTGTGGTAATTCAGCATGATTCAGGTTGATCTGCCCTAAAGCAAATGTACTTTTGTTTTTCTCCTGGACCACTTGATCAAGAACCTCTGAAATTTCCAGGTCTTTGCCCCTCTCATCACTATCATCATCCAAGACTATAAGTGGAATATTTTTTGTTGAACCTTGAGATTCTAGAAGATCATCTGCCACAGATTTATTGGTTGGTTTCAACAAATTCACATTTATTTTTTGCCTTGGTGACTGTGTATAACTAGTTTGCTCATCACCATGCCCCTCCCCCTTCACTTCAACAACTTTTGGTGCTTCAATAACGCCTGCTGGCGTTTTGCTTGAGTCCTCCACTCTTGCATCTGGCTCACCGATCCCTCGCACACTAGTGAACTCTGACACTGGTGTACCATCATGTTTCGGAGTTAAGCTTTGATTTTCTTCAGCAGGCTGTGGGGGAACCATATGCTGAAACGAGGATTTTAGGGTGTGTGAACTACAAAAGGAGCATTGAATTAATTCTTGGCACATAAGTTGATCAACCTAACAATATCACTCAGAAGTCAGATCACAGTGCTAACAAGCAGAAATACAAGTGCCTTACCTTTTTTGTTCAAGCAAGTGTTCCACTGGCATAGATAGTCCACTACTTGTTCCCGCTGTATTAACCTGTAAATGAATTGCTTTTCCTCAGTTTAAATGCAAATAATAAATACTCTAAATGCTGTAATGTGGTAAAGTGCATATAAATACTCTAAATGTTGTAATGTGGTAAAGTGTATAGAGGGAAGGATACAGTCAATGACCACATATCTGGAAGATAACGGTATTGTGAATACACAATGCAAACAGTAGAGAAAGTGTACGCACAATGACATAAAAATGGAATTTTATTAAAAAGGAAACTAAAAAGGAAAAATAAAAAATCTACAAGATGGTTGTAAAAAATCACACAGCCTGACCAGCAACCCAAGTAGGCACTTTCAGCACCTCATGCATGGTGCCAGCCTCTTTCAGTACCTATGTTACCTTATATAACACAATGTTTATCATGGAGTGTATTTGTAATTGTCTTTTATTGATGCGTTTCAAAAAGTGTATAATATCACACCTTTAGCATCTGGACATTTATGTCATAGTCACATTACATATTTTCCAGCCTAATGCATTGATCAGTTATTGTACATATACATTATGAAATCATGTCAACAGTAGAAAAACTAATAGCTACCTTAATTCTTGTTTGCCAGCTAGCATAAAATTATTAGGCAGCCCCCTTTCACACAAAAACTCTGTAAAATCTGAACACACGGGGTAGTCAAATCCATATTTCCAAAACTATTACTTCAGCTTGAAAACATTATATCAGAATATTAGACCCAGAAAATAAAAATAGAAACCAGCAACAAGTAAGGGCAGAGTTAAAGTCTGGCTCTATCACACAAAGGCAATTAAATTACCTTCCTCAATTTGAAAAATATTCACCTTGTTTGTATATCAAAATCCAGGTTCCCAAGCAAAGTACGAAGTAAAAAAAGATGATAGGGCCATGACGAAAAGTTTAACAAAACCTTGTCATTTTTGTAGCATAGTACAAGCGTGTGGTAAGATGAGTGGAAAAACCTACCTTTTCTTTAATATGCAAAGAGTTGCCACCAGTTTCTTTGAGCAAGGGTGTAGCATTAAGTGACGAATTTGGTTGGCTACATGTCAGCATTGAACACTGTTTGTAGTTGCCTTTTGAATAATTTTCCTCTGCTGGCTCATCCAAATTAATTTTCCTTTTAACTCGCCTACAAAAGGTGAGCAGAGGACTAAATCTATTCTTACATTGATTAGGTCTGGTAGTATCACTTGGCCCTTGATGGGAATTTATTCCTGCAGGTGCAGAGGTACTAGAATCTTCTATCTGATTAGTTGTCCCGTGAGCATGCATGAGATCACACACAGAACTGGAAGCAGGAATTGGATTATTTGTGCCATTGGTGCATTGTAATTTATTCTTACATGCCTCTGCTATTGAGAGACTGGCAGCACAACAAATCTCAGTTTGTTCCTTTTGTGGTAATGATTCGCATAGCTGAAGTTCCCTTTGTTCTTTCCCTGATGCATGTGCACTTTGCTTAGGTGTTTCTTCTTTGATGCTTTGTTGCATTGACTTGCAGACATCCTGATGCTTTGTAGAGGTAGACTGTCAATTTTCCAGATGAGAAAGAAGTTAGACGATCAACTTATGAATACAGTAAATTCTCATATAGCATTGAACTTTATAGCACAATTGTTTTCAGAAGATATGCTTATATCCTGGTTTAATCATACAATTTTCAAGGCACAAATGATATGTTCGGCTCAGCAAGTTTTATGCCCTCTTTAGGAAGGCAGGAAAATCAGCAGTAGTTTTATGCCCACCTTGGAAAGGCGGGAAAATCAGTAGCAGCAGCTGTGACATGGACAACCACATGTAATAAACATCAATAGGAAGAGAAACAAGTTAAGGTTCCTCACAAGATTATCTTCATTTAACATGTTATTATTGGCATCCACCCCATGTTTTGGGGCTACACTGCTGGAAGCGGCAGAAGACTCTGGAATTGTTCCATCAGCTTTATGGGCATGTGATGTGACACGCTTCCTCTTGTAGGTTATCATGAACTTGGTGCTCATCCCTGGAAGAGCCGATGTGATTGAAAGTCAAGCTTGTTAACTGTATCAGATCTGTTCCCTTGTGCTTACTGCAAAGAGAAAAATGAGAAGCTATAAGTAAAGTTCCACCCAGTGATACAAATGTGGTGAAGCAAAGGCAAGAGACGCTAGTGTCTAGAATGCAACCACGAAATTTTCATGCTTTAGATCCCCATCGTTCTCTGCACAGGCAAGTGAACAACAAACTGTGCCTTAGCTTTTATATCTTTATCTTTAGTTCTTTATTACTTAAAAGAGAGAGTTATTGGTGGTGGTTCATCTACCCCTTCTAACTCCCTTTTACACCTCCCTAGAAAATTTCTAACCAAAAACAGAAAAAATCAATCAACCAAAATAAATTCCACCGCTCTAAAAACTCTCTAGCAAAAGAAAAATAGAGCTCTACCGGGTGCACGACACCCCCGAGAGCATGGAGGCATGACACGGCTAAGCGTGGAGGCGAAGCCGATGGTGTGGGCCAGGTAGGCCGATCTCAACAATATCGACTCGACATATCGGGATAATATGATTTTTGTTTCCGTAACAAAGCATGGACATTCAGCTAGTTATCATTTAAATCAAACCCTAATGAGCCCAGCAGTCAACAATGCCAACTCTACTTGAACGAAGCCTACATGACAGAAGAAAATGATGATAATAATAACCTCCTAGAATTCCTCCAGAAATATAAAACAACATTTTATCTCGGACAACCGGTTATCTCCATCAGCGAATTGAACCTAAGTGATAGAATAAGAAACTCAATCTTTCCCTTCAATACAGACCAACGCTTTTGGAAGAAGATGATAACCCAATTCCACCTGTTCCGAATGTGACGCCCAACTCTCCATTAGTAAAGCTAACTCAACACTTACCCGTCCATCAAGCAGCAGAATTTCCCGCATAAATAGATAGCAACCATATATTTGGATCTCAAATGCACACAGTAATATTTCCCAGCAGTTGCATAAACTTGAATATTGTCAATTCCAGAAAAGCGCTCTACCTCCTTGTAACCATTACTGAATCATACATAACCCCGGTGATTCCACCACCGAACGACGCCAAAACGGACCAAACGCATCGAAATTAGGTCGATCAAAGCCCGCACCCGCAACACGAATTGGGATGGAGAAGGGGGAACGAACGACCGATGCATAGAATGGCCCTTGATTTCCTATCCAGGATGATTTTACAGCAGGCAACGCGTGCAATTAGGGTTAGGGTTAGGGGTGGCTCACCTGAAGCGGCGCCATGGAGCGACGTGGCGTCGGCTCACCGCCGGATGTGGATTCGGAAGAGCGAGAGGAGCGGCACGAGTCTCTTGTGTCTTGCTTTCTTGGGAATGAATAGTAACATGTTGGTTTATCAAGTAAGTATGTGTTTGGTTCATGGGGCCATGGGGATGGGATGGGGCGGTACTCATTCCAGAGCTGTTTGGTTCAGAGTCAGGTGGGATGGGGGATATCTCTCTAGGGAATATTATGTGGATATGCTCTCAAATTGGGGATGCTCCTATCCCCCAAAAATGAGGGGATGGTGAGGGATGAAGTGGGACGAGTGGCTGACAGGTAAACCCCGCATGTCAGATTGTCATCCTAAACCTTTTGTCCCTAAACCAAACAGAAAACAGGGACCGTCCCGTCCCTAAAAAATGGGTTGGATCCATCCCGTCCCACCATGACTCTGAACCAAACACACCCTAAAGTTAGCACAAGAGACCAGTCCGAAGACGGTGCAGTAGGCAGCAAAAAGCAGCAATGCGCCTATGCCAAAGAAGGAAAAATTGTAAGCTCTTTTTGGAACGTGCAGAGAATATACAAAAAAATTATATATATGTATCGCCTGGACCAGATTTGGCCCAGCCCAACGACGCAATGCCCTTTAAGAGAGAGAGAGAGCTAGAGGAGAAGCAAAAGCCGATTTGCTCTTCTCCTTCTCCAATCGCATGCTGCCATGCTGTCGCCGCTCGCCAGCGTCCAGGGTCGCTGTTCTTGCCCTCCGGTCGTCAGCTTGTGCTATCGTCGTTGCTCGGTGCCGCTATCGCCTGCGCCGCCGTCTCCACTCCCTGATGTTGTGCATCACCGCTTCCGCGGACGCTAAGCGTCGTCTCCCCATGCACTAGCGCTCGCCGTCGCCACCTTCCAGCGCCGTTGTCGCCTAGCGCTGCCCCCCTCCGCGCCCATGCCTCGCCTCTCCACCCTTGTTGCCGCCGCCGCTCCACGAGAAGAAGAGCGGGCGCCGGCTGAGGGAAGAAGAGGAGGCGACGGGAGTGAAACTGAGGAGGGAGGAGAACTGGCCGTAGGGAAAGAAAAGAAGAACAGGAGGAGCCGGCTGTGGAAGAAAAAAAGAGAGATAGAAGAAAAGAAGAGAGGAAGGAAAAGAGGAAGAAGAGAAAAGGAAAGTCTAACCCGCCGCCAAATCTGTTAGATTCGGCTAAGAAAAAGAAGGTAGTAACCCGATCCAATCGTTCAGGGCCAGGGTAATGCCTCGAAAACCTTCTCCCTGCCTATTCATTGAATCTTATTCAAGTTATTATGTTGATTACTAGAATTGAGTCAGGTGGCCATTAGAATGTCGTTTATGAGGATGGATGCTTGAATGGTGAATTGGTGCTGTTGCCATTGATTCTGTTAAATTCATGGAAGAAAAGTGGGGAGCAGTGCTGCTAGTGAGAAATGCTGGAGTAGTAGTAGCATTTGGAAATGTTAGCTAGTAGATGATAAATTGAAACGAGGTTAAGTAGTATAATTGATTAAAGAGAGATTAAGCATGTAAAATTTGATCCGCGAGTATAAATGACAAAATCACTAAATTTTCAGATTAGTTAAGCACCGGGACAAATGGGAAGTTACCCAGTGGGATAGGAATTGGTTATGTCAAATTGTGCGTAAGAGCGATGTCATTTGCTCGTATGTGTATATATTGCATTAGCAATGAATTAAAATGGTTAACGCTTGTTCAGGTGGTAGTTCGAGTCTGGTGCCGTCCATACACCATCCGCCAAGTTAACATGTAAGTATATGGTAGAACAGTGAACTATGGTGGATGTTTTGTTATTCGTGTTTCTATGCTATGATTTATGGTATTTATGAAATGATGTATATGATTATGTGCTAATTATATCTTGATGAGTACCGCTTATGATTAGACATTCACATTTGAAGAATATTACATCATGCAAAATGCATAAGAGATGGTAATATATTTGCAATATGAAGTTAGTTGGCTTATTGTTATTATCTTATATTCATATGCTGATTGCTCCCAGTTAAGATGGTAAGTATATGATGGTAGCATACTGGATCCTGTGGAGAACTGGGGTGTTACAAAATACTTGCACTAGATGGAAGCTACTACTCCGTTAGTGTAGAATCTACGGATAGTTAAAAGGTGTCGGAGGATTCTCAATAGAAACACATTCATCCATCAGGAAGCAAGAATCGTTTCGTTTGCAAGGGGAATTCATAGGATTCCTGATTCCCGCGGAAACAACATGCTCCGTTCAGGCCCTGCATCAAATCTCCAGGGGATGATACCACCCAGAAAAACGATACAAAGCATCCTCTGCCATTTAAAACACACCAGACGGAATCTGAACTCAAGCCATATTTGCTTTCCGGCATTCGACCATGCATGGCCAACATTGACACACACATTCTCGATTAGCATAGTGGACGGAAGGCAGGATTCTCGATTAGCTCCTCGGCTGGTTTGACATCTGAGAAATCCGGTATCGAGTTGGTGATATCATCGACTGAGAATGGGATGCTGCATTGCAAAAACAGTAGATTGAGAACCCTGGTAAGGTATTATCCAGACTCGACTATTCATCTAAGCAGCACAATCATCCACACCATTAAATGAACTGGAACTTATGTTACCTTGAATTATCATCTAACAAAAATGAACTGCTTTCTGCATTTTTGGAATCCTCTGTCATTAGCACCCGCATGTTACTAAGAACCTGAAACAGTAGGGGGTTACGTTATTTTTATAATTTAATACCGTGTGAGAAATCCAAAAAAGGTGGGGTAGTATATGCATTATATTGTTACATCGTTAATCAGATATTCACAAGGTGTGTCTGCATTATCTCAATTCCACGCGACTAGAAAATTGTGAATTGATGTACTTTTGCAGCCAAGAAATGGGAATAGCCTCATTAAAAATAATGCAGAATTGCAGCTAAAACAGTTTAGTTCTTAAGGAATGGAGCTCACATCTGATGACACGCTTTGGGTATTGTACTTGTCATCCCAGTATTGTGTACAGATTCTGTATAGTTGTTGGACACTCAAGATCTACAATTGTAAATAATAGAACATGTATTAGAACCAAGATGCTTCCATACTTTACAAAACAAGAAAATATAAACCAGAAATGCATGAGAGCTTCAACAAAATCGAAAAGTGGGTTTACAGTACTGAGATTTTACCGGACATAGGTCATGGACTATCTCATCATAAGATATTCTGAATTTTTGGAATATAACCTGAAAAGAGTATTAAAAAATGTATTAGTGCTTGCATGTTACACTCTATCAGAGCAAGTATAATAAGAGGCTGTTAGTAGGCTGTATGCTGAGGTGGAGGAGAGAGAGGAGGAGAGAGGTGGGCTGTAAGTTTACAGCCAGCTGAAGCACAAGAACCAAAAAACTTTGTGAGAGAAAGGGGTGGGTCATACAGCCTTCAGCTGGCTGTAAACTATTATATGAATGGACTGATAAGTGGGCTGTAAGTGTCCATACAGCCAGCTGAAGGCTGTATTATTAGCCTTGCTCTCATAAGGCAAGATCAGTTGGAATTCAAACTCAAACTAGCATTTGCTTTATTCATCCAAAGCTATAAAGCTTATTGAATCCGAAGATAACTAGGGCAAAGTGCTAGGACGCTACTAAGACAGATACTGCACTCAGTGGATGCCAAAATTATATCGCCCCATTGATGCACAAATCTCAACATGAATATATTAAAATCCACCAGTTAGCAGAATAGGGCACCGTACCAAAAAGCCAACGGCTTGTCTGATATGCTTGAGTTCATCCCATGATGATGCTGCATACTGTAACCAATAAACTTCAGTAAATTGAATCATATAGGGAACAGACTAGGCATTCACACAACAAGCGGATCACCTCAGCCGTTGCCTTTGCAGTTTGCACACCACAATTCCAACTCAGCTAGACCAGCTTGGACAAACTCTCCATTGCTAAAGGAGCAACACTCACGGCGAAGGAGTAGACTGCAGAACAAACAGCAACCCATGTACTGCACAAGTTTCCACATGTACCAAAACTAAAACATTGAAAGAAAAGCTTACCTGTTGAATAGCTGTAAATTAATGTATGAGAATATCTGGGTGGAAATTTTCTGAGCTAAAACTGGGGGTACCTGAGTACAAACAAAAGGACAGTTAAATATACATCCAGCAGATGATTCGCATAGAAACGAAGAGAGATACATGCATGGTTATCTTGCAGTATCTTTAAAAGGATATCCAAGCTCTCGATAATTTTCTGCCAGTGGTTGCTCTGAGATTGGCCAGATAATCGTCCAGAAATTCGCAACATGCTAGCCTTCATTGTTCTTGGAGCCTTGTCATTAACAAGAACATAATTAAGGATAAACCATGAATCTGCTTTTAGTCATTTGCCAACTTGTAGGGCACAATGCCAATTATCAACAAACCGCAAAATTCTAAAAGCAGAATATGTTACCTGGATACATAGAGAAATCAAAGATGACAATTCCTTTTTAATATTGTCTCGGATGATTCCATATATCTTCTCCACATAAGCAGTTAATCGCTGCTTGAAAAGCAAGGCAGGATACTTGGCCTCAACTTGGCGGACAACATCAGTTGCCTCATCATGCATGTTGACAAAAGATGCAGAACGCAAGCCCTATACGAATGAATTTACATTATCACGGTCCAATACCACATTCTCCGATTTTCCCCCTTAATTTTTCAAGCATGAAAAGGACAATGACATACTTGAGCCATTCTACCAAATAATGATGTTGGCTGAGGAGATTTCTTTCGTGAAACACTCCCAGGTGCACCAGCGGCTTTGAGACTTCTCTGTAGCAGGAACAACAAGCTAGACGTATTTGAGAGACAGTAAGCAAGGTTGTCATTGTCCTCCTCGTTCTGCATCAAAGACTTGACAATATAAGCTTCTTGCCACTTCCAAAATTCAAAAGAACATTAAATTACTTTTATACTCATAAAGGAACGCAGTAGCAAGTTCATTTTAAAAAAGCAATCAGACTTCCATATAAGGCCAAACAATATCACGCAACCAAACTGTGCATTGGTCTAAAGGGAAGGCTGAAGAACAGTGGAGCGATGTCATTGTTGATTTCTTCAGTGATAAAGATTTGGACAAACAAAATAAATAACAAGTGAATTGGGTATCCATATTTAAGTCTTTCACGCACCATGCCCAGTTTTCTCGCAATGCATTGTTTCAGGTTGAAATTTGATTTTAATACTTTATTAGCAAAAGATGGCTTGGTCCTCATCAAAGGGGCATTTTCGTACTTTAACTGACGTTTCAGTGTCTTGAAGAAATGTACTCATAAAACATAGCATCAAAACTTACCCAAACAAAGATACTACCAAGAAAAAATTGACCTTCTAGAGCACAAAATAACTTCCAGCTATGAGGATAACTCTAGTGGAAAGTGTGATGTGCAAAAACAACTTTTGGTCAGAAATTGGAAAGTTACCAAAATAAGAGGGCGACTCCAATTTTCTAACATACAGCTAGAGATGAACTGGACATTGGTCAGCTCCCGAATGAAAATTTCAGTGGATAACCACCAATTTATATAGGAAAAAAAAAATCTAATTCCACTTCTGCTTCGAATATTAAGAAGAACATCCAGGTTCCATATTTACCTCTATTGCAGATCCTATTGACTGATTAAGACGGTCAAATACACTGGTCTTCTCCACCTCAAAATATTTCCAGTGAAGAAGACATTTATATATGGTAAAAGCAGCAACTGGCTTCCCCGCACACTAGCCAAGGTTTTTTTTTGCTACACAGTCAATAAGCGCATCGACGTTTTCCTACAGAAAGCTAAGTGTCAAATAATCATGTTTACAGAAGCAACTTAAACAATAAAATTTGTTGACCCACAAGTTGCCTGTCAAAACAAGATTACGCACGCACTTGGCAATTACAGCGACCAAAGTTACTGGCTGGATCAACTCGACAAAAGCCCAGAGACTTTTTCTTTAGGCGGAGGCAGATAATATTTTAGGCCTTCCATTGGAGTCCTTCGAGTGGATGCCTTGCAGGTCCACTTGGGTTTGGATAACACGCCGGATACGAGATGGTGGTTTGCACAATGCTAGAGGAGCTTCTGCAAAGTGTGGGTGGTTGGTGGAGAAAAAGAATGGTCTAGGGAGAGAGAAGAAGAAGAAGGGAGTACACAGGCTCGATGGAGAAAAGGAGACCAACCCCATCACTTGAGGAAAAGAAAAGAACTGCAAATAATTAAATCAACCACTTGAGACTATATGCATCGTTGAAGGATAAAATTTTATATATCTCCTAAAACCACCGTATAAGGATAGCCTCCGCTGTGAATGCTCTAATATAGCTTTTGCAGTCTAGGCTTTTGCAGGCTAGGCTTTTGCAGTCATGCAGATTTGGCAACGCCACGCAGCTAGCATTGGATCATGACCAAGGCTCTCATCCCTCTCAAAATAAAATAGTCATGGGAAGAGTCAGAAAAAAAAAAAAGGACACTCGAGCAATGCGGCATCAAACGGACCGGCCAAGGACGCGTCGGCGCTGAGGTGCTCAACGCGAGAGCCTCCTGGTGGCTCGTCGGCGAGGTGCTGATGACGGACACCGCGGGGGTCGCTCAGGCCGTGGTGCATGCAGAGCAGCGGCGCGGGCCTCTCCACAATTCTGCAACAGCTTACTCCATCATCCACGCTGAGTCGCTGACCGCGCACGCAATGCTTGCCTAAACATTCTACACGCGCGCGCATGCAGAGCAAGAACACTAGTTACACAAGACAATATTATGCTGGTTGCATTTGTACTGAATGCCAACCGACGATTGGCATTATCAGCAGGCAACTATGCAGGCTAGTACATTGTTACACGGTAGCATCGTTCAATAGCTTACAACAGCCTGCCGCAAGCAAAACCTTCGAAATATTAGTCATGGCCACAGACAGAAGTATAGATATTTATGCTCTGAAAATCTCTGTAATTGTTTCATCAAGGCCACAGAAGCAAATATATTTATGCTCTGAAATCTCTGTAATTGTTTCACCACGATTGCCGCGATTTGCTTCGCTTGTCTCCAACTAAAAAATTGACAGAACATTTGTGCGTCCTTATTGATGAAAACAATAGCAGGAGCCAGCATATGCATCATATTTGGTCCTGCTCACGGTGAGGCAGCTGGCAGCCGCAGCAGCTGATGGCAAGAAAACAAACACAGCAATATACCTGCAACTAAATGATTAGTTCTACAGTGTATCCAGGAATGGGAGGCTACACCTCGGAACTTCTTATCCTCTCGCTGACAGTAGAACCAAAAGATGGTCCACCCTTCCGATAGCAGACAAGATACTCCACTGGGTAGCCCTTCAATTTGTGAGGCATGATTCCGAGGTCCGCAAAAGTGAGAGCTGCATCATGTTTCAGAAAACAATGTGAGCCTATGCAATGAGCGACAAAAATGAAACCATTATATTACTTGTAGGCAGCATATTTACCGTTTTCGGACACTAGGGTGTCTTCAGAAAGTGCATTGATCTGATCCAGATTGAAAATGGAGGGGGTTGGCAAAGGAAAAGGGACTTTGTTTAGCAGGATTTCTCTTGGAGAAGCAATAGCCTGCAAAACAAGCATAACAGTCAATATATGAGGCCACCTGATTGATGCTCAGGTTGTCTTAACCAATGCATGCTGCTATTTAAATTCGTACCCTTGCAACAGGAAGAGGAACATTAACATATCGCGGCCATTCACGTATTGTTTCATACATCAGCTCAGCCTGTAACATCCAACAACATTTTCATCTTTTTTCTCATACAAGTTCAATATTTATTCATTGTTGCATAGCAGTTGTGTACGATAATTACCAGCTCATGAACAGTGTACATTTCAGGTCCACCAAGCTCGTAGGTCTTTCCCATGCTGGTGCCATCATCCTTGAGGGAGTTGACAATAGCAGCAGCAACATCCACAACATAAACAGGCTGAATCCTGCAAAAGGTTGCATTGAAATAATTCACCTGCTGGTAAAGACATTTTAAGTTGTACAGGAGCAGATCATATCATGTTCCAGACTCATTTTCGAGTCAAGGCATTGTAAGAACAGTCAACAGGCAAACTCAATTACTTTGTAGATCCACCACCAACAAGCGGGAGGAAACTCCAATTTCTAGCGAATTGTGCCCATCTGTTCAAAATCCTATCTTCGGTGCCAATCATGGTTGCAGGCCTCATAATTGTAGCCTGTTGACAGATACAAACGAATTTTTGGTTATAGTCATTGCCTACAGAAATGGGAAATATTCAATGCTAACTTCGGGTAGTATAGTAACAGGAGTTATCATTGCCTCATGTAGCTATTGAAGTTGAGAAAATGATTATTACCTCAGGAAATTCTTTCAATACAGATTCCTCCCCAGCAGCCTTTGCCCTCAACATTCTAGAAGGTGAAGAGGCTGATGCCCCTAGGCAAGAAACCTGAATAAATCTCACGATACCCCCATGCTCCTTAGAAATCTGTGTAAAATCCAGAACATCTTGTTATTAGCCAGTCAATAGAGAAAGTATTAACAGGAGTTATATTCCCATGTTGCAGGAAAAAAGTATATTACAAATGATTGAAAAAAAAATCAGTTTTACATGCAACACAAATTGTTAGCGGGCTTAATGAAATTATGGAACATTGGAACATGTATATTCCCCAGGGCAAATGTGATGTTAAACTAACAGACTAACAGCTCAGTGCAAACAGAGATAAATTTCTTTACTTTGAAATGACACTATGCAAAATGTAAAGCAAAAACCTCTATCTCCAAATCTAGAAGCTAAACACCATAAACCTTTACAACAACGGACAGAGGGATTAGCATTAACCAAAAGGCCAGCTAGACAGACTAATTACCCATGCCAGAGCACCAAGCTAGAATATCTTGTGCTTTGGATCATGCTGGATGAAACCTAGCCAAGGTCATCTGAGTAGCTACAGTTTGGAAATTAACAGCTACGCTTTATGTGATCCTGCCAAACTAAAGTTAGTGCTCATATGCAACAAGCCAACAAACCAGTCGAACATTTGCCTGTCTATGCTGATGTGATCTCAGGTTGAGCATAGGTGAGCTAGAGCCCGGAGACAAGAACTCATGTTGGTTGCCACTGTTGAGTGCCATCTATTCCCAATTCACAACAGCCTTGCAGCAATAGTCTACATAATTGGATAGCAGACGTGCAACAGGAAGAAAAATAGATGTGTATACAAGACATACCATTGCAAGTTGTTCAGCCATATGATGGTTTACATCTTCGAACCCATAGTTTCTTGTTTCATACTCCCGTCCTGTTGAAATTTAGTTGACATAGTCAGACAGAGGTTTGACTATGAATACAATTTATCTCAAGTAAACATACCTATGAGGTTAATAACCACATTTGACTTGGCCATGACAGCCTTAATTGAATTCACATCTCTTGGATTGTACTTCATTGGAACAATCTGCCAAAAAATTGGAAAATACATAAAAGAGAAAGAGGAAATGGGTTACTTAATCTGCCAAAAAATTGGAAAATACATAAAAGAGAAAGAGGAAATGGGTTACTGACTAACACAACTTGTAACTTATTGTACCTGACCCAAGTCACCCATCAATTTCAGGTGGCGGTGGCTATCCTCGGAACCTCTGAACGGGACAAGCACTTGAGATCCCATCTTTGCTGAATTAAAAATAAGATATTGAGTAATCCTCAAATTCTACTTTCTTTCCTTAGTGATAACTCATTAGGTGATAATACATTTCGATATAGCACCATAGTCTAATCATCTCACCAAGTTGTTGCACGAGGTAGCGTCCAAGAAATCCAGTAGCTCCAAATACCGTAGCTATGATTCCACTGTCAAGAAACACGGCAATGGTTTTTTGTTGTAAACCCAAAGCAAGGTTGACAGGTTAAGGCAACTCAACATATTATTGAAAAAACTCTTGTTCGACTGAAGACATCATTGATCCAAAAGACGCAATCATGCTAGATCACAAAACACCAGTACATTTCACACCACACACTACAACCTCAAGTGCTAAATTTCACGTGTTTACCACATATCAGTGCACAATAAAACGAATAGTACTGTAGTATGGCAAAACAGTTAACAATGGTTGCCACTAAATTTGCAAAGGTTTAGATTTTACTCAACATAAAACCTTGCGATGTTAGGTCTTACCAATAGAGATAAGTGCCATAACTTCACCAATTACATGGTGTACAATGCATCTACACGTCTAGGCCCCTACATGTTCTTAACTGCCTGACTGGCCCAGACCCCAAGCTGTGCTTACAGGTTAACATAACTACCCACCTGCCTGCACAATGTAGAGAAAGCTCAACAATCCAAATGTCAAGTGACAGCAACTTTCAACTTTGACACGTAACATACTCCAACAAGCTAAAGCATAAAGCTTCACTAACTGAAAACTTTTGCAGCAAAACATTAACCAAAACAAATGCCCAAAATCTGCAAGTAACACTCTTAAGATCTAATCTAATTGTTGCAATTAGCACATTTACTGCATCGCATGCACATGACACCAGATTTTCTCATACCTTACATAAAACTGTGAAGTTACCTACATTTGCTGGAACACAGCATCACATATCCCCCTATCTAAACTCCAATTCAGCTCAAATTAGCTAAAACCACATTTCAGAATTTTTCAGGCTGCAGAATTCTAAAGGACACACTGTAACAGAATTCCAAAGGCCACACTGTGTTACAGGTCACACCATGAGAACAACGGCATCGATCACTCAGATAACTCGATTTCACACATATGCTGCAAATGCGACCATATGAGCTAAGCATGATCTGAAGATCTAAGCATCAGGAAGGTCATGTGATCATCGCATTAGGCACCCCATCTCTACCATGGAAGCAAGATTAGATCAGAACATTAACACAATCTAACGCACAGAAACCAAATCACTGGGAAGGCCAAACCTACAGCGCTAAACGCGCACCAGAAACACTGAAGTGCGCCACATAATCGATCAGAAGGAAAAGCCTGAGATCTCACCTCACAGACGACCTCCCTCCGGTGCCCTTGCGGACGAGATGCCCCGCCCCCTTGACCGCCGGCGCCCTCGCGGACATGTACCTCGCGCCATCCGCTCCGCCCAATCCTGCAGACAAACCAAACCACCTATAAGATCTACCCGCCAGGGCTCGCGCGGCGAGGCTAATGGGTGGTTCTGGAAGGTCCCCGGGGCGCGTGCATGCCTTGGGGCTGGGAGGCGGATCTGAAGGCGGCGATGGCGGCCGAGGATGCGGGGGAGAGGTGGTGGTCGAGGAGGTGACGCCTCCACGCCGCCGCCTGCATCGTCGTCATCGGTGGTGGTGGTGGTCGGAGGAGGAGACGAGGAGGCCAAGCGTGGTGGCGGTGACTGCTGAGCCTGAGGAAGGTAGGGTTGGGGGGCGTGGGAATCTAGGAGCGGGGATGCAAACGGATCGGATAATGTCCCTATCATATTTATTTTCATATTTTTTCTCAGATGCAAATACAAATATGAATACTTTAGATACGAATACAAATATGAATAATATCGAATACAGATACGAAGCGAATACAAATCGAAACGAATACGGTCACGAATATTTATCTGAATATGAAAACCCTTAAACTATATATCCAAAATCAATGAAACCACGTAAATAGTTTATCTTGTCAAAACATTAATGAAATTTAAATAAGCATAAATATTTTTATCCACAATAGTCATACCATTGTACAAATTTTAAATTTTCAAATGACGGTTAATTTTTTCTAAAGTCCTAAATAATTCTTAATGGATTTATACAATTTACATGTGACTAATAAATTAATTAAGAATTTAAATTTGCATCACAAGGATTTAAACAGTAGTACATCAATTTAATCGGTACAAATTTTAATCTACCAACAATACTAAATTTATTTTTAATAAACATAAATATTTGTTAGTGGGCTTGTGGCAGGGGAGATGAGAGAGGTTGGCTTGGGTTGGGTAATATTCAGCTGAAATCTCGGATATCCGGATCTGTATTATCCAGATAATCCGTATTCATATTCATATTCGCCGGATATCACATCTATTGTATTCGTATTCATTTTCGATAAAAACCGATCCGACATAATTCGTATTCGTTTTTTTCCGGATGGTCAAAAACTATTCAATGGTGGCAAGCCCGTCTTCTAAGCGCACTCCGCGTCCGCTTTCTCCTCCTCGCGTCTTCTCCGGCGAGCTCTACGCCGCCGCCGTCGACGGGATGGACGCCCAGACGCCGTGGAGGGCCGGTACTGCGGCCTTCAGGCTGTCTTACAAGAACGCTACCGTCGCCGTGTGCGCCATCAACCTCCTCGCGGCAGCCCTCCTACTCCGCAACTACTTCTCATCCTGGCCGCGCATCGCCGGCGGCCACCGGTTCGATTCTGGTACGGAATGATAATACTCTGCTGGTTTTCGTTCGACGTAGAAAATATGATCTTTCGTTAGAATGATTGTGTAGAGAAAAATTTTCGATTTGTTCCCAAATTTAGAACTAAATCTAGCCAAATTGCGAGCATTTCCTTTAATTAAAGTAAACGTGGGATATAACTATATGAGCCTCTGATAACACCACGCCATAGGGAATGTGGAGCTGTTTCGTTGCAAACACGAGCACCGAGAAAGATGAGAGCTTTTCTTTTTTCCATTCGGAATTCCAGATGAGCTCTGAGACCGTGCTTGCTCCAAATACTATAAGACATGTTCCCCTCCCCGTCAGTGTTAGCTGTAGCCTGTCTGTTTAGGCCATCATATGTCATAATGTCAACAGTCAACACACAGCACCTTAACCGCACTCGATCCATTTTAATGGGGTTAGCTGGTTTATCCTTTTTCTTCCACTACAAATGTTGGTTTTTACCATGGGTGGTAACTCCTTATGGAAAAATTAGATCATATAGTTGCAAGGTATTTCACTATTCTTTGATAACGCAATTAAATGGAAAGACCGAGTCCTACTCTTCTGCAGCTCAGCTACGGTATATATGGCAGTCTGAAGAGTTGCGTCGTGCTATGGAGCCTATGGATTTGATTAGGAGAGTAAGTCATTGACACTTTTGTTTCTTTGTTTCATGTGGTTTGATGAAAGAAAGAAAATTCATCGCATTGCTAAACAGAAAAAGAAAAACCTCTTTTGATAATGCTCATTGACTGTTACATAGGTGAAGGAAATCGAGCAAGAAGCTTATGGTGAGCATGGCATGCCAACACAAGAAGATCCCAAGCAGACAGCCGCTGTTGACTTATCGAAAAGGCTGAAAGATTTAAGGGCAGGGAACGATGGCAGCAGCCAAAAAGGTTCTTTAATCCATTTCTCAGTCTCTTTCCTTTGCTGCATATTTGGGGGCACATGTGTTCCGTCAGTTGAGTTCTTTATCATATGCAATATGTCTGTTAGGATTTGAGGAAGCACGGTACATTCACCAGAAATAACTCTATATGTATAATCAGTGTTATTTGAACCTGATGCTTTCATACATGTAAAGGTATTTGAAATATAGTCGTATTGCTGTCAATTTCTACCCCATACTTTTTAAACGCCTTAGCATGTCAAGGTTTATTTATTTTGGTTTGGCAGCTTCCTCATCCCATTGCAAGCTGGCATGTTTAATAAATAATCTTTTTAATTTACTAATGAACTGGATTCGAAGATAAAAAGTTTCTTTTCTTGTTAAAATTCGCTGCCCTTTATTGTGGCTAGCAGCGTAACAGTATGCTCCACGAAATAGAAGAACAGTTGCACGGTGGAGAGAATTAACTAAACTGAAACGTGCAAATAATACAGTTGGATAGGGCACAGATCAAAGAGCTTCAGCGCGGCACTGAAAATAATGAAATAAATATTTGCGATATTGGGCTATGTGATTTTAAAGCTGGTCTTGTAAGCACCAGCATGCCATTCTAGTGTCTCATCAGCTGCAAGCACTGCAAAAACTGAATTAAGCAAATTAAGCGTACAATTATATATTTATGTTGTTGTCACCACTGACACTGAAGTCCAGTAAATATATGTTGTTGTCACCACTGACACTGAAGTCAGTAAATGTACTCTGTGTGAAGTATATTTTGTTTTCCAACATATGCATAGTAATTGGCAATTTATCATACTTGGATAGTAGTGATCTTTAAGCCATGGAATGTCACATGGTAATCTGTAGAACCTGATTTTTTTTTTTGGTAAAAAACATCTCCAGCTCTTGAGGAATGGCGTAAACGAAAGATGGAGCGTGCAAGGCAGCGGGCAATTGAAAAGAATGGGACAGCTTCTGGTGTGAAAGCGTGATTAAGTGAGAAATATTGCATAGCTCAAGGGGTGTTTCTTTTTTGGGTAAGCTCTGGAGCTGTTGTCGTTCATAATGTTATTCATCGGTCTGTTAATGTGACATAACTGTGTGATCTCTGATGTCTGTAGAATTAGTTGTAACATTGTTGTTGTAGAAGAAACGAAGTTTAGCAGAAATCAATTGCTGCATGGTGCTGTGTTTATTAAAACATGAGCCACCTTTCGAACGTTCCTGTAAAATAGGTTGTGTAGAACTAAAATATTCTGAGGTGCATGATTGCAGTTGTTATTAACGAGATAGCCGGTAGTAATGTTTTGGTGTATTTAAGTTAAGAGAAAAACAATGGGCAAGCCATCTCGATGTCAATTTATATCATCCAATTTTTATCCTTGTACCTCTGAATTTTCGTGTCAACCTCTCTTGAGCAGTGACAGCAACAAAAGCAAACTCTCCTTAAAGCTAACGTTGGTTATCCAGCAGAATTTTGGCTTCAGACGGTTTCAGTTTTTTTTTTTTTTGCTTCTAAGTTTTGCTTTTTTTAATCTTTTTCTCTGTATTTTTTGACTAAAGAAAGCTAACAGTCGCTAGATCCGCTACAGGAAAAAATAAGTCGAAACAGTAATTAGTAAAGTGCCTGTACTTTTTGGCTGCGACTTGTGGCTTTTGGCTGAAAATTTTAAATTTTAGTTGTTTACGGTACAGATTACGGAGAGACAAATACTTACTTGTGATTTTGGCTGGTACAGATGTTGGACTTTTAACGTGTAGATCATTTAACTTGTAGACACCGTCTTAAGAAAATACTCCGTTTGAAAGTTAAAAATTGTAGCAAAAGTTAAAAGCCGACCGGCTTTTGAGTTGCCGAACAGAGTTCACCCAGGGGATAATTTTGATATTTTTGGAGACCATCTTCGTGTGTTGCGCAAAATTCAATTGAGTGGAATGCTGCACACCTGCTTGGCAGCAGCTTGGGAATCTGGAGGCGTTCTTGAATCGTTGGTTGAAGTCAGAAGTGACCATTCGAACGAGCTGCTGGTAGCAGGGGTGAGAGTGGATCGAATAGTTTTTTATTGATCCGGATGAAAATAAATATAGATAGTTTTGGATCAGATTTTTTCGGATAATTATCGGATCGGAAACAAATACGGATTTTTTTATCGAAAACGAATACGAATATATTAGGCCTTATATCCGGTGAATACGAATACGGATTATCTGGATAATACGGATCCGGATATCCGAAATTTCAGCCCAACATTGTCTAGCTCAAGCCAGCCTATCTCTTCTCCCCTGCCACCAGCACACTAGCAAATATTTATGTTTATTAAAAATAAATTTAGTACTGTCAATAGATTAAAATTTGTATCGATTAAATTGATGTACTGCCGTTTAAATCATTCTGATGCAAATTTAAATTATCAATTAATTTATTACTCACATGTAAATGGTAGAAATCCATTAATAATTATTTAGGACTTTAGAAAAAATTAACTGTCATTTGAATATTTAAAATATGTATAATGGTATGGCTATTATGGATAAAAATACTTATGCTTATTTAGATTTTATTAATGTTTTGACAAGATAAACTATTTATGTGTTTTCATTGATTTTGGATGTATAGTTTAAAATGTTTTCATGTTCCGATAAATATCCGTGACCATATTCATTTTGATTCGTATTCACTCCGTATTCGTATTTGTATTTATTTTCGAGGTATTTATATTCGTATTTGTATTCGGGAAAAAAATATGAAAATAAATATGATAAAATATTACCCGTCCCTATTCCATCAGTGGCGGCAGCTCAGAAAGGTGGAATGCGATGCGGACACATGGCAGCACGGACGAGTTCACGCACGACGGATTCACCATCCACCGCAACTGATTACAACCTTCCACGATGGGTGGCCACTCGAGGGAAAGTAGCCGACGAAGAAGCTGACCTGGAGCCGACCACGCGTCGCCGCGCACGCAAACCTCGTGCCTTCTCTCCTCCGCCCACCACGGCCGCCGCTCCTTCCCCCACGCACCGCACCGCGGTCCAAGGTCCACACTTGTTCTTCAGTTACTGCTTGCTTCTCCCCTCTCGGCCTCTCCCTTCTCCACCGCACTAGCCGTCGGAGCAGTTGCAGCCGAGTCCTCGGGGTCTTCGCCATGGAGGCCCCGCCGCATCTCCTTCACTGCGGCCGCCTCCCGCACATCCCTTCCCTCCCCGGCTGCCGTCGCCGCACACGCCCCCTCCGCCGCGTCCTCGCCGTCGCCACGGAGCCCACGCCAGCCGCCGCCGCCTCCTCTCGCCCCAAGCCCAGGAACCCTAACGGCATCTCCTCCACTGTAAGACATGGACGACTCCCACGGTTTCCTTCCTACTGTGAACTGTCGCGATGACCTCGCTGACGGCGAGATCGTGTTTGCTTTGGTTTTTTGTGGTGCCTGCGAATGGATGAAGAGGTTCGGGGAGGTGTCCAAGGAGATACAGCGAGTGCGCAAGCAGATGGAGGAGGACGAGCAGCTCGCCTCGCTCATGCGCGGCCTCCGTGGACAGAACCTCCGTGACGCCCAGTTCGCCGACGACAACGTCCGCCTCCGCCTCGTCGAGGTCAAAACCCACCTCCCTAATTCACTCCACTCCATCCATTGTGCTCTCTACTTCACACAATTCCAGAGAGTTCAGTCACACCGACCGCTACTTACAACCGAATTGAATACTAGCTTAATGTGCTCTTTTACTATATCTTGCTTTGGCTATAGTAGGTTGTTGTCTAAATTCTGTTGTTTTTTCTTCCTGGTTCTAGGTGTCACCTGTGAACAACGATGAGGCACTGCCTCTTGTGTATAATCCTGACTTAATTTCGGCATACTGGAGCAAGCGTCCGAGGGCTGTCGCCACCAGAGTTGTGCAATTGTTGTCTGTTGCTGGTGGTTTCATCTCTCATCTCATATCAGACCTTATTAACAATAAACTCAAGGAGGTAGCACCCCAATTCCTACATCTGTCTTGTTGTTTTCTTTAAATCATGTAAAATCGTCTGCTAACTGCTAAGTCTTGTTTGTGGGTGGTCCAATATTCATTGATAGAATGAAGTAGCACGTGCGATTGAACTGAGGGAAATTGTGACATCTTTGGGTCCTGCTTATATTAAGATTGGGCAAGCACTAAGTATTCGACCAGATATTCTGTCCCCTGCAGCAATGACCGAGTTGCAGAAACTGTGTGATAAGGTAAATATTGCTTTTTGATCCCACTTTGTTCTTCCTTGCTACCACACAAAGTATAAACCTGTTGCTGGAAGTCCCAGAAGAGCTGAAGTTTGCTAACTCGGTTATCTACTACTATGTCAAGGTTCCTTCATTTCCAGATGATATTGCAATGGCTCTTCTGGAAGAAGAGCTTGGTCGGCCGTGGCACGCAATATACTCAGAATTATCTCCCTCCCCAATTGCTGCAGGTAATTATACTAAAAATCTAGGTATCATTTGTTTGCTGCGTTGATCAGTTAAGGTTAAATATCATCGAATGAAATCATGTCACATAAAAAATAATCACTGCTCTTGGACTATGCTTATGTATTGTGCCGCAGCTTCTCTGGGCCAGGTATACAAGGGCCGATTGAAAGAAACCGGAGATCTGGTAGCTGTGAAAGTGCAGAGACCATTTGTACTTGAGACGGTCACCATAGATTTATTCATCATTAGAAAGTTGGGGTTGGTACTAAGGAGATTTCCACAGGTAAAGATTTCCCTCTCCTTGGTAAGAATTGATTGCGAGGCTATCTTCATTAACTCACACTGAAATATTACTGAATACTATCAGGTCTCCCTTGATGTTGTCGGCCTAGTAGATGAGTGGGCTGCTCGATTTTTTGAAGAACTTGATTATGTAAATGAAGGGGAAAATGGCACTCGATTTGCTGAAATGATGAGAGAAGATCTTCCACAGGTAATTGCTTTGGTGCACATATCTATTTGCCTGGTAGAAGCAGTGCAAAATATGACAGTTGGATTTTTCTGTTTTGGCCTAATTCCATATAGACATGCTAGCTTCACTGCCAAGCTGTTCACTTGTGAATTTATTCAACAATCTTCCAGGTTGTTGTACCAAAGACGTATCATAAATACACATCTAGAAAAGTTCTTACCGCACAGTGGATAGAGGGAGAGAAGCTGTCACAAAGTACAGAGGATGATGTTGGATCATTGGTCAGTGTAGGAGTCATATGCTATCTAAAACAGGTTAGTTTTTATATCATTTGCTGCACATTTACTCATACTATTCCCAAATTACATGATTTAACAATTGCACGCACACTTGCTGATGGGAGGAATGTTTTTTACAGTTCACTCAAACCACTTTTTCTAAAAGAAAGTTTGATCATGTTATGTATATTGTTATTTGCAGTTGCTTGATACTGGGTTCTTTCATGCTGACCCACATCCCGGCAATATGATTAGGACACCAGATGGAAAGCTGGCTATTCTTGATTTTGGTAAGTCAAGAATATGGACAATCTACAAAAATGCTTTCTCATGTGGAACTCTATTGTTTTGCATTATTTCTCATGAAGTAGTAAACAAAAGTTTTATATATTTATCCATTCCGCAGTGCAATCATACAAATGACTTAAGAATTTGAATTGACCTTCTATGTCATGAACATTAGTATATAACAGGATAAACATCTGTTGGAGGGAGGTCGGGCGATGATGACTTAAGGTAGAATGGCGCTAAGTGAAGGAAGGAACCGGTTAGGGAAAGGAACAAATCTAGAGTAGCTGGTCTAGGGGAGAGACCAGAGTTACGAATCGGGGACTTGAGAATACTTCTTTATTATTTATCGCTTGATGATAATGGATGCATGTTGTCCTTTTTATAGGGACTTCTAATAAATAATCTATCTCTAAAAAACATATCTCTAATAGAAGGAATATATCTTTAAGATAGTATACTCATATGATAAGGAAACTAACTATTCTTATCTTTATCCTAACTAATGTAATCCTGTCATGCGCAGCTGCTACAGTACCACGGGTATTCTTCACGCGCATGAACAGTGCGCGTGAGCAGTTATTTCAGTGCGTGACAACTTTTCCCCTTTTGGCGACAGCTCGTCCTCATGCTGTGGTGGTAGACATGGTTGTAAATCTCAGTAGATCCAATCTGGCAAGCAATTGCAATGCCTCGTGTGGTAGATTAGCAGTGTGTTAATGACAATTGTTGGCAAAGGTGTAAGGGCCTTAGTGTTGCTCGATGTTGAGAAAGTTGCCGGCGACGAGGGTAGCCAACATGGAACAGCAATGGCGCGCTTCATGGTAAGCAGAATTCATGAGAAGGGATCGACTGCTCTAATATCAATAATTATGAACCTTAGTTTACAACAGGATAAACATTCATCGGAGGGAGGTCGGATGATGACGACTTTAGGTAGAACGACGCTATGTGAAGGAGGGCACCGATTAGGGGAAGGAACGAATCGATAGTAGCTGGTCTAGGGGGAGACCAGAGCTAAGAATTGAGAACTTGCGAATACTTCTTCATTATTCATTGCTTGATGATAATGGATACATGTTGTCCCTTTCATAGAGATAACTCGACTTGATCTCTAAGAAATAATATTTATCTCTGAGAAAACCTATCTTTAATAGATAAAATATATCTATAAGATAGTAAACTCATCTAATAAGTAAACTAATTATTCTTATTTTTATCCTAACTAATGCAATCCTGCCATGCGCGGTTGCGCAGCTACGTGAACAGTGCGTGTGAGCAGTTATTCCAGTGCCTGACAACTTCTCCCCCCTCAAGTGTGATGCACCTTAGTTCGTCGGGGTAAACACCGCTGGGAGGAAGACCGGGTGGCGTTGGCTTGGTGGGATGAGAGATTTGACTATAGACTAGGATGACAAAACTTAGGAAAGAGACTAGATTAATTCATCTTTATTGCTTGATTGATAATGGATACATGTTGGCCCTTTTATAGGGATGACTTGGCCCTTAAGACAGCAATATCTAATTTAAAGGAACTAATCTTGTCTTAAGGAAACTAATATTATCTCAATCTAACTACTCTAATCCTGCCTTGCACTGTTGCTACAATACCATGGGTACTGTTCATGCGCAAAAACAGTAATTCCATCACGTGACAACTTCTCCCCCCTGGGCGACAGCTTGTCCTCGAGCTGTGGTGGCGGCCATGGCTACCACCCCAGGAGACCCCAATTTGACGAGAGACTATGATGCCAACTGGTGACCTTGAAGACCGCGACCTCCATGCAAGGGTGCAATAATATCGATGACATTTGTGATCGCCATGGTAGGTGCGGTGGCAACCGCAGCAAGCACAACGACAACCATGGCAATGTTGTGGTAGGCTTCCACGACAACGCGGTTGCCATGGTAGGCTTTGGCAGCGCCCCAACAGACTTTGGTAATACATATGCTGCCATGATAGACTTCAGCAGCACCATGATTATAGTGGCTGGACTTGGCGGACAACAGTAGTGCTTTGGTAGGTCGCAGTAGCACTGTTGTAGCTTTCAGCAATGCCACTCCTGTTGCGGTAGGTCGCAGTAGCATTGCGGCAGTCCCTGGTAGCACCGTGGCACGATGCATCAGCGCTACGACAGCCCTTGATAGGACCACGACAAGCTTCGATAGCACCACAGTAGGTGCTAGCATCATTGTCGTGGCCGGTTCCAACTTTGCAAATGGCAACGCTGCGGCCATCTCTTGCTGCGTCTTCTTCTTCTTCTGATCCACGATCATCTTCTCTAAAGTGACGTGCATATCGAGAAAAATGGCCGCCATCTTCTTATCGATATCATTGGTACTAGTGACCATCTTGTTGGCGTTAGCCTTTATTGTAACTAATGACTCGGCAACAATTCTTGTAGCCATGGTAAGCAGAAGTCGTGGAAAGAGATTGACTGCTCTGATACCATGTGTGATGAATCTTAGTTTATTGGGGGTAAACACCGTCGGGAGGAAGACCGAGCGGTGTCGGTTTGGTGGGATGAGAGATTTGACTATAGATTGGGATGACAGAATTTAAAAAAGAGACTAGATTAATTCATCTTGATTGATTGATTGATAATGGATACATGATGGCTCTTTTATAGGGGTGACTTGGCCTTTAAAGGAACTAATATTGTCTAAAAAACTAATATTATCTCAATCTAACTAATCTAATCCTACCTTGCACTGCTGCCACAGTACCATGGGTACTGTTCACGTGCAAGAACAGTAATTCTAGCACGTGACACTAGTAGTACAATGACATGAACTCAAGCAGTTTTTTTCACTCTGCATAACTAACTAGTGTGTCATACACTTGATTAATGCATGACAAGTGCAAACCTTGGAATCTTTTCATTGCATGTGATAACCTGTTTGTGTTCCTTTTGGCAAAATTTGGTTACTGAGTACAATAAACTAATTCTGCTGACTAAATTTCAGGTGGGGATTAATTGTATCCTTCTTTTCGATCAACCTATTTTTGCCACATTTTGTTTCCATCTCCTTTAATGCACATGGAGAAATAAAAAATTGGATCCTATTTTGTAGGGCTTGTAACAAAATTGACAGATGATCAAAAGTATGGAATGATTGAAGCAATAGCTCACCTTATTCATCGTGATTATGATGCAATCGTTAAGGACTTTGTGAAGCTTGGTTTCATCCCTGAGGGAGTTAACTTGGATCCAATCTTACCTGTACTGGCCAAAGTTTTTGATCAAGCACTTGAAGGAGGTGGTGCAAAGAATATTAACTTTCAAGAGTTGGCAGTGGATCTAGCGCAAATAACATTTGATTATCCATTCAGGATACCTCCATATTTTGCTTTGATTATTAGAGCCATTGGGGTATTAGAAGGTATAGCTTTGGTGGGAGACCCTGACTTTGCCATTGCGGATGAAGCATACCCATATATTGCACAGGTTAGCATCTCAACCTTTGATTCAACTTCATGCCATCCCCACAAGTTTCTATGCTTAGCAAGGGCACTATTTTTACTAGAATATCTATGAAAAAGACATAAGACAGGCAGATAGATATTGAAATCTTCTTTCTTCCATTGGTCTGTTGTAATGGGAGGATGATTTTGAGTTTTTGTATTATTGATTCATTGTTTTGTTTGGCGATAACAGAGGCTACTAACAGATGAATCACCTCGACTAAGAAGTGCCTTGCGTTACATAATATATGGGAAAACTGGTGTTTTCAATGCAGAAAGGTTCATTGATGTTATGCAAGCTTTCGAGAATTTTATTCGTGCAGCAAAGAGTGGTGGTGGGGAGAACATGAAGGGTAACATGGCTGAACTAGCTGATATAGGAACTCAACCTAGCACCAGTTTAGTTCCTGTATTTCCAATGGCCATATCCCAGCCTGAGCAACCAATCAAAGCTCGGGCTGCTCTTGCTTTTCTACTCTCTGAGAGAGGGGACTTCTTTCGGGAGTTCATTCTTGATGAGGTGAGCTCTTATGTTACAACATCTCGCAATAATTGAAGGACTAGCTGTTGTACTCGGTGCAGTAATGTACCGAATGCAGGGTAATATACTTTTCCAGTTCTGTCTTATTGAGCTCTCCTATTTTCTACATTGTAGATTGTCAAAGCCATTGATGCAGTTTCAAGGGAGCAACTAATACAAATTGCTGCATCTTTTGGGGTTGGAAATGCTACCCCAGTTTTTAGCATGGTTCCAGTTAGGGCCAGAGCATTGCTTCCTACAATCACAAAGGAAGACAGGGTCGTCTTGAACAATGTTGAGAAGGTCGTGAAGTTCCTAACAGCTGGGACTGCAAATCCAACAATGGACGGGGTATGCATGCCACACTCTGCTGCTTCTTTTTTGCTCAATATAAAAAAATCGAAATGTTGCTAATATATATTTTTTTGTTTCGTTGTCAGGACTTAAATATCGTGTATCTATTACAAGAGCTTCTACCTGTGTTGCCGGGCATCTCGTCGAAGATCCTACCGGATGTGTTGAGCCGGTTGTCATCACGAGTTTTTGCACGGTTGATACGGGAGACATTTTTGTAAAGTGATTTTTTCCCCTCTGACAGGAAATTACAAGCAGTTATTTCTCCTTTTCTTTTTTTTCCAAACAACACGTAATTGAAGATAGAAGGTTGTACAGCCATACGATGTATAGAATTTATACCTATATATGCAAATTAACCAACGTTTAACCAGCAATTCTGACTGCGCTAGTGGAGACTGGAGAGTCTGCAGATGGCAATTGCATCATGCAGAGAGATGTTTTGCTGCGAATGTTAGGATGGGTAAGAGCGCTAATATTGGATACATTTTCTGGGTATATATCCCCTGAGGAGCTGGGCTGAGTTCTGATCAATACAACCCACCATATAAAACGTTTGGTCACTCGTCTCTTCGTTCATAAAGCGGCATGTAATGTAATGTTCCTTCAGAAGTTGGCATCGCGTAACCGTTACAATCGATAAAATTATCTCGCCTGTGTCGTCATCATCATTCATAGATGATACAGTTTATTCAGAACACATATCAATTGTTGACTTGAGCCCTTAAAATGTCGTACTTAACTACAGTTCTCTTCAAGTATTGGGCATATGGAGAAGCATGGGACGTGCTCTCTAAGTCCCAAGAACCAAAGCTTGCTTAGATACAATCATACGAATGATGCCTGCATATGGAGAAGTATGGGACGTGCTCTCCAAGTCCCAAGAACCAAAGCTTGCTTAGATACAATCATACGAATGATGCTTAACTATCACACTTCTATGGAGTAGAATTCTCTCTCTGGGAAAGAAAAGCACCCACGTATAACAATATGGGCCTGTTCGGCTGGCCACAAGCCAGCCGGCTTTTTGCAGCCGCTACAGTATCTAACTTTTAAACGGAGTATTTTTTCAAGACGGTGTCTATAAGTTAAACGTAGTATACGTTAAAAGCCCAATATCTGTACCAGCCAAAATCGCAAGTGAGTATCGATCTCTCCGTAATCTGTACCGTAAACAGCTAAAATTCAAAAATTTCAGCCAAAAACCGCAGCCAAAAAGAATAGTTCAGGCCGGCATCTTACAAGTCAGGTTCAGGAGTCACAAAATGGATACATGAGTTCACATTAAACATCTCATGAAATGAGCCTGTAAGGTCTCAAGAGCAAGGCAGATGCTTGCCGACATTTCAGTAAAATGAGAGTTTTGATTTTTAACCTTCTGTTGGCTTCAATACGGCTTCAACTTCTGTGATTGTAGTCTCAGCATCTCCGATCTCAGTACCTTGTTCATTCGACTCCTTCAATTCAGCCTGCAATGAAACAACAGTTGCAATGGCTGAAGAAAAAGGTTGCAGAGAATTCCTAATATAGCTAGAAATTTTCTTATACAGTACCAGAGTTGCTTTCAAGTCTGCCAACGCAGCTTCAAGTCGCTTGTGGCAATCTGGGACCATCATCCTCGACTCAGCTAAAACATTCTCCTGCAGAAGTAAAGGGCATTAAGATACAGTTTAAAGGACTTCATATTAAGTCACAAATTGCATGAGATGCAAGGGCACTAACACTTAGCATTTGCTCCTCTAAAAAAACAGTTGCATTAAATATCTTGGACATGAAGATAAGATCTTGGTACAGTTATGACCTTTCCCAATCTCAATAACATAAGAACCACTTCAGAGCTCTTCAAATTTTAATATGAATTATAACACCTCAATAAAGCCTGATAACTAATACCTATGTAAAACTCTGAAGATGTGATTATCAATGAACATAGTAGTACTCTGAAGAATGTGTAAATCACATGTTCATTTGATTCACAAGTCTACTGAGAACTATGTCAATCAAGTCATCAAGATGCTTTAGTGGTAAGTTACATAGGCTGCCGACAAATAGCATACATCTGAGAAATGTAATTTTGATTTTAACCGAAGAAGCTAACCCTTTTTCTTGGCCAACAGAATAGCATATCTTACCAAATCGCATGGACAGAACCACAAGAATGAAGTAAAACCAAACACTACCATGTTCATGAGTAACAATAAATTCTGAAAGACTTTGATTGCAAGCCTTAGGTCAATTATCGGATAACAAGGATGGATTGGAAGCAGAACTGAACTTCTAACCATGGTCCATTACAGAACAAAAAAACACAGATATTCTTCAGTGGTTGAAGTTCTTAACATCAAGGGTTTCCTCCATAGAGAAAGCCCAGATCACTACAATCGTCACCACTATTGTAGAAAACATTGTGATAGCCTCGCAGGGATTAGCTACTTCTATATTTGAATCCAAAATCATTTCAATGGTACACCGTTCTAACTAAACAAACATTGTTATTTCTGAATATGCCCATTTTTAAAAGAAAATGACCCAATTACACAATAATCTGGTAGCTACTAGCTAGACGCTCATTCATTAATTCCATAAACTAAGAAACAATGCTACAAGCAACCATTCCAAAGGGAAGCAAAGACCTTTGAGAAGTATCTTAATCTTTTAATCACAGAACATATGATCCTAGCAAAGGAAAAGACAACAACTGGTATTACCAGCACTAGGAAGACAGATCAACAACTGTGTACTAAGAAAGGAAACATGCTTATAAGTAGAGGATTCTCACCTGCTGCTTGAGATCATAAGGATCGGCGCCTTTCTCCTTCATGTCAGCAGTCTTGGCCGCCTCCTTCTCCACCTCCTCTTCGTACGAGCGCAGCTCCTTCACGATCCTCTTGCAAGTCGACGACTTGATCTTTAGGCTCCTCAGAGTCGCCATCCTAAAATGCAAAAAAAAAAAAGGCATCGATAAACAGGAAACTTGAAGCATAATCAAGGAACCGACGAACAACAGATGGGAGCATCAAGAAATGGAACGACTAAAGGAAAAACACCAAACGGATCGGATCTTTCTCCCTGTTTGTGGTGAGCTCCAACAGGTCAGATCGAGGAGGCAAAGATTAGGATTACGAGGTAGGAAAGCGCCGGAGGGGTGACCTACCTTAGGGTTGCTTCTCCGGCGAGACCTCGCGGCGGCGGCGGCGCTGTGCCTCTCGTTTTGGACCAGTAGCCGATACCACCTAAACCCTAACCCACTTGGTCTCTTCTTTCGGCTAAGCCCAGTAGCCACTCTAGTGGGCCAGCCCAGTATTAGCAACTCGTGCGTCCAACTCTACTCCTCGTCGGCGTCTCCTCCGACCTAGGCCGCGCCGCCGCCGCTCTTCTCGGCGTCTAGCTCCGGTACTCCAAGTGTGCCTGCGTTGGACCATCTATCCATTCTGTGTGCTAAAAACGCGGCTAGTAATGTACTTTATTGGACAATTGCAACTTGAAACCGTTGTTGAGGTGGTCAACATGCCAACCATCTCCAAGTTGATGAGTTAAGGTGCATCTCGATCATGTGTATTTCCGCAAACCTAATATACTGCATTCTAACGTCAACTCAAAGTAATTTTCTACTTCCTCATTTTGATGCATTCCGGAATCAGGAGTAACTCTCATTTTCACCATTGCAGGATGGATTGAACCCAAGCAAGGCACCAAATCGGCCACAAAATACATCGATCGGTCCAAATAAGTGAATTACACACTGCCTCCTGGATCGATGAGCATGCATGCAGCTGGTACGTTCTTACAGCAGATGAATCCATGAAGCATATAAGCTTTTATTCCCAATAACTAGTAGCATGAACTAGGATGAATTGTCTTTTCTCTTTTGCGTGCTGTCGTGCTGATGCTTGTTGTTAGACTGTATGGTGGCTTAGTATTTGATTGTTTTGGAATTTGCGTTTGCGAAAGTTTCGATCCATCACATTCAAAGTTTTTAAATCTGAGTGATCTCGTTCAATTCTGAGTTGCTCCGAATGGTTTTCGTGTTTTGATCTCGTTCAATTCTGAGTTGCTTCGAGCGGTATTCATTGGCTCCTAGTGGTTTTGGTTTGCGTCGAGTGGTTTTGATTTGCTCTGAGCAGTTTTGGTCTGTTTCGAGTAGTTTCGGATCAGTCCGATCGGGTCTAAGTAGCATCGAACGGTTTTCAAGTAAGTACTGAAGGATTAGACGGTGTTTGATTTCCACCAAAGGATCGGACAGCCTTCGAGCGGTGCGATCAAAGATTCAGATGACGGATCGGTCAAAGCTACACGTTTTTTTGTACGGGCGAAGCTACGGTGATATGATCAAAATTGTAGGGTCGAAAGAACAGTATTTGAAGGTGAACAATGATTCAGCTGGTACTTGGAAGAGTATTGTAGCAGAGCTCGGCTTTACAACCACGTTCAACTTCGACCATGACAGAAGGGGATCTTCATCATATACCCTCCCTTGAATTGGGGATTTCAGGATTTACCCTCCCACCTCAATGACATGTGGGGTCATCATAAGTCACTGACACGTGGGTCAGGAGGGTAAATCCTGAATTTCCATCTATGAGGAGGGTATATGATGAATAAATCCATGACAGAATGACCACTGAAGGTAGTCATAGCTACAGTACTTTTTCATGGTCGTAGTTACAGTGCTTTTTCTATTGTCGTAGCTACAGTATTCGATAGTCGTAAACTTTGCTGATCGATACTCGATAGCACTGGTCGTACTCAGTAGTCATAGATTTTTCAGGTTTAGTCGAAGGCTTTGCGATCGATTGTCATAGGCTTTCTGGTTGGTACTCGTAGATTTCATTGTCATTTTGAATGCTTCATTCTTGTGATCTTCGAGTATCTCGAGTACTCGTATTGGGCTGGTGGTTAGCTGGTCGGTACATGGTGGTCGGTGATTGGTGGTCATTGCGACAGTACCAGATAAGTACTTGGTGATCGGTGAATAGTGCTTGGAGGAATAATACTCGCAGGTTTTGGTACTTGGAAGATGGGAGTACTCGGTAGTCGATACTCGGTGACTCTGTAGTCGGTAGTGATGCGGATGTTATTCCTGAATGTTTTTAGCGGAGCGATGATATTTTCTCGACTACTTGTGGTTTTTGAGTACTCGTTGAGCTAGCGGTCGTATTGAGTCGTTTGGGGCTGCTTTGCAGTAAGCGATGGAATGTGTGGTCATGGACGATCTAGTTGATGGTCGTGGATGATTTTATTCTTATATATAGATGGACAAGGGTGATGTGAGTATGAGTGTGTGCTGGTAACGGTCAAGTTGTGGAGAATTTATGCTGGGAAAAAGTTTTTTTGGTCTTTGCATGTGCAGGTGAGCGTCAAGATGATCATAGTCGGTGATGAGGAGAATCGGGACTAGGAGGGGGTAATTTGAGATCCGAGCGATTGGGATGTACGCGAGGTGGTGGGGCTCACGCTGGAGCATGTGGAGATCGAAGGTGGATGATCGTGGAGGCGGTTATGGTCGGTGACGAGGAGGACCCAAGACTAGGAGGGGGTAATCTGAAGTCCAGGCAGTCGAGATGTTACGCGAGGTGATCGGGCTCATGCTAGAGCACGTGATGATACGTAAAGAAGCTATAGGAGGTGCGGTCCAAGAGGTTTCGACACGGGAGTTAGTGATGTGTGATGGAGATACAGGAGGTGCGTCCTGGAGGCTTCGTCACGTGGTGAGATTGGATATGTCATGGAAGGAGTCCGTAACGGAAAAGTTTAGAGATATGGTAAAATCCGTGTTAGGAAGGTTTCGGATCTCTTAATTTGAGAAAGAGATAGAGTTGTGTGTTCATGTTTGAGCCCGATACGGCTTGGACATTAGCCTATAAAAGCATGAAGAGCCTAAGGGCTAACGTGTGGTTTTTGCTAGGGCTTTCGGGGAGAAAACGTGTGTGGGTTTTTAAAGAGCTTTCGTCGAGAGAGTTTTTAGAGGTGCCGTGAGAGCACTTTGTAATCACATCCATGATACAGAAATAATAGATTAGATCTTTCCAAGAAAAGTTTGCTGGCATCGACAACGTGTTTTTTGAGCATCTTTTTCTTCTGTCTCCAGCGTGTACTCGTTCGAGCGATCGAAGTGTCCGAGCGGCTGAAGTCTTCGAGCGGAGGGAGATTACGACTACATGTATTAGCGGTCGTAGCGAGCAATTGAAGGGAGCGGTCGGACGATCGAAGCATTCATCGAGCACTGCGAGCAACCTAGTGTCTTACGATCGTAATCTACATATGATAATTTAGATTATTTTTCTACTACTTTTAATTTTAGTTTCGAGAGTCAAAAAGCGAAGACAAATATTTAATTACCTGCTCTAATTGTGCCATACAATCCTACACTTTTAGGGTGTGTTTGGTTCGTGGATGGAGGTTGTATCGTATATCCTGACTGAGTGGATGCAGGCTGAGTGGAATCGTATTTCAGAAAAAGAAGATGTTTGGTGAGCTTGTATGAGCGGATGCAAAAAAACTGAGATGCTGTTTGGTTGCCTGTATGAGCGGATGCAGTCTACCAAACCTTAGAGGCTGACACGTGGGACTGCATAAGATACACTGCATCAACCCATCCAGGATGGCTAGTGAAGCTCATTTTGAGCGTATCCACCCATCCAGGATGAGAGCGTATTTTTGCATCCGCTCATGCAGGCTGCATCCACTCATACAGGCAACCAAACAGGCTCTTTCTCAGATTATACGGATCCACCCAGCCAGGACGAAGGAGATTCAGGCAACCAAATACACCCTTATACATCCATCGATTCATCCACCATCCATACAGTTGCATCTCGATCTCATGCATGGTCATGGCACAGCGCTGTCGTTATTCTGCATCGATGTACTGCTTGTGGGGGCTAGCTGCGCGTGTGTACGCGCGCATACTTACATAGCATCGCACATGACGTGTTTGTGGGCGAAAAGCAGCAGCAGCAGCAGCAGCTGGGGAGCTATGAATGATGGCTTGTTGATGAGTTTTTGCCAGTTACTTATTTGTTGCTGCTGCTGCATGCCCTCCCAATATGAATATGGCTCTCTCTCTCTCTCTCTCTCTCTCTCTCTCTCTCACGCAGTCTCACACCCTCACTTTGTGTGTTTCTTGCCTCTTGATTGCCAGGACCCCCCCAAGTTGGTCCTCAGCCATATTTGGTCCGCAAGCAGCCAGGACCAGTTCGCCAGGGACAGCAAATTTGCTTTGGCAACAAAGCTGTGTTGTCGTCGAGACGTATGCCTATGTATCTCTGTGTGTAACTGTGTATGTATAGCAGTACAATATGTATGAATGAATACATGCATGGACTAGTATGAGGTGCTGGTCTGCTGGAGAGTATGGACCACTTGAGATCTGAACCAACCATAGGTTTTGGTTGGTCGCTTGGATGGATCACTGGCAGCTGCTTGGCTTTTCTCCTTGGTTTGGTCGGTTCGAATTGAATGCTGCATGAACTGAACTCTGATGGGAAGCTGATTGCCTGCTGCTGGGGCATGGCATGCAGCTGCGTCGTCCAGTACGTCCAATGATCATCTTTTTTTTTTGTTATGTGCGTATTATGTACTGAATGAACGAGCACGCACTCGTACTTGCCAAGAGCTCGCGCGTACGTAGACTATAGGGTGTGGTTGCCTAGACGCCAAGCAGATGCAGCCGCAAAGTACAGGCGCAGGCACACGTACTGACATGTATGCACGGGCAAAGAAAGAAAGAGAAAGAGACGACACGATCGAGCGAGATGCCGGTGTGTGCGAGACACGAGAGCACACGTGCGCGCTTGGCTTGGGTTAGCAGAGCGGGCTCGTGATCGAAGAGGCGCTGCGTGCAAAACCACAGCGGCAATGGTGATGCACTTCTCAGCTTCAGGGGGAGAGAGATTCTCGTCATGGCGTCTACAGATGGTGTGACACTGTCTGTGCACAGTGTGCTCGTCACAAAATACTAACTAGTCAGTATATCCAAGCGCAATGCTTGCTGGTCGATTGCAAATGCAGTCCATCCAAGGAAAGCTCCTCTTGTTATAATGGTGGTCGATGCAGGTCGTTGAGTTTTCTATTTAATCAGGGTACTCGTCGTCATCATTACTCCGCTAGTTTCTGTTCAGGCAGCGGATGAACCAACCATGGAAAGCAGAGCCACAGCAGCCAAAGAAAGTGGCAGATCTCTTCTTCACACTTGAAGCAGCCACCGCCTATCACGTCGATGAGGAACAGGCAGGCGCAGCCTGCGTTGCCAGACAAGAAAAGAGCAGCGTTTCTCAGGGAACCAGAAAACCGTTGTGACCTAATAAATGTGCCTCCCGACTGCTTCCTCTTCTTTCCTCCGGTACACTATTTCTTCACGCTTCACACAGTTCTCACTCGTATACACAAATCCAACAGCCACACCAACGAAGGCCCTGATTTCTTTTATGAGCTCTTGGATTTTAGTTTTTGTTTTCTCCGAAGAGTCAAACAAACAGAGCAAATTTTTTCTAAATGATTTTTTGCGAGCGAATTTTCTTTCTTGATTAAAAAAAGGGTTTCCTCCGGGCATTAAATTCAAGTGGCAGATTTGCAAGTAACAACAACGCAAGGGGATTTACAAAGACACAGGTGCCCACAGGTTTGCATATGCTTTAGCTACTGTTCACATGGAGTAAATCTGTTGTTTAGTAGTAGGAGAGTTCAGAGGGCAGACTTGTTTACCCTGTAACTAGTTCTTACTACCACTGCTCTACATCATTTATCACAGGTGAGAAGAGACAATGTAACAACAGTTGCCACTAGCCCTAAAAATAAGAGACTGTGTAGGGCAGCAGTGGCAACTTGCAAGCAGGTGATCAGGACTCAGGATGGTTACACAGCAGATGCTCCAGAAATTCACATGTTGGCCTGAAAAGATAAACAGGGCAACAGACCAACCTTTGGCCCTCCTCCAGGTCCCCAATAACCTGCAGCAGCTCTCCCGTGGTATGCTACGCAGTAGCCGTTGCCTGACATGTGGGTCCTGATGGCACACCCACATGGAGCTACAGTAGCTCACATGTCAATGCTCAGGCACACACGCAGCCACAATCCTAATCCAATCAGACGACAACCACAGCACAATTCTTAAACCAGCAGCAAACAATATGGGTCAAGTTATATAGCTGAATGGCACGGGACACCATGGCTCCATGTTTGATGCCGTCGTTCCAGATTCAATGAAAATTAGTTCCCACTTGTAAATTTGATATGCAAGCTCAAGAGATTCTCTTGTGATTGTTTCTCGTTTTGGCAGACCCCAAAAAATATGCTAATATCACGGCGAAGACAAGGTGGTTGCCTGTCTGATTCACCGCAACATGCCAATGGGCAAGCAACACTTGCCTTACTGTCAAAACGGGTACAAAGTTTCGCTATAGCAGTATAGCCTATAGGCCCTATGTTTCAAGTAAACAAATGGTGCACTTGAAATAAATAAATCACAGTTGGCATGCATCGTAACGAGATTACCTCGCCTTGTGAGTTGTGTGGACAGGCTCTAAGATGCCAAGCTGCATATTTTTATGCCTTATGCATCAGATCATGCATTGGACTGATTGATCCTATGGGATCCCACAAAGGAAGCAATATATTTTACACTCTTTTCTCTTCTCTAGTTTAATTTCTCCATCTTGAATGAGACGATCCTAACCGTAAGTAACTCCAACAGCGTACAATAGAAGGATGAAATTAGTTATTTTTGTCTTACGTTGTCTATGGGAGAAAAAGTGATAAGCACAACACTGACACAATTTATTTATCAAAACGTAAAAACAGATCAGCTAATTAAAACAATGCCTCTATATCAGAAAAGGAGATCGTGCCCAGTGTGAAGATCTATGCGGTCCTGCTCTCGTCCCTATGTAAGTAAGGCAGGGAAGATTGAGGATGCTGGGCGGTTGATGCGGTCATGGAAGGAGAAGGGGTGTCTGCCGGACGAGGCAACGAATTGAGTGGGCTGTGCAAGTCACAATCGCAGTCGCAATGGATTTCCTCACTGGGCGCGCTTGGATCCGTGCGTGGGAGATTTCTTCCCTGGATCTGCTCAGTGGTGGCGCATAGGCGTCGCTTTGTGGTTTCTTCAGTGGCGGACATTGCAGGGAGCGACCCGGCGTAGAGTTCAAAGGTGGCTATGCCATGGCCTTAGGCGCACAGGTCCCCGGTGGGTTGGTGGCGGTCTTTTTTGTGAGTGGGAAGTACGTGGGGTGCTGTGGAGGTGCTGGCGAAAGCCTTACCGGTGATCTTACCGGTCTCAACAACGATGACGCCTTCGGGCGCCATTTTCCTTCCTGGAGGTGTTGTCATGGTGCCCCATAGCCCTCATGTTTACTGATCTCCAGGTGAAAACCTTGCCTCGGTGAGGCGGGCGGCGTCGGCGGCTCTCGTCGCCTCCTTGGAGGCGTCGCCTCGGAGGTCCTTCTTCACGCACAGTAGACTGAAGGTTAGAGGGCGCGGTCGGAAAAGGATAGGGGCTTGGTTGAAAATAAGGACGGAGAAGAAGTTTTGAAGCTTAGTCTTTCTAGCTTTTTTTATAGTCCTTAAGCTTTATTTCTTGTTGTTTTATGCTCCTCAGGTTTTGAGGATTTGAGTCTAAGTGCTCGTGTATCTGTTGGCTGTGTATATCCCTCGTGGATATAGAGGCCGGATTTTATATCGTTTATCTAAAATATCAGAAAAGGAGATGATATATTATGCAAAGGCATGTTTGGCATCACATTTCTGCGGTACCGTGAATAAATGGAGCAGTGTTACAGCAGCAAGTTCCACGTGAACAGCAACATTAGGGGGCAGAGGCAAAATTAATAGTAGTGTGGATGTACCTCACTAGATGTTGTTAGTCAGAACTACAAGTGCCTCTTCAATCAGGTCCTCCAAAACCATTGCACAAACCATGGTGTTGAGTTCAAATGTCTCTAACAGTGTCGTGTCAGCACTGGCCATTTCCGCCACCTCCCTCTTAAGTATCATGTCCACCAGGAGGTTTCTTTCAGTAAATTCGCCAGGCGGATACTTGTCAAGTATCGACCAGTTTCTTATGACTCGCCAAATTTCATCAGCTGCCGAATAACTGAAATCATTCTCGCAATCTTTGCGTTCCAAAGAACATGGCCGACCCCATGGGTAAGCAGCCAATTCTGTTGTCCAGGTGAGCTCAGTGAGTGCTTCATTCACAGCGTCAAAAAGAAGCCTCTCTTTCGATCCCCTTTCCCTCAACTTAATTCCGTCTTCTAGGTAATCTGAAAACTTTTCAAGCAACTTTGGATCCAGAGGGTTTGCTAATATGCAACCTTCTCTATCCATGCCAGCAGAGCAGACTAACTTTTGGATAAATGTCAACAAGTCTTGGTCTTCATCAGCCTTAGAGAAAAGTCTTGAAAGTCTCAAAGAATTTGGTGACATGACTTCCAGTGAGGGATCCTCCCGAGACAGGGATCGTGAAAATGACCCGATAAGCGGAGACCTGGACAATGCTTCTGCAGAGACACGTACAGATGTCATTGACATAAATTATGAAAATTACTTGAGTTAATTGTTTGATGAAATGGGTTTCTAGCTTACGTGGGGATGCAGTGATGAAATTTTCAGATGAGTACAGTAGGCCCCTATTGTTATCACAGAGAAATGGTCCATCTAGTACAGATACAGGACTTGGTTGGTCCTGAGACTCACCAAAGATTCCTGGTGCACCAAGACTTGGCATGGAAGAAATATCCTGACAAAATAGAGCCAAACTTTCATAATTTGGACTTTCGATGGCCACAGTAGTAAAAGTACAAAAGCATAAACAACAGTGGTAATAAGATAACAGTATAGAGCCAAAATTTCGTAATTTGAAGTTTGTATGGCTACAGGAGTAAAAGTACAAAAGTATGAACAGCTGTAACAAGACAAGTTTTGAGAAAGAAGTGTTCAATGACCTTGGCAGCGATTCTGGCCATATCACTAGCGTGACAAGAATTAGTCACAAGTCTTTGCATAGTATTCTCATCAATGTTAAGCAAAGTATGTTTCTGTGGACTGTCCAGCGCAAAATGGTTAGAGTCTTCACTGACATCACCAATAGTCACAGCACTTCCATGCTTGAGCGTATCGTTAGCAGAAGAAGTTCCAGATGGATCTAACTTCTCCCGAGCCGATTTCTTATTTTTGGAGAACAGACTGGAAAGTTTTTCCCTAAATGATGATGACTTCCTATTCTTTTCCTTGTCGGTTTCCTGAGAACCAATGGCTACTCCATTCAACTCAATGCCTCCATAAGACAAAGAAACTGGAACAGATCTAGACCTTGGCAAACATGTGAAAGGCTCTTCCGAATCAGGCTCAGGTGTTCGGCTCTCCCATGTTACTCCCCCAAACTCTTCCTGATCTTTCTTCACTTCAGGGATAGTGAGCATCTCACCTAGTGTGCCCGTACTTCTACGTGCTTCCCTTTCTTCCTCACCACCACTGGATGATACCATTGACCATCTCTCTAAAATTCGCCTTTTGGCTTCCCTAACCACCGATGGTCCACGTTGATGGGATGTCTGACTAGAGCATGATGCATAGTAAGGGCTGCCGCTCCTGCTCAGGAAATCCCAAGAATGGCCAGAAGTGGGAGTACCAAACTCCAAATCCTCACTTATTTCACAAGACACTTCTTTCGTGTTCTCAACTTCTGACTTACTAAAGGAGTCATCTCCAATATAAATATCATGTTGTTCATAAGAAAGCAGGCTTTCTTCATCCTGCTTGTCCTTTAAGCACATCCTCATCTGCCAAGTGTTCTCCTTGGCCAGTCTTCTCGAGCATACCGTTTCATCAACAATCACAATGCTATCATCTTCACTATCTGCTGCTGTTGATGACGATAATGGGAACCTTGGAATCTTGGCTTCATGGGACTTAGCAAGTCCTGGCTTTAGTACCACAATTCTTGTTGGTTCAGACAAAGTTGAATTTGCTGGGGAAACATTTAAGCTCTGATGGCGCCTGTATCTGTTCCCTTCACTTTCATCTCCATCTGAATATAGCTGCCTCCCCACAAGAATGTTGCCTTTTCTCTTCATTGATTCTTTGCCTTTTCTCTTCATTGATTTGGATGGCTTCAGTATAGTTATTTGCTTTATTACGGAAGGTGGTGTAACAGGTTGGAACTCATAATGGTTGTTCGATAACAGTGGATTTGGCTCATCAAGGAACTTCAGGAATAGGTCTTTATTTGAGCTTAAAAACTGCAGTGCTTCTTGGAGCTCCTTCGAGTGGAGAAGTTTCTCATCTGTCGCCAGACGTTTTGCTTCAGCAAACTTTTCACGGACAAGGGACATGCTCTTCTCACAAGAAGGCTCTTTTCCTTGGTTTTTGTTCTTGCTGCTATTGATTATTGAAGGTTGATCACTAAAAGCACCCCATGTTCCTGACTTTTGGTGTTGGTGGCATTTGCTTTCCTTCTTTGGCTTGAGATTTCGGCTGTTCTCTTCGAAACCACCAGATCGATATTCCTTATTCGATCGTCTTCCCGATATCAAATCAGATTGGTGAACTGGAGCATCATTTAGACCCATCAATCTCGCAACAGCATTAAGTGGCTCCTCGTGAGACACCCCTTCTTTCCACATGTCCTGCCCCATGAGCATCTTAGCAGGCGTCATACCAGATCTTTTAATGGGTGAGTTTGATCTATTAGTTGGAGAGTTCCTTCTTTGCTGACTGTCCCTCTGTAGTTAACAAGAGAACGGCATATCACATATATGTAACAGTAAATTAAGCTTAGGTTAAAAAATAACAGAAACGCAAGGAAGATGAACCATTCACATACTTGTTTATCTTCTATCAGAGTTGGGAATTGATTAATTGCCATCTTGAAAGTATTACTCCGGTCTTTACCAGCCGGAGAAACTGCAAAGCATATGCTACATTGCATCAGAGATTGGTGAAGCAGAATATATCGCATAACATTAAGTAGAAATCCACAGACGCAGAAGAATTCTTACATAACATGGAGGGAAGAAAAGGTAAGAAAGAAAGATGGGTACCATCTCTGTGAACTTTCTCGGTGAGCATCTTGGTCGCGACCACGCCATTGTTCAGGTCGAACATGTTGATCATCCTCCCCAGGCATCCAGGGAAGGGTCCCAGAACCTGCAGGTCCTGCTTCTTCTTCAGCTTCCTATCCTGAACCCCTTTCATCACACCACCCTGCAAGCAAACTTTGAGACAGAAGAGTCAATCAGTTCCAAAAACTTTTGAACCATAGAGAGGGGGGAGAAGTGGAGAACCCGACAAGACAAGCGGCCAAGAAAAGAACAAAAAAACAAATGCATCCAAAAGCGCCCCTCATATCGCCAAGCTCCGCGACGAGAGAGTAAGGAATCAACACGTGAAACACACTCCCCCACCTCCCTCCCCGAGGAGACGAACTAGCAAAGGACGAGACTACGGGCGGGAATGGCAACTATTATGAGAGAGAGAGAGAGAGAGAGAGAGAGAGAGAGAGAGAGAGAGAGAGAGAGAGAGAGAGAGAGAGAGAGTGAAGGAGATGCCGCCACAAGAACTCATCATCACATTTCACCGGTCTCGAAAGGCCACAGGAGGAGCCAAAAGAGAGGCACAGAAAGTATGGTAAAGGCAGGCAGGCGAGTAGAGTACTTGGATACATATGTACATGTACTGCATGAAAAGCTAAGAGGAAAAAGCTTAACGCAAGGAGGGGGGAGGCTCGCTCGGGTAATCTCCAAATGAGCACGCAACGCAAATGCGGCAAGACTGCGAGGGAAGGAAGGACGAGAGAAGCTTGCGAATGTCGCAACCAACCACGCCGCGAAAGGTAGGGAATTTCTTACCCAAACCGAGCTCAGCTCAGCTCCCCCAAAGGCCAAAGCAATGCGTATGCGTCCAACCAAGAAATCAAATCCGCACGAAAGGGAAAGCAGGCAGGGCTAGAAAGCTCAGCTCAGGCTCAGCTCGCATTCCTGATTCCTCTCTCCCAAACGCACGAAGCTGCGACGGCAGAAAGAGAGAGCGACGCAGAGAAAGGCACCAACTTTTCTTACCCAAACGGCCGAATGGGTATAAAAATCCCAACCAAAGGCAACGCAGAGCAAATCAAGGCGAAGGTGGGGGTAAAATAAAAAACATAGAACGGAATAAATTAAAGACGCGATGGAAATCTCGCGATTGGGACGGAACCTGGTCGGCGAAACGCCGGAGCAGATAAAACCAAGAGCGAAACCGGAGATAGGCGGTGGTTGGCAGGAAAACGAAAGCTCCTCCTCCTTTCGTTGGCTAAGTTATTCCGCGAAGAACAAAACGCAGCATCAGCGGCAACCGCGAAGGGAGAGGGTGTTTGCAGCCAATGGCAATGAGGCCGGAGGTAAAAAAGTCGGGCGAGGCGATGGCGTTGGTCCCCACGGATCGGCCCGGCCGGGTTAGAATTAGATTGGTATAGAGTGAGTAGGGTAGGAGAAGGTGAAGGTTACTAGCATTAATTACTGCTAGTCCTATCAGCAGGTAAGGCAGGAGGAAGGAAACAAACTGCGGCGTGAAAAGATTAAGGGAAGCGAAACATAAATAAAGATTAGAGATAAAAAGCGAGAGGGATTAATCCAAAGCAAAGTCACACCTGAAAAGGCGCCGCTTTTGCGGACGAAAACGACGGAATGGAGGAACGAACGGTCACCTCCGCCCCAACCCAACCCCAAACGGGTGGGGGGTGCCTCCTCTGTGATTTCCCCGGCGGCGAGGCGAGCTCCTCACGCCATTGCGGATGCCCTGCGACAACGGCGGGGAGGGAGGGTGGCAGTCCCACCTGCCAGCGCCGGAGAGCGGCCGATCGGGGCCGCGTGTCCGTTCGAGCAGTAGCAGCCCCTTGCCCGTGCCGACCGCCGCCACCACGAAGCAGCACACACTACCAAGTACCAATGCCGCTCCGCGCGAGGGCAAGGCGAGGGGAGGCGAGAGTGGAGACCAGGCAAGCAAGGCGAGGGTAGAGTTAGGGGGAAGAGGCTGAGGTATCTCAACAGTCTCTCTAGTTCGCAATGGCGCGCACACGGAAAGGAGTTTTGGAGTTTAGGGGCGAGAGAGAGAGAACAGAAGAAGTGTAGGGGAAGAAGTGTAGGGGGAGGTGGGGGGAGTGGCAGAGCACGTGAAGGCTCATTAATGGGCCGCGACACCCGCATCCAGATAGGATTTTGGTCAAATTTAACACTGTTTATCATATGAATATCAAATTTACCTTTTGAATTACCGTAATTTTATTTTTAACCATCTCTCTTAGCTCGTGAGAGTGACGCGTGTGCAGTAGTGTGGTCCGAAAGCACAGGTATCAAATCGTGCGATCGAGGAGCGCAGGTCGCAAATCGTGTGGTCGAGGAGCGCAGGGCAGCGAGATCATGCGGTCCCGGACCGCACAATTTGTACTGTAGCATCATGCGGTTTGGGACCGCACGATTTCGGCGAGTCGTGTGGTCCAGAACCGCATGATTCGAGCGCCGTCCTATCGCCCCATCGAAAGCCACCGACCGCGTCTGCTTTTCCCTTTTTTTGCATGAGCTGGTGGCACGCGCCGGAAGCTGCATGCATTGTATGGTGCCCCCCACCTGTGGTGTCTCTTGTACGCTTGCTTAGTCACGCGATAAAATGGTTTGGACGGCATGCGTTTGGCGATTCGCAGCAAAGAGTGGCCTTGTTTGTGGTTAGAGCCTGGACAGAGCGAGAGAGGGAATGAAGGGAAGGGAAAAAAAGGAGTGTAAACATAGAATTTTGAGCTATTTTCATTTGAAATTAGAAGTTTTTGCAATTGCGAAAGTTGTAGATCGCCAAGTGAGCTTCAAGAAAAGGTCATTATTGTCCATGTGCGACTATAATTTTATTGAAGTGATTAGCGCGTAATTAGCCAAAATGTCATTTATGAATGTTACTGTATGTCAATCTTTGATAAAATGTTTGTTTCTGCGAAACCTTTCATATATGAAGCATGGTGTATTATAGTGTACAAAACATGTTGTAGTTGTTTTTTGTAAACACATTTAGTTGTACTATTGCAGTCACTGCAGGTTGTGTAAGCGTTAAAAATTAAGTATTTATGTGGGAGTATTTGTTGGTGATAACAAGAGTAGTCAGATTAGAAATAAGAATGTCACAGTTAGTAGGATTAGGAAAAAAGTGGACACTATGTCGGGTGCTAAAAATAAATTGCAAATAAATTTTCATGAGTAAAATAAAATTAGAACACAAAAATTATAATTTAATTTCTATACAAATTCGAAAGTAAGTTCTGTAAATAATAGAATTAAACATAAAACTAAAAAACTTGGTAATTTGATTCATATAAGAATTCATAAGTAAAAAATAAAGAAAAATTAGTAATTGAATTTTTGCATTAATTCCAACAAAAATAATATAGATTAGGAGTGAAAATAAAAGAAAATTTGTAATCTAATTTTTCATACAAATTCCGAAGTAAGATCTGTAAATAAGAGAATTGAAAATAAAATTACATTAAAGTAGTAATTTGATTTATATAAGAATTTGTAAGTAAAATTCATAAATAAATAAAATTTAGAATTACAAATAAAAAATTACTAATCAAATTTGTAGGTGACAGGAAGAACAACTAAATTAACATGTAAATCTTATAGTGCGGAAGCGACTGTATGATGGTATGCTTATTGCATGTTGTATACTAGGAGGGTTCAGTATGTACTTATGTTAGATACGCCATGGGTAACATCGAAGACTTATTCGTGTTCTGCGGGAGTGGTTTCGTATGCGACGGGCCGTGCAGGGCAGACTTGCCAAATTGTGACCGAACCGTGATCCGGGCACCCAGCCTGAACGCCATGAGCCTGTCTAAGCTACGGAGGTGCGTGCATTCCGTATTCGATAGGGGCACCGCAAGGAAGAAGTTACGGATAGAGGCGGTATATGCCTCAGTGGTAGGTGCTGCTAGGGAGACCATGTGGCAACTTCTGAAGGTGACCAATGACACTTCATGGGCCAACTACATGGAGGTCATGTGCAACCCTGCCGCAGCGATATATGCCAGGCCAATGGTATATGTTCACTTCATGGAGAGGGTAGAATCCTTCGCCATGGGTGGTTCTGGTGGCACTGGTGGAGATGAAGTGCCTAGGTTAGTCTCTGGCAGTCATGAAGACACTGGTACAAGAGACGATGTCGGCAAGGAAGTGGGTGATAGAGACCTCAAAAGGCGTGTGGAGAATTTTTAGCTGAATGAAGGTGTGGAGAGGTGGTGGGCTGCCCGTGTTGATTATCACGAATACCTTGCAGACTAGGTGAAAAAAGTTGACAACAAGAAGGAGGATGTGGAAAACAACAGTTCTAGAGAGGACGAAGATGGCAAAACTACAATGGAGGTGTGTTAGGTGGTGTTGTGATGACCGACGTTGCGTACGTCTCGTCCAGAGTGGATGACATCGCAGCGGCATCTCTAGTTCTGCCACAGGCAAAGGAGGCGGAGTGGGGGTTCAACGAGGGCACTCTCATTTTAGGGTAGTGCTTACCTAACAATAGTGTTGCCTTGCAGTCTATTGCTAGATATGCCATCAACATTAGCCGGACGTATCGGGTGCACATGTCCAACACAGACACCTACATCGTCAAGTGTGTCGACGGGTCCTATCCTAGCAAGGTCCGTGCACAGTGGTTCAGGGACGCTACCATGGACTTCCAAATAACGGTGCTGAAGAATCACAAGTGCAAGCTTGCAGCGCCACTACATAGGCACCGCAACATCATGTTGTCGTATGTTGTGCACCTGATAAGCTAGATCGTGGTGGCAGATGTGTATGTTTCTCTGAAGTTTCTGTTGGCAGATGTAGCAAATATGGTGGGGGTTCAAAGTCAGCTACAAGAAGGTCTAGCAGGCAAAACGGAAGATGTTACAGCGTATGTTCGGGACGTACGAGGCGGTGTACAACCTGGTCCCAAGAATGCTGCATCAAATCACGGAATCAAACCCAGGTATATACATTAACAGGAAGGAGCGGGTTCATTCCACGCAGGGTCTGAATTATTTTGTTCTTGACAGAGTGTTTTGGGCTTTCTGTCAAGCGATAGAAGGGTTCAGGTAGTACCGTCCAGTGCTGATGATGGACAAGACCTTCCTATCTGGCAAGTATAAGGGTATGATCCTCACTGCAGTTGCAGCTGACACGAATGACCAGTTACTCCTCATGGCCTTTGCAATTATGGAGAATGAGAACACCGATAGTTGGCTGTGGTTTCTGGCCAATGTGAAGCAGGCCGTGGTGCAAGATCTGCTAGATGTGTGTGTCATCTTGGACCGCAATGCAAGTTTGTTGTCTGCGTTGTGCATGATGTAGAACGGGATGCAGGCCCCCTTCCAGTGGAATGATATGAGGAACCGTTGGTTCTTGAGGCATCTCACGACGAACTTCCACAGAAAGTTCTGTAGCAAGGACCTAATGAAGAAGTTCAAGAGGCTTTGTTTGCAGAACCAAAAGCAGAAGTTCGAGGCCTTGTGGAGGTAGCTTGATTAGGAGACTGGCAAGCTTGTACAACATCCCAATAAGGCTGAAGCCGGGGATGTGGAGGGAGGCTCCACGAGAGTTGGGGAGTTTATGCAATGGGTTCAATCCAACACACCTGACTTGGAGATGTGGTCTCTACTACACAACACCGGTGAAGTAAGGTATGGAATCATGATAACTAACATGTCCGAGGTGTACAACGATGTCTTGAAGGACGTCAGATCCCTGCCGATCACAGTAGTCATGGAGGAGAGTTGGAACTGTTTTGTTGGGTACTTTGTCAATAGAGCCATGATGGCGAAGGCAAACATTTCTCTAAGGTGATGTAGGCATACATGACAAGAAGATCAAGAAGGCTCATTCCCACATTGCTCGTCTCATAGATGGTATAAGGAAGAAGTTCGAGATCTGCCTCAGGCAGAAGTACATGATGGGTCTTACTAGAGGGGATCACAAGCAATTCTGCACGATTGCTAAGAAAGCATCCTGCACTTGCAACAAGCCACAGCTTCTACACAAGCCATGCTCCTATGTGTACGCGGCATGTACGGTATGGCGCCAGGCGTCGACACATTACATTTCAAAATACCACGACATGCAGCACCTGTATCAAACTGGGAGTATGGAGTTCCATTCGTACGGGGTGGACATGCACTAAACGGACCTATGGGTAGGGCAGGTGAAGTGGGTGCCGAACGATGCACTCAAGCACGTCGAACCTGGAAGACGTCATGGCCATCGCATCCGCAACAACATGGATGACAGCTAGTGTGGGGAACGGGTTCAGTGCCCCAAGTGTAGACTCTGCAAGACGATTGTGCACTCCTTCCGCCACTACCCAAATAGGTCGACGTCAAGCAACACTCTGTAGCAATTAGCACGTAGTTCTGCTACGATGATTGTAGGTTCCATGTTTTTGTGCGTTGCAATGCGCTCCAGTCATATGCTATCGTGGTGCTTCAATTTGTGAGGGGCTTTGTTGTGTACATTTTCTTTATATCATGCATATTAGCTTGCAACCTTTATACTGTGGAATAAATCTGAAAGAGAACAATATACAATCTAACTCTATACCAGAGCTTCCTTCACCACGTGGGGATGGACAAGAGATAGAAGAAGCAATGGGACAAGATGATGAAGCAATAGGAGGAGACCCGCGACCAAGCAAGGTTTGCTGCAGCCCGTGATGAACAAGTAAGGGCTGCTGCGGCCCGGACTGAACAAGTGGAGCTTGCCAAGAGGTCACACCCCCAATGATGCCCCTCGTAAGAACATGTCTGTCTTGAACGTTCCAACCAAAAGTTCACCACAACACCCACCCGAGGGGGAGACGTTGCCCCTTTGTTAGTGTAGGGACCAATGCAAATTCTTCAAGTCTAAGTAGTGGCTCAGCCTGGGCATTTCCCTCTTTTCCTCATGCTCCCTGTGACTATTCTGACCACCGTCTGGACACAATCAACTATCGACAGCTAGTAAGGACCACTTATAGTGTCCCCCCTACTATTTCCCATTCAAAGTATGAAATAACAACCTTTCCCGTCTATCCATAGTTCCTGAAACCGCTATGTGGCTACCGTAAGTGGATCGACCTAGAAATCCACCCACATGACCAGTGGACTCTTGACTACGAGGAGTGAAATGCCAAAAGGGCCTACGAGATCCGGGAGGAGGAGCACCGCAACGACGAGCAAACCGAGCGTATACGTCGAGAGATAAAAGCTCGTCCCGAGGTGTGCACGCACAGGGAGCACGAGAAAAAGAGGGAAATGACGGCCAAGGCCAAAGAGGTAGCCGAGAATTTCAATGCCGAGCTCACAAAGAAGGGAAAATGACCTCGGTCTACGCAGTAGGTCAGGCCATTCTGCACTAGTCCCCTGAATGTCAAATTTATTTCCATGCCAAAATGCACATATGTATAATACAAGTACTTCGGTTTGTTGCATTGTGTACAATGTTGTTTCTTATGCACGTAACCAACTCCTATACGCTGAGTTATTCCTAGGTGTATTATAAAGTCAATTTTAATTTGTGCCATCTTTTCGCATTTATTTCTTCATGTGCTCAATATCACTTACCTTCGTACTTACCAATTGTTTCTATCCTCCTCACAAAATTTTTCATGAAATTTCTTGCACTATAGTAATATACGACGATCATAAAATGATAGTGCAAATCTAACATATTTTGTACCATTCACAATGTATAAAAATCACAAACGGATCAATTGTTATATCGCATTATTACTTACATTCATCCCCAATCCTCCCTACAAAATTCTTCCAAAAATTTCTCGCTTTGCAATGACATACGATGATCATAATATGTTATTTCCAGTGTAACAGATTTCATACTATTGAGAATCTATGAAAATCGCAAACATATCAATCTACCTGCATTGTCTGCCCCTTTTATTTCGAAAAACTAATAATCTATAAATAAGATTTGCTACATGTATTATCTACAAAAATTACACAACCAACTACACTGCGTAAGGAGTTTTCAAAATATTTGCACCTCGTTTTCTATGTTACAAAATTTATGCAGAATCTACACATAAATATATTACGAACGAAAATTCATAATGTCTATAATTACAAAAAAGTTACACAAGTAAACAAGGCTCCACATAAAAAACATAATTTTTAAACCTCAGTTTCTATATCTAAAAATTGTTACAAAAAACATTTTGAATATATTTACATAAATAAATAGAAAATTTGCATTTATTTATGGGCAGCAACATTTTTTTGTGTACTGTAGCATCGCCAGAATCATGCGGTCAGGGGCCGCATGACTCGTCGAAATCATGCGGTCCCCGGCCGCATGTCTCGCCAAATCATGCGGCCGCAGACCGCATGATGCTACAGTGCCAAGTGGTGCGGTCTGAGACCGCATGATATTGTTGTCCCACGCTCCTAGTCTACACGATTTGAGTGCCATGCTGCTGGTCCGCACCATTGCACATGCGTTGCCTCGCAGGAGACCTGCGGTCGCGAGGGGGCCAGAATTGGAATTACGTGCGTTCGGGGGCTATATTTGGTATTTCTGCGCCCAACAGGGCCAAAAATGCCCAAATCTCTTCAGTCTAGTGCTGCACTCCTCACTATGTCTACGCTACAAACAGTTTAGTTTTTGATTTCTTAATTTTATTAATTTTTTCTTTTTTGTTTTATTTCTTTGTATTATTCGTAATGATATAACATTTTTCTATTTTTAAATTTAATTGTTAAACAAGCTAACAATCGTTATAATGCATTTTTAGCTGCTACAATGCAAAAAAGCGAGAAGCTATAGCTTATAAACTCTATGCTACCCCTCACCACTTGTATTGTTACCCTTCACCACCGCTATGCTACTACATTCACGTTGCTTTGCTTATCAGTCTCATGTATAGACACACCCCTCACCGCACTCCCAACTTCTGTTAAAGAAGGTAGAAACTAATATGAATACCTAGTTTATCAAAACAGCTTCTCCACTCCTCTCGCTTCCGTCTCGCTTCGAGGACAAGTTAGGGGGGTCATGGGTGCATCACATACCCTATTTCTTTCGCTCCCATCTTGCGCATGTATCTCTCACTGACTTTTGCACTACTCACTCCTTCTTCTAAAAGCCACTTCTTTCAGCTGCTACTATTTTTTAGCATGACTAATCCAACAGTAATGGCAGCAAGAATCAGTGTCATAGGCATAGCCTGAGCGAAAAGATTAATAGAGCAAGCCACGTGATCAAGTCTCAATGTGGTCAAAAGCCATAGGAAGCCATTTGTGGTTGAAATCCATCAGGAAATACCCATGGTCGAACTCATCAGGAAATATGCGGGGCCAAAATCCATCGAAAAATGCTCATGGTCGAACTCATCATGGTTGAAACCATCAGAAGCACTTAGTGGTTGAAAATCACTACGGTCAAGCCCATCGGGAAATATCCGAGGACGGAAATCACCGTGGTCGAACTCATCAGGAAATATCCAAGGACAAAATCCATCATGGTCGAAACCCATTGGGAAACATCTGAGGACAAAATCCATCATTGTCGAAACGCATTGAGAAACATCTGAGGAGGGAAGTCACCGTGGTCGAACTCGTCAAAAGGCATCCAAGGTCGAAAGTCACCATGATCGAAACTCGTCGAGGCGTGTCCATGGTTGAACATCACCATGGTCGAAACCATCGGAAGATGCCCATGGTTGAAACCCATCATGGTCAAAATCCATCAGCGGACACCCAAGGTTGAAACCCACTGTGGAAATATCTAGGGACGGAAGTCACTATGGTCAAACTTGTCAGAAGACATCCGAGGTCGAAAGTCACCATGGTCGAAACCCATCGAGGTGTGTTTGTGGTCGAACGCCACCATGGTCGAAACCATCGGAAGATGCCTATGTCGAAACCCATCGTGGTCGAAACCATCAGAAGCGCTTAGTGGTTGAAAAATCACCGCGGTCGAACTCGTCAGAAAATATCCGGGGTCAAACTCATCAGGAGATATCCGAGGTCAAAAGCTACCGTGGTCGAACTCATCGTGGTCGAACGCATCAGGGAATATCCAAGGACAGAAGTCATCATGGTCGAACGTATCAGGAAACATCCGAGCATGGGAGTCACCGTGGTTGAACTCATCATGGTCGAACACATCGGGAAACATCCGAGGACGGGAGTCACCATGGTTGAACTCATCGTGATCGAACACATCGGAAAACATCCGAGGACGGGAGTCACCGTGGTCGAACTCATCGTAAGATTATTATAGCAATCGATGGAGGGGAGCACTCATTGGAGTACTGGAGCCATCGACCTCTGATCGCGGTCGCAAGGCATACTCGTAAAAGTACTATAGCTCAAGATCGAGCAGAGCACTCGTGGAGCACCTGATCGTAGGGAGTACTCATTAGAGTACTAAAATGTCGCGACTAAAGAAGTACGAGTGCAATGAGTTGTCGGAAATGTCTGACTTTGGGAAGTGGTTGAAGGCGTCCATCTTTGGAAGCGGTCGGAGACACTCAACTCTGGGAAGTGATCGGAAGCGCTCGACTCTGAGAAATGATCGAAGGCTCATGACTTTAACTAGCGGTCAGAGATGCTTGACTTTGGCCAGCGACCGGGGGGCACGGCTTTGGCCGACGGTCGGAGGTGCTTGATTCCAGCCAGCGATCGCAGATGGCTGATGGTCGTAAGTGTTCGCATCCTTGTAGGCGATTGAATGCACTCGAGCTCGGCCAGTAATCGGGGGGTGCACGGCTTCAGTCGACGGTCAGAGACGCCAGGCTTCGAAAGCGATCAGAGGCACACGACTTTGGAAGCGATCGGGGCGCTCGACTATGAACAGAGGTCAGGAACGCCCACCTTTGGAAAGCGATCGGGGACTTCGGCTTCTCAAGCGATCGGAGGCACTGACTTTGGCTAGCGATCGGGGGCTCGAGACTTTGAACAATGGTCAGAGATGCCTGACTTTGGCCGTGTCTGCGTCTGCGGTCCTTCTACATGAACCTCTCCTCTCGTGAACGTCCGTCCTTCTCCTTCTATACCTTTTGTCCTTCCTCCCCTTGGTGAGCGGATGTGCTTCCCCTTTTATAGGCGTGGGCGAGGGCTGTAGGCATCGTACATGGCTCCCACGTAGTGCCGATCATGCCATTTAAAATTGAGATAAGTTTCATGATCGACTCCAGATTAGTTACCTTCCAGGACTCTGCTTTCATATCGGAGATTTTGTTAAGCGTTATCTCCAACCGGATGATGGTACGGTGCGACCATGCCTTGTTGTTGATGATCTGCAACCGCGATTGAACTGCACAACGTGGTTGAACCGATTTGATCAACGCAACATGGTCAACACACGTGATCGCAACCAAAGCTCGGTGCCCCTAAGTGACCGACAATGTGGTCGTACCAGTCTGATCGATGCAACATGGTCGTAACGGCTAGTCAACAAAACGTGGCCATAGATCGGAGAACGTGCTCAACACACGTGGTCGCAAAATGTGGTCGTATCAGTATGATCGTCACAGCAACACGGTTGACACAACGTGGTCGATGACCCACGAACTTGGGGTGATCTTGGCACGTATGTTTCCTGATCGGCCCTGGACTCACAGCCATATGAGGCACAATGCGTCGACCGTGCACCGACAGCTTGGGGACCAGGTCGCATGTCGTTTCATGACCTAGACTTAAGCAATTTGAATCTTGGATAGCATGTGCACATATCGAAGCTTCTTTCCCAAATATACACCTTGGTACTTGTTTTAACTTAAAAATATTTGTACAAAAACTCATCAAACAAAGAGATCTTATGGGTAAAGCTGGGCAGTTCTGCAGAGTCATGATTGATAGTATTCGAATACACTATGCTTCCGGTAAATAAAACTATGTTTAATGGATGAATCCAACAACAAAGTATAATTAGGTTTGGAATTGGTTAAGGATGGTAATCAAGTTGTTAAAACCCCAATTTTCTTAAGAAGATTGTGATTTTATGTTTAAAATGTTTACACCTATCCCTTAGAAATCCCTGCATGTAATAAAATAGCATTCCCCTATACGACTTGTTGAGTTCGGTGGTTTGTACTCATACTTGCTAAAAACATTGACAAAAGTACGTGGTGAGAAAATGAGGAAGTCTATGAGGACAACGTGGAAGAATACTATGAAGTAAATGATGTTTGGAATTAGGGTTGTTCTTCGCTCAGACACGTCTGCAATGTTCTTTTGTAATGTATTGTATCTAAGGGCCGCACGCCCCACTGTAAGACCCGACTGATAAGCCGTTATCCTATAATAAAGTTGACTTTTGTATTTGAGCTTGTGATGGCAATGATGTACACTTAACTATAGTACTTTGTACTTGAACAATTCTAGATAGTTGTGAGAGAAATACAATGCCCCTAGAAATGGGGGCAGTGGCGGAGATAAGGGGGGCTGGAGGGGGCCCGGCACCCCCAACCTTTTACTAATCCTCTATTATGTAGTTAATTACATGTGTTTAATTAGTGGTTTGGTCCCTCCCAATTTAGCCCAAATGTAAAGTATATTTAAAGCCCAGTCATATGCAGCACAAATCCTCTTTGTTTTCTTTCTTGTTTTAGCTTTGTATCTACTGATCTTTGTAAATGCGGGTTACAAGGTGGTGCGTACCGTGATCTGTAGGATATGCATGTTTATGTTCTTAATCTTAGGATGATTAATGCAGGCTGGTGAGTTGACTAGAAGCTGTTGTAGCTAGTCATAGGTGTGATTGAAGATCACTTAAACACTACTAGCTGGTGGAGTACATAACGCTAGGAACCTTTAATTAAAAGCCAAGAAAATGTTTTGGCCGAATTTCTACGGCAATACAATGGACATGTTCTCGTGGATTTATTTTTTTGATTTCTTCGAAAATCAAAATAAATAGAGTGTTTTTTAAAAGCAGTTTTTTAAATGACTTCTCGAGTCTAAAAATATATGAGCCGTCCACGTCAATATATTTACCATTCACTGTGGTATCAAAAAATGTAAACAAAAACCATAAGTACACACTTCAGTAGTTGCTCTCACATCACATCTAGAGACCCTGTTTTAATCGGCTTAGACCCTGTTTTAGTCGTATAAGTTTAAGTTAATAGAGATGTAGTTTTCTTTGCATTGTAATTTGCGAAACATATTACTCTGATATGTGACTATTGGATCGGTAACTCCGGCATGGTTCATGGTTCTACTCTACTTGTTGTCCATATTGCCCCCTCTATATCCAATTCATGGCTCCGCCACTGAATGGGGGCGTTACATAAAGGGTATACTGCCCTTGCCTTGAAACATCAGCACCTCCTGCCTGCATCAAACGTCCACCGCAATAAATCTGGTCTGGGACAACCTGTTGGCGTATGTGGTTACGAGCTGCAGCTGTGCGCTGTCCAGCCTCTCCAAATACGGCAAGAATGCTGGCCCGAGCTTCAGGTATGTATCCACCAAGCAAAGCACAACAGCCTGCAATGCAGCAGAGAATAAGCAGATTGTAGCAAGCAGGGCTTAATTCATGGGCAATTCTCGACCAAATATGATTTGGAAAGTTCATGCTGCATGCAGGAGTTTTTGAGGTCTTTGCCTGCTTCATGCTAGTCTCTTGAGTGTGTTTTTTTCTTAGTGGATTCATGCACAGATATAGAAAAGGCAGGATCAGGATTCAGGATGCACAAATGGCTGTCTCCAAGGCTCAATGAAATGCAGAGGGTACAGAGCTTTGATGTCGACTGGATCCAAATAAAGGTACTCACGAACTGAGCTGTGATCAATTAAGAGGAATATGGCCCAGATAACTGGAGGGGACAGCCCAAATATATATCAATGAAATGCTACTGAATTTCTGAACAAATTGAGTTGTGCTACTGGGAGACGCTCAACACGTCACATTGTAGCCGTAGTCTTATGCAAAATTTAGCCAATACAGCTCAACATGGGCCTTACCCATAGAACTATTCACACAATAGCACTCTAGAAACCTTTTTCTTCAAATTTAGCTGCCAGACATCTGTTTTTACAAATCTAGTCTCCTCCTTGGACGTACTGAGCTCGGTAGGACGCCGGCCAGCCACACACATCGCATTTAATGCCCTCCGTTTAATTAGTGTGTATATTTAATTAGTGTTGATCGCATTTAATTAGTGCTAATCACATTTAATTAGTGCTATTCATGAAAATTAATGGCCATTAATGCCTTGCTGAGGTTGGGGAGCTCGGCAGAAGTCTGCTGCCGAGCAACTGTGGTTCGGTAGGTGCTGCCGAACTCTTATAACGTGGCAGGTGACACGTGTCGCCTGCAGCAGTTGCCGAGCTAAGGGAGGGGGCTAGATTTGCAAAAACAGGCAATGGAGGCCAAATTTGAAGAAAAAACTTGCTACAGTGCTATTTGTGTGAACAGTTCTTATCCATTGACCTTTCCTTGAACAAATGAGGTTTGAAAAAATTCTGAGGCCTGGACAATTGAAAGATGAACCGGGAATTCATGCTGATTTTTTAATTTCTGACTATTCCCATGGCTTTTTGCCATCAGGAATTTTAGGGATGAAAGAATTAGAGCAAGGTTTCTAAGAAAATAGAGGATGCTCTCTTTTTTTTTTTTGACAATGAATAGAGGATGCTCTTAAACACAATCTATAATAAGGAAGTGGGAATGGATGAACCTTGCGAACATATGGCCTATGGTTTTCGAAGGCATCCAACAGTGCAGGAACAAATGTTGACAAATGAGTCATGAGGTCGTCCTGTGACAATCGAATCACAAGCTGCAAAAAGAAAAGCAATAAGGGAAAGAAAAGTTAGCTGTATGCAGGTCAAAGAAAACCTAGGAGTCATAAATGTGCAGATAATAAAATGGAGAAGATTAAACATGAGCTCATTCACAATATCATCTGACGGATTAGGCTGGCACAACTACTGATGTTAACACTGAACTCGGGCCATGTGACCACACACAATATCGACACACATCAACTGAAACACAGAGGGATGATTACCTTGCTCAAACTATTGATGCTGATAATAAGAATTTTCTCATCATGGCAGGCCAACTGAGAAGCAATTGCCTGTATATTTAGATGAGAAACATAAATACCAACAGCTGCGAACAAAGAAAAAAAAACAAAAGGAACAGCAACAAGTGAAAAAAAAAACAAAAAGGAACAGCAACAAGTTGTCCAAGGCGTCCATCAATTCCAGTCCAAAGAGTATCCATAAGACCAACAACATATGAAACAAGCTTACCCCAAGGCATCTCAATGGATCAAATTGAGTAACCACAGTTGTCAAGCAGATATGGGCCTGATTTACAACCTGCAATGAAAACGACATTAAGGCTTGAGAGCGCAACTTTATGGTTGCATCAGAAAATGCAAACCGAAAAGAACACCACCAGTGTAGTAGTACCTTCAACGCAGCATCTTTGGTTGCATGCAGCAATTTAACTATAAGAGTCTCGATGCAATTTTCCATTGCCTTTCTCTGGAATACATGGCCATAGCAGAGGTCATTTTCATGGAAGGTGACATTAAATGAGTACTCACTGTTAAGTTCAGAAACACTTACTTGCTTTTCAAGAATTTCAACCAGTAGAGAAAGCGCAAGCTCTCTGGTGGATTCATCTGGGTCATCAAGCATCTCAAGAACAGAAGAGGACATCTGGTGTAAATTCTGAAAAAGGAGCAAGTATAAGGTGACGTCGCCTGCAACAAACCTTACCTGAGGAGAAGAATGCTCCTTAAAGATCAAAATAAGGTTATACAAACCTAACCTTGATTGACACAGAGTGACCATTTGTCTCAGGAACTTCGTCCATTTGATTCACTGCATCCTGTTTATAAAAAATGATATATGTTACCTAACTACATAAAAGAATCCACAGACGACTCACCTGTAGCAGAAATGGGAACAAGCTAAAAAACAATGATCAAACAAAACATCAAGCAGGTCAGCCAAATAGTTAGAAACCTGATGATACGTCTGGGAAATGCTTGGCCCGTGATCCTGACAGTCATTCACCATGACATCCTTATTTCTGATAGCTATCCCCAGTATGCTCACATTTGGCACGTCAAATCTCTTCATGTTGCTGCCCTCCTTGTTTGGACTCTCAACTGTGTCCTCTGATATCACACTATAATCAGATCTTCTAGTGAGACCACTCCTTGACCTTCTAGTATTAACCTTTTTGTCCATCATTTCAGCTTTGTGACCATAAGCTTCAGTACTAGATTCAGATTCAATCTTCCTAGTACAGCGCTCATGAACTTCCAAAGAAACAGTTGGTAAACACTGGAGTGCAGAATTAAATACATCATCAGATTTAACATAGTTAGATCGATCTGCGGATTCTGCAGTATGCTGCTTGGGTTTAATTTGCTTTCCGACGAAATCTTTAGCATAAGGTTGATCTGTAGCAGCAAAGGGATCAAAAGATGGCACCTTTTGTCTCTGTCTCCTTTGCTGCAAGAACTCTTCCAAGTCACCCTCTAACGTAGGAATTAACTGCTTCATTGACCGTCTAAGTCGCTTTTGTTCTTCCATTGACAAGCTAACTAAAAAGCTTAACATGGATTCAGGATCATAATGAGAATAGATCGATGAGAAACCAATTACTGCAACCTCTTTTACTTTGTTGTTTTTATCCTTAAACAAAAGAGCTAGCTTTCCAAGCCATGGCTTAAGGAAACTGCTGCTAGAATAGCTGTCAGAATTGACTGTGCATTTTACAAAAGAGGCACTTGCAAACTCAAGAACTGCCAGTCTTGACTTGGGAGATTTCTGCTCATCTAGTGAACGGAGTAGAGAAGGTAAGAGAGAATCAATGGAATAGCTTTCACCTGCAAGTTTCAAAATTGCTAAGCATTGCTGCTTGATTGATTCCTTTGGATCATTTAACTGAGAGAAAACGTGGGGAAGCGTCTTGTCCAGATAATGTTCGAATGGCTTCTTGAAAAATGGCATGATCTCAGCAAGTGATGAGAGAGCAGCCTGTGCCACTTTGTGATGAGGATCATCCAAGTACCGACTAACAAGCCTCATAACCTTCTCAAAATTTTGTCCAACTTCCTGAATGCCTTTTGGTCCACGCTCTAGCAAAGACTGCCGTAAGAAATTGAATGCATATACCTTCATCATCCAATCCGACCTCGGGTCAAGACCTAAAGAAAATGCCTCTGTGAGAGATGAGGGCACATCCATGTTATTAGCCATTTCACCCAAAATGAGTTGCTTGTCATCTAAATCACTTCTGGTACTGGCATAAAACCAATTTGTCATCTGCTTACTCAAGAGAGGTCGCCGGAAGTTAGGAGTGTAATTATTCCGTGGTTCCTTACGAACAACACCCTTATTAGGAGTGCTGACACAGTGCTTCTCCACCTGCTGGGTCTCTAGTTTTCCACCTGAGATGCCATCAGAGCTTACTTTAACAGGGCCTTGCTTTAGCAAGTTTCCTGATTCTTTCAAACTAACGGAAGGTGACAGGGTCGACATGTCAGAAGGATCCCCTGATGCTTGAACTTGCTGAGAAGTTATCTCTTCAATATTTGGCCTGCACTCAGCCTTGTCTTGAACAATTGTTACAACAGTAGCTTCAGACAATGAAATTTCTGAAGTTGGTTCTGGTGCAAATGGAGTGCAGAGGGCAGATCACAAACTGATGATTTGACACCTGTATTGTTGTCTGGATTCAACAACTTGGTCAATATAGCCCAATCTTGCCAATCGAGAAAAAAAACAAGGTATTTTTTCCATGACATATACCTGAATCACATTCATCAGGGTCTTTGTCTGGAGTCTGGACTTCGTTCTTCTAATGTGCTCCTCTCTTCAAATGAACTTCCAATAGCTGAAGTTTCATCTTTACTGTATTCAGCCGGACTTTTAGAGGCCATATCATCATGTTGAAGGGATGTTTTCACCTGTACTGATTGCATGTCTCCAGAAGAAAATGATGTACCGGAATCAACCTTGACAACTTTGTCCATTGCAGTTGGAACACAAGGACTAGATTGAGGTTGCCCTAATTTAAGCCTTTCTAACGGAGAAAGGTGCTTTTGATGTGTCTCGGCATCTTCATCATTTATCATCTGCAAAATTTAACAAAATAAGGTTAAATTATATGATAAATTAGGCAAATATGTCAAATAAATTTGAGGATATACTTTCTGCCTGGATGGTTCAAATGATGAGAACAGCTGATGCGAGCGATCAGGCCAAATCCTTGAGAATATCCTGTAGCATGCTCTAGCACTCGATCGAACCTTCAAATTGGAAAAGTCGCTTAAAGCTATGACCAAATCACCCAGCAGAATAGTTTCGAAAAGGGCATCCACAACAAGTACACAGCTTGAAGTGCAATGCAATTTACAAAATAGAAGTGCTAGGCGAAATCTAGGAACCATTTGATCAAAAGTTAAAAGGAACTGCACTAACAACTTCAGAACCATCTTATGTTGTGGAAAAGAAATTCAGAACCATGTTCCAGATTACCAACAAAGTTTAAACTGACAAAAGCCCTAACTTGAGGACGGAATCTTTTCTTATAGAGTGACCCAAGATTTGTAGCTTACATGATACCAATATGCCTTTCATACTAATCAACAAAGATCAATGGAGCCATGTAAATACCTCACTAGTTGCATCAGCTATGCAACACTTTATGAGGTCTTCATATAGAGCAGCTGATCTCTGTATTTCTGGAGTATCAACCCAGTACTCTAGCATCAGTATTGCATACTCACAGCACCTACAGCAGGAACACCTTTTTAAGCATTCATCCAGGATTATGGATATACCATATCGGTGCTTTTCTCTTACCTGGCACGAAGAGCTGCACTTCTATCATTCTTTGCAAATTCAATAATTCTTGGTAGAATACGAGCTACTTTGCAATTCCGCAGCATCTGTACAGAGATAATGGGCATCAAACTAGATGAAATCAAATGGCCAAAGAAAGCACTTCGGTATGCACCTCTTTTATACAGTTATCAGCTGACTCAGCAATTACAAGAATGGTGATTACAACATTCTTAAGGAGGACCTACAGATATAAAGACGATAAAAAAGGTCAGTTTAGATATATCCAGACTGGTACTAATAGTTGCCAACAGATGTAAGATGAATAGAAAAAGGAAAGCAACAGAATACCGGAATAAGCAGTTCCGCACATGGTTCAAAGTCACGTAGTAGCTCTTTTGAAAGGAAATTTAGCAAATGGCATGCCTACAAATATCCAAAAGGAAAAAATGTGGTTCAATGAGTGTCCAAACAAATGATACAGAATGGCCATTCAGTTCCATAGGGTCATAGACAATTACATATAATATCTGTTTTCGGGTCACACTACTTCGCTATGGTACTTATGGCAACTATATTGATTTGAAGTACATACAAGCAACATTCTCTTCTCCCAAATAGTGAAAAAAGTCTCATTATTACAAATATGAAAACAGAAATGGCCAAACCTGTTTTACAACACTCGATCTCCTATCCAGAAGCTGAGTTATAAGAGTGGTCACGAGTTGCTTTAGGAGCATGGGGAAGGCTGAATAATCCGCAGCACCTGTAATAGAAGAAAAGGCTCTCAGAAGTATTCTTTCACTAACCTAATTGATAAGTTTAAATGTTTAATGTGTATCGTAAAGCCAACAGAAATGAGCAGGAATTAACGACCTCCCAGAACTAAGCCTTCCACTCTTTGCATTGCACTTATCCGGATTGACCACTCATTATCCTGCTGTAAAGTAGATGTTACTTTTTCTATTTCCCTTACTAGGTCCTTCTCAGAGAAGACCTTTATAGGTTCAACTGATTTTCTTGTAACATCTCCTTCTCCTGTACCAAATAAGGATGGAAAGATTGCATCCCAATAATGAGGAATAGCTATGGTAAGAAAAAAACTGTGAAGAAAGCATAACAGAAAAGGTAGAGTTTCAGGTTTCTTAAAAACAATTGCTTGTTCTTAGCCTGTTAAATAGCCAGTTAGTTGTTATTCCTTGCAGTAGTAATTAGGTTGATTGGCTGAAACCTGTTACCAGTGAAAACTGATCCAGTATCTACTGGCCAGTAAGAATCATCCAAAACTATCTAGCCAAGAATAGTTACCAGCAGGAACAGATCCATGGCCAACCAGCCTTAATAGTAAAATTCAATGTAGATCATTTTAAAACATACTCAGTCGGAAAGAGAGGGGTCTCTCTAGAAACTGCAAAAACAGTCTTTTAATTTTTGTTTCTAATATTTGTGTTAGTATTATTAAATGATGGCATGACTAATTGCACAAAGATTGAAGATCATTTACATTTCTCTAATGAACCAGCCAATTTATATACTTCAATGCAAATATGCAATCATGGCCATGTTGGTCAGTTAGCATCAATACTAATAAATTAACTGGTTTTGGAACACTTCTAGTGCCCTTTCAAGTATAAAAATTGCAGTATTAATGTAAAAAAATAGTTATTTGACAATTAATACTTGCGGAAAACCATGATAAGTTTGAAACCACTGTTTGAAACAGTAAGACTCTTTTTAGTGGTTTTTTATGGACTCAGGTTTCATAAAAACAAATTAATCTTAAATACACACTTTACACTTCTAGGTCTGAGTTACTGAGTGCTTGCTTCAAAATAAAGTGCAGAATACCTGCAAGAAGTGAGATATCTCTTGTGCTGGTCTTTTCTTTGGGACTTTTCCTTACTTGAATGGTATCAGAGGATTCGATTTCTATTGTCATACAATGACTGTGTTGGACATTTGATGTGCCGGAAGCTCTTTCTACATTTTCCATTCTTGCATTCATCTCCTTCATCTGCAACATCAGTACCCAAAGCACGAAGTGCACATATTAATTTTGAGCACATAATAACAATGCAAATTAATCATTTTTTAGAACTTACAACAAGTAATTGTTTCTGTTTTTCACAATAAATCTTGCATGTACAACCAGTAGCTGCCTTCAAAATTATGATGTATTATATATGCGCTCTTTTTCTTTACAAAGTGTTTTTTTAAATCTTAATGGCAGTAGAATGCGTAAACATTTTTACACCAAATAAATTGCATACCTAACTTATCCTAGTGTTGTGGGGATGGCCCCCACCGGTATCCATTCGGCCTACTGGGCTAAAAGGCCCCAATAAGGTATAAGGACATGTGTACCTTTGGAATAGTACCTCATCGTAGGGGTGTTGTTGTAATAAGACCTTATGGCCATGTATATATACTTCCTTAGATCAACAAGGGAGGGCATAGCTCATTTTCTCATACTCACTCTACTAGTCCCCTCTTCTACTGTTTGGTCTGTTGCCACAACAGTTGGCGTCATCCGTAGGGACGACGAGCAAGTGGCGACCTTGAGAAAAGCAATAGTGCCGAAGAAAGCAACATCAACGACCAAGTGAAAAAGGAGTATGGTGGCAGCGACTACTACAGCCGGTGTGCAAAGGCCTGTGATCGAAGGCCCGCCGGCCCCATGGCAGCAACACGTCGGCATCGTGGCCGGCAAGCGGTTCGCACTGACGTGGGAGGCCGGCTTTGACACTAGCGCTGGCGCGACCGTCAACCACGACAGCACGGCTGTCGACCACAACGCTCGCGCCACGGCTGTCGACCACGACGCTCGCGCCACGACTGTCGACCACAACGCCCGTGCCACGACCATCGACCGTGGCGCTCGCGCCACAGCCGTCGACCATGACGCCAATGTGGGCACGACCATGGACCTTGACATTCACACTGGCATATCCGTCGACCTAGGAGCTCGTGTCGACCCCACCAACTGCCATGCCTACCACATCAGCACGCCTACTGACTCGGGTGCCCAAGTTGTTTTCGCCAACAACCTTGTGCCAAGTGCCTCTGCGCCAGCAGGCCCCGCCGCACAAACGGCTCCATGGACATCTTGTTCGCCAATGCCTTCGACCAGATAGGCATCCTCCAGAGCAGGCTCCAGCCGTCGACTGTCCCACTCCAGGGTTTCGAGGGCCAACTATTGCGGGTCCTGGGCCAGGTGCATCTCCAGGTGTCTTTTGGCCAGTTCAACCAGGCGAGAAGCGAGGATATCACCTTCAACGTCATCGATCTCTCCTACTTGTACCATGCCATCCTGGGAAGAGCCACACTCAACACCTTCGGAGCAGTCCCACACCACAATTTCCTGTGCATGAAGCTGCTGGGTCTGCATGGCGTAATCACCGTATGCGGAGACCAAGACCTCGCACGCCAGATAGAGCTAGGCTCGCAAGGTCCCCTCCGCAAGGTGCACACTGTTAGCGAGACCCTCGCCACACTGACACCGTCATCACCATCAGCTCCAGGGTGGACGCCCAACCCAAGCCCGATGGCAACATCAAAAGGGCCCCCTCCATGACGTGTAGGGGTGCAAATGGAGCGGATATTTCCCGACCAACCGTCCGTCCGTTTTAATTCGGATACAATTCAGAGCAAATTTTCGGATACCCGAAGGTTTTGTCGGATACGGAAACAGATTCGGATATTTTTTGTCGGATACGAAAACGGATCCGGAACAAGCATTATCCGACGGATACGGAACTATCCGGATATTTTTCCTGATAGTTACCCGAATAGTTACCGGATAGTTACCAGATACGGAAACAGAGTCGGATACCTGGCCTCTCCGCTGGCCAGGTGGGATCTCTGACTCTTCTTGAAATGTAGCATCATTTATTTATATAAGATTGTTTATTTCGATGGCTGTTGCAACGTCGGTACACTCGTATTAGATCTCAGTTTGCTTAATCTGTCTCTGTCACCATGTGAAATTTGCTTTCGCACATTATTCGATTAAATATTCGTGACCGAAACTAACCGTATTCGGAGCGGCATGTATTCGCTCCGTATTCGTGACTGAGAATATCCGCATTCGTATTCGTATCCGGCACTATCCGTGTCCGACTCCGACAAAAAATATGGAAAAACATACAGGATGAGCAATATCCGTCCGTATCCGCTCTGTTTGCACCCCTAATGACGTGGACGTTTCGCGGCAAGTCTCCATTGGCGGGGTCCTTCCTCCGGAGACCGAGCAGGAACTCCTCCGAGTCCTTTGCGCCAACGCGGACATCTTCGCATGGTCGCCGGCCAACATTACAGGGGTAGACCGCTCCATTATTGAGCACAACCTAGTGGTGCGCCTCGACGCCAAGCCAGTAAAACAAAAATTACAATGCATGTCCCTCGAGCGTCAGTAGGCTGCTAAAGTAGAGGTCGCCAAGCTGCTCGAGGCCGACATCATCAGCGATGTGAAACATCCGGAATGGCTCGCCAACCCGGTACTGGTCAAGAAGGCGAGTGGGGCGTGGCGCATGTGCGTCGATTTCACCCTCAACAAGGCGTGCCCAAAAGACAACTATCCTCTTCCGCGGATCGACCAGTTGGTGGACGCCACGGCTGGATGCGAGTTAATGAGCTTTCTAGATGCATACTCCGGTTACCACCAAATTCACATGGCAAGGGAGGACGAGACAAGGACTAGTTTTATCCACATACTGCTTAGTTTTATCATTTCGGGAGGCACATACTGCTTCATCCTCATGCCCTTCAGTCTCAAAAATGCAAGAGCTACAACACCCGCTTGGTCGCCATTGCCCTCGCCAACCAGCTTGGGAGGAACGTAGAAGCTTGCTTAGACGACGTGGTGGTTAAAAGCACATCACAAAGTATATGTGCTTGATAGCGCAGTCATACAACAAGAATGTGTGGTAGCGAGAGTTGAAGCTAGGGGACCTCGTCCTGAGAAATGTGTTGCATGCCACAACGGTCGGCAAGCCGGAGTCCAAATGGGAAGGCCCCTACATCTTAATGGCAGCCCTCCGGCCAGGGGCGTATCGCATAGCAACCCTCGAGGGGGTGGACCTCAAGCATACGTGGAACGCAGATCATCTCCGTCGATACTATGTGTAGCAGCAGCAGGGTGTGTAGCCCAGATGTACCTCATTCTTGTATATCTGTAGCAGCTCACCCGCGCAAACGGGAGGATATAAATGAAGCCCCGTTTTCAGGTTCAACTCGTTGTCCTGCTATCCACGACTCCCAAGCATAAGCACGCAAACTCTTCGGAGTATAAATCACCGCGCGGAGTCCATAGCACTCCGTGTGAACTCTACGTAGTATAAATCACCACGCGAAGTCTACAGCCTCCGCGTGAACTCTGCGGAGTATAAATCACCATGCAGAGCCTATAGCCTCTGCGCGAACTCTACGGAGTATAAATCACCGCGCAGAGTCCATAGCCTCCTCGCGAACTCTACGGAGTCTAAAATAACCGCGTGGAGCCTATAGCCTCCGCGTGAACTCTTCGGAATATAAATCACCGTGCGAAGTCCATAGCACTTCGTGCGAACTCTACGGAGTATAAATCACCGCGCGGAGCCTATAGCCTCCACGCAAACTTTGTGGAGTATAAATCACCGTGCGGAGTCCATAGCCTCCGCGCAAACTCTACGGAGTCTAAAATAACTGCGCGGAGCCTATAGCCTCTACGCGACCTCTTCGGAGTATAAATCACCGTGCGGAGTCCATAGCACTCCGTGCGAACTCTACGGAGTATAAATCACAACACGGAGCCTATAGCCTCAGCACGAACTCTATGGAGTACAAATCACCGCACGAAGTCCATAGCCTCCACGCAAACTCTTCGGAATTTAAATCACTGCACAGAGTCCATAGCCTCCTCGCGAACTCTACGGAGTCTAAAATAACCGCGTGGAGCCTATAGCCTCCGTGCGAACTCTTCGGAATATAAATCACTGTGCGGAGTCCATAGCACTCCGCGCAAACTCTACGGAGTATAAATCACAACGCGGAGCCTATAGCCTCCGCACAAGCTCTATGGAGTACAAATCACCGCACGAAGTCCATAGCCTCCACGTGAACTCTTCAGAATTTAAATCACCGTGCGGAGTCCATAGCCTCCGCGAGAACTCTACGGAGTCTAAAATCACCGCACGAAGCCTATAGCCTCCGCGTGAACTCTGCAGAGTATAAATCACCGTGCGGAGTTCATAGCCTTCGCGCGAACTCTTCGGAGTATAAATCACCGCGCAGAGCCTATAACCTCCGTGCGAACTCTGCAGAGTATAAAACACCGTGTGGAGTCCATAGCCTCCACGCAAACTCTTCGGAGTATAAATCACCGCGCGGAGCCTATAGCCTCCGTGCAAACTCTGCGGAGTATAAATCACCGTGCGGAGTCCATAGCCTCTGCGCGAACTCTTCGGAGTATAAATCACCGCGCAGAGTCCATAGCCTCCGCACGAATTGAAATAACCCCATGGAGCCAGTGGTTTCCGTGCGAACTTTACGGAGTACAGAATTACCGCGCAGAGCCGATAGCCTCCAAGCAAGCTCTACGTAGCCTAAATCACCACGCGGAGTCCATAGGCCCCGCGCGAACTCTACAGAGTATAGATCACAGCACGAACTTCGGATCCCCCGCGCAAACTCCACGAACTCCAAAAGCCTCTAGCGAACTACACGGAGCAGGGGGACGGAGCGTGCTTTTGCTGACTTCATCCCACTGTCGACTACCTCGTCGTAGCTCCATCCGAGCACCCTATGGTCGTAGATGACCGTCCGACCACTCCGTGCGCGTCGCTCAACTACCAACGCACGGTCGAACGGGCCAGCGGACGCATGGGACCCATACGTGACTTCGGCTTATGAATACGCGCGACCCAACCTACCCATCGGTAATGGAAGCAAGCTGCGATTTCCTGGGATTCCCCTACTTCGACGTGTGCGATGACACGGTCTCCACGACCATGTTATACTCACTAACCCGAGGCATATGGGGGTCGTCATGGTAGACAACACTTCAAACGATGGTTTTCATCAATTGTTACAATTATACAGCACTTGACGCCACAATAACGAAGGTCGGCGCCCTCATGCTACTCCCCATCTGAGGGTTCTACTTTTATGTACTCCCAGACGGAGAGGTCACTCCTACGGGCCCTCTCAGCCCAAAACCACAGCGATTCCTCTGCCCATCCCGAGTGTCGTAGCCAGCGCCAAACAACGTTATCCGACACGAGAGGACAGTCATCCTCAAGTACCTGCTCACCAGGGAAACATCAATATAAGGCCACAACATAGACACCTTGCATTTTTCATTGCAAAATGACAGTTACATCATGCTCACACCCATCGTCGTATACACTGCCGCGGATGACCACACACGTAAACCACTACGTACAAAAGCGGAAGGCCCCCGCATCACACCTGCCAATCGGTGGGGATGTTTGACGCAGGCTCGCCGTCTTCATTCCATCAGGGCACATCGCCCAGCCAATTAATGAGGTTCACCTTTCCACCCACTGTACACTTTAGGGCAACTTCGCCGCAGCCTCGCCGATATACTACCAAATCTGGTGGTGGAAGGCACAAACGGACCGACGGCCTGCCTACAGCGCATCGGCCATTGTGTTTCCCACAGGCAAGTCCAAGCGGGGGTTAGCCAGGTCACCCACGTGCAAGCAGCCCCAGAGGTGAAGTAGACCAACAAGCATCTGGTTGATTGCAAGCGAACAATGGTTCCCGTATGCACGCATGGCACTCAGAGCAAGCGACAAAGCCTCCCTGATCCTCCGAAGGCTGTAGAGTAAGTCCGCAAGTCCATGCGACTGGGGAGGGACTACGACCGCAAGGTCGGCCAGGGTACTCTCCAATGACTCTAGTGACTCCCACGTCGCTAACGAGGCATCGCCCAGTAGGCGGTCCCTGGCTGCTAGCTCCGATGCCACCTGGCCCCTCTCCTCTTCCAACGCGGAGATTTGCCTTAGCAGCTCCTCGCGTTCCTCGATGGCCGCCCGCTGTCCTTGATCCACCAAGGTGTGCGCCTCGGTGATGGCCTTCGTGCCCTCCGTCTCCAAGAACTGAATGCGCTCGTCCTTTGCCGCTGCAGAAGCAACCGCATCCTCGGTGGAGCGGCAAGCAGAAACGGCCTCTGCCTCTGCGGCAACTAGTCGCTCCTATAGAGCATTCTGCTCTCAGTGCCTCGCAACTTGGATAGCATGAGCAAGCGCAAGGGCCTACATGCCGATCTGGTCTTAGCAACCGAACTGCAAAAGCCAAAAGTGGGCTACTGTGCTCACTTACGCGTACCATCATCTCCGTGCCCTCGAGGGCGCTCTCCAGGAGCTTTGAGCCGCACGAAGAAAGCGCGCGGTGGTCCAGCGCCGTGTCCGCGCAGTCCGCGGCCCCTCAGAAAACCCTCAACGCCTCAAGATGAGGCACAAAGTCCGCCACAATGAGCCACCGTGATTCCAAGCCAGCGGCCTCAAGGATGGTCAGACCCGAAGACATGTCCGCGGTGGCAGCGCCGGTCGGGCCACGACCAGTTCCATTGCTAGAGCCCTGTGCGTGCCCCGGGGACTGGGACTCGCTGATGCTGAGGATAGTGTCAAGGAGCAAAGTAGGGAAAGCCTCGCGAAGTCGTGAGAAGAGAATGGGTTATTCATACCTGCGGTTCGACCAGGAGATGTCGGTCAGGAGGTGGCGCCACCAGCGAACTCCATAATTGGGCTTGCAGATGCGGCGCCACCGCGCACCGCACCCTACTTTGCAACCACCGTCGGCAACGCACCCTACTTCAGCACCACCAAGGTCCATGTCGGAGTCTGAGTCCCCCACCAGCGTCGTCAGCGCCACTTGGAACCCGAAACCCGTGTGTACGGGAGAAGACGTTCGACCACGCTTCGCTGCTCCGGTCTCCGGGGACGCCTCCAGAATGGGTGAGGACAAAATTACATCCTCTTGGCCACGCTTCGTCGCATGAGTACCCGGAGACGACTAGTGGACCGGTGTCCTTGGAGATGTCTGGCGGATAGCCAACGGCGAAGCTACGCCCTTGGGGGCATCCGGGACCTCGCGCCCCGCAGCAGGCTTGGGGGTGTCTGCGTCGCAGGCCCTTTGTAGGGCTTGTGATGAAGACTCCGCCGAGACCACCTGCGCCACGCTCCGCCTCGGCCCCGAGGTCTGAGTTTACGTTGCCTCCAGATTCCGAGTCGGTACCTACAGCAGTCTCCTCGGGCTCACCAGACTCGCCCGAAAGAGGCACCGCATGCAGCGGCGGCGCAGCGACGGGAGAGCGAGCTCTTCGACGCGAAAGGGGTGCCTCCCCACCATCGCCCTCGCGAACGCGGGGCCGACCAATGCTGGGGACGGCATACTCGGGCACGGGGATGCCGAGGGCTTCGCATACCCCGTTAACCTGGCCGCGGTTCGCCGTCACCGACTCTCGAAGGCTGTGTTCCTTTGTTGTATATGGCCCCAAAAAGACGGCCGCAGCACGCTCCGCGTCTTCGAGGGTGAGTCCTGCCATGAATACAAGATGGAATCACAAACGACCTATATAATTGAGGTAAGCGGTGGTTATGACCAAATGCCTACTTCGGTCCGTTGGCCTCGGCAGCGAAGCAACTGTAGGGCAGAGGCCATCATTGCGGGCGGGGCCGAATTGAACATGCCACGGTTACATCAGCAGGGACACACCGAACATGCAGTACTCCTCCGCAAGATCCCGCATATTGAATCAAAGGGCGACCCCCACAAGCCTCCACGCGTGATGCTCGTCATCGCGGTCGAAGGTCACTGATGGAGACATGTTGAAGTCCACCGGGCGCCTGACCACCTCACACTGCTGCCACCCTCTACTCGGTGGTAGAACCACCGCCGCATCTAGCTTGACTCCCACTTCATCCGTGTCGCATTCGGCGTAAATACCTTTGTACACGTAGATCGAAGCACAAAGTTGACGCTTCCCAGGTTGGAATATTCGCCCTCCACGAGCTTCTTCGGCTGGCACCGAGCGTCGTGTAGAAAGGCGAACAACGCCGAGCTCAGCCACACTGTCTCCGCTTACGAAGCCCAGTAGTACACCACTAGCCGGACGATGGTGTTGGGGGTCAACTACACCAGCTCCAACCCATACACCCGAAGGACCTCGCCGATGAACATCGCTGCTGGAAATTGAAGACCAGCATCGAAGTAGGCAGCCAACACGACCATCTCCAACTCCGCCGAGTGGAGCTCTGTCTCACCAGCCGACGGAAGACGGACCGCGTCACGGTCCGAGATCTTCCCGTCGCACACCAGAGACCGAATCAACTCTTCATCACTTTCCATCGCCTGTTGGCCGTCAATGGATCACGGTCAACCAGCTCGTACTCCACCTCGGTCACCGAGGAGCTTCGGCGGGCAGACATGCCGCTGCGGCTCGACAAAGCACCTGCGGTGGTGCGACGAGGACGCTAATCGCAGCCATGAGCCATTCACCAAAAACAAAGGGCGACGGTGGTTAGCACGCTTGCAGGCAGGGCACCGACGACACGGTTGAAGGAGCGGGGACAACGGGCACGACTACAACAGAGCAAATCATGGGCAACGCCACCAACTAGCGTAGAGAGAATGAGCAATAGGTGGGGCGGCGCTTCGTCAGGGGGGCGGGTCTTAAAGGCAAAGCACCTTTTTCGAGCGTCCCTCGGGAAATCGTGCCACATGACAAGGCGCTGCACGACACTCCAACCACAAGTGCACGCGTAAATAAGACCAAATACACAGGCCAACTCCTTACCAGGCCAAAAGGACGGAGGGGACCAAAAAGCGTATGCAGCATGATCTCAGCCTGCTCAAGAAGAAGCCCTTTACCATAAAAGGTTCCTGTTGTGGAGATGACCCTCACCGGTATCCATTCGGCCTGCTGGGCCAAGAGGCCCTAATAAGGCATAAGGACATATGTATTCTTGGAATAGTACCCCATGGTAGGAGTGTTGTTGTAATAAGACCTTATGGCCATGTATATACTTCCTTTAGTCAACAAGGGAGGACATAGCTCATACTCATTCTACTAGTTATCTCTTCTACTGTTTGGTCCATAGCCACAACACCTAGCATTGCTACATTTATCCAAATCTTAATTTGAAATATGATAATTATCAAATTATGTACTCTAATCAAATAGGTCACATTCATGTGAATTGCTCATATTCTCGAAGGGAGTAGCATGTGTAGTACTATTACATTGTTGAAAACTTGCACGCGCTTCTTTTTTTTATGATCTCATTTTTTTTGTTGCATATACATTATCAACATTATGTTGGGGCTAATTGCAAGTAACTAGCTCAAAACCCAACTGCTACTCATGCAAAATAAATAGATAATAATAAGGGAATAACAACGCCAAAAGCTCTAAACAGTGAACAAAAAGGAAACAAAATTGAACCCTCAATACCTCCATGAGAAGCACGAGGAACCTCCTGGCTGCCTCCCGCACGGCCGCGTCGCCGTCCCCGAGCCGCCCCACGACCAACGGCGCGAGCTCGTCTGCGTGGCGCCGCATCGCCTCCCCGCCGGCGGCGCATAGCGCGTCTAGCGCCGAGCGCACGGCCTCGGCGTCGCCGCCGCCGGGGCGGAGGAGGCCCGCGCAGCACTCGGCGAGGGCTGCCGCGCCAGCGGCCGAGATCTCCGCTCCCGGCCCCGGCGTCAGCTCCCGAAGCCGCGCCACCGCGGCGAACGGCGCCATCTCGGCAGTGTGATGGTTTGATGAATGTAAGGTGATCGAAATGGAGGGAAACGCGACTAGGCGAGAGAAGCGAGGTGTGGGTTTTGCGGTGGTGGTTTTATAGGCGTGGGTTTTGCGGTTTGGAATTGGTATTAATCGAGTTTGGTGATATATAGTTTGGATAAAATAGAGTGGATAATTTTTATTGGTACATGAAATTTTTATAGAACGAATATGGAAAAGATAAACAGGTATTCGGCAATATCTGTATCTAACATCAAGAAAAAAATATAGAATAGAATATGTAATAGGTTATATCCGTATGTCAAATGATATGAGAAAGTATGTTGTGACTTCACACATAAATAAGATAACATATAGACGGATTGCTATATCTAAACAGACAGGAAATACTGAGTGCTTTACTTTCGATATCTCGTCAATTAGTCTTTTCATATTCGCTCTTATTACATCCTATTATCTAATGTCATGTTAAAAAACGGATAATTTCCATCCAACTGATTATCTGAAGACTTATGAAATGAATACGGAATAAAGAAATGGGTATCTGGCATTATCAATGTTCGACTTCGACTCTGGAATAGGATACAGGATAAGTGATATCCGTTCGTATAGTAACACGTTGAAATTTACTCTTATAATACACTTTTTTATTTTATTTTGCAAATATAAGACTAGAAATTTTCAACATTATTTTTATAGCACTCTTTTAAGTTACTAGACACATCAATAGCACTATGAACATTTCTGCCTCTACTTTCTTTCCTCATCCTTCTCTCCACCCTCTCTACCATCGCTATTGGCTCTCTGAGTTGAGCCGACAATGACAAGGTTATAGTGTCGGTGACCACCACTCTTGTTTGCCACTAAACAATGCCATGCTGCATACCCATAAGCTTGATGCTACCCATGAGGTCGTCGTCTGACCGGTTCTTAAGAAGGTATGAGGGGCAAAATCGTCTAAAAAATGTTGCCAAATACTATTGGAACAAAGTGGCAAGTGAGAGTGCTATGTTTGCAAATTAGGGGGAAAAAAGTTGCTACGAGAGCATTTTTCCTTCATGTAACCAACACACCATTTGTCTTATTCATTCTCCACGGCTGCATCTGCTTGTGCAAAATCTTCTTACCTAGGCGATCAAACAACACTAACAACTGTCTTAAAATTTGTCAGACCCAGATTTTATAATCCGGAATCTACTGTGTTTAACTGCAGTATTCCCTGGATCAGTAGATAGTGCACACAGTTACAGTTCTGAATATCAAAGTACATATCATGCGGAAATGTAAATATAATAGTAGACTTACTCATGGGCCGATTAGGCCGAAATCAATAAATTGCAGCAGCGGAAGAACGAAGCACACAGGTGGGACCTTCAGGACATGCCCACAGGCAGCCAACTGGAGGTTCGCGACCTAGCCCTTGACATCTTCATCTTCATCTTATCTGCCAGCTTGTCCACTCTTGTTGCTGAGGCGAGGCGATTGGACTCCTGATTCTGAATTTTGCCGCAAAAGCGAGCGTGAGCACTCCGACCCCGTGCTCAGCGAATCAACACACAAAATGCAGTATATAGTATGCATGGCTTAACAAAGGAGAGGCTCGGGTTATTTTATTTGCCATAAATTGCTTTTAGCAGCATTATTACTCTTATTTAATCGAAGTGTTATTACTGCTACCTAACTCCATTCTACAATTGCCAAAATTCACGTAATCCTCAAATATGCACTTTCTTTATTGACTGCTGTCTAAAACTCCAACAGCAAGTGTCATCATTTAGTTAATCCACCGATCATACCTTGCATCCTGAATTACTAATAATCCAAACCTGTCATTACTAATCATCAGCTCATCACCCCTGAATTCTAAAGATTCTCTAACATAACTACTTTCCAATCCACCGATATCATTCGTATTCAATCCTTTTCGTCATTGATTCAAAAATCATAATCCAGTAATCTATCTCTTTTTCTTATTATCTATCAATAGCTAATCCACAAATATACCTCTACAACAATTCAATTTACCAAGATTATAATCCATTAGTTGTTATGAATCCTCTAATCTTCTCAGAATTCAACTCATCCCTCTAGTAATTGATCAACTCCTATTAATTCTCATTATCACCAATACCTTCCGAGAATTTGTTTTAATCATTAGTGTAGTATTCCAGCAATTTACCTTTGCACTCTCTAATTCTCCAAAATCAATTCACTATTATATATCCATCAAGAATATCACTAATCAAGAATTATAATCCAATACTTGTATCATTTCCCCCAAATTCCTGAAAATCCAATTAGATCATTTATCTAGCCTATCTATTCAGCTGGATCCCACTAATTTATTTTCTCAGAACCCACACTAGCATTTCCTATTCATGATCGAACTGAATCCACCAATACTTTTATGTGCATACTACAACACCTATCTCTTTTCCTCACAACCCTGTTTATTTCACCCATGTTTTAGTTCATAAGATTAGTAATGCCACTTTTTGAAATACAATACGTAAAATTTCCTGAGACCTAGCAGCTTTGGAATAAATCATAATGTTCAAGGAATACTAACATGACTTTCCATACATATGACATCACATCGTATAACATTTTTCAGCGTTATAGCCGCTTAACTTACCACTGGGACGACACCCAGGACAACTCAAATCAGGGCTTTCCACTGCCCTCCACTTTTCCATCCCACAAAACATTTTGAAATAGAACTATATCTGGTTAAGTTCCCATGTCCGCCCTTGACCGTGGACACGGCTATTCGAATAGTTTTGACTCTGCAGAGTTTGTACACTTTCACCACAAGAGACAATCAACTCATTGCCCCACACGATTCCTTAGTCATGTGGTTGAGCAGACCATCACAGTGACTTTTCAAAGTATCTAGACCCTTTTGTCATCTCACCCCTATGGGAGACTGCCCACTTGCGGTGGGTCCCATATGTTGCACGGGATGTTCCCCACAGCTACTAGCGTACGGGCTCCACTCCCCTCTGCGCTAGCACGACTGGGAAACTTCACCCTCCACTCGGTGTCCCTTTAGGCCTTCCCTTGCCCCTGCATAATTACTTCTCTCCCCCTATTAGTGAGATGAGTCCAGAGTTTTCGATAAATCTACTTAGCCAAGTTGTACTTTACAGACTTGTGGTTGTACTGTTCTACACGGGTGACATGACAAGATTCGGTCCTTAGGGTTATCTGGGCGGTCTATCAATAACACACTTTGTGCTTCCACTGCACCACATATTCACACACTCGAACTAGTCCGCCCAGATATTTAAGCATGTTGGGGTTTTTGGGAACATAAAGTAATCATACCAACATATATCAGTCATTCCCACTATGACTGCCCGAATCAATTTCTCATGAGTAAAAGTGATGCTTGGGCGCTTTCACGCCCATGAATACCTAGACAATACTAAGCATGGCATATATTTAGAGACTTATTTGCGAAATGTTACTATTATATATTTACTAGGGCGACAAAGTTCACATATTCAAATATTCCAAGGAGTAATATTATTCAAGTTAAACAATTGGCACATAACTAGAATATTAAAATAAGCATGTATTTGCATATAAATTAACAGCATGCAATTTGATAATTTAAAACAAAGTAATTTGCAAAAACATAGGATCAACATGATCAAAGTATTGACTCGCCTGGCGCGGTTTACCGCGGTCTTGAGCCCACACAAGGTTGCCTTATGCGATGGTCCTTAATTTCTGGTCTTCATTGATCTCGTTCCCGCTTGTTACGTAGAATCTTCATGCTCCACTTTCTAATTACGCGATAAACTACTGAATCCAAATAAAAGCAAATAACTCAGAAATTCCAAATAAATCCGAATAACTTCAACTTTTGTTTTAATATGAGTTAGTGGGAGATTTGGATGGTTTGAGGCAAGGCTGGTGGTGAATCGATCTTTAACAGTTTCTTTTATTATTTGTATATTTATCAAGGAAGATTCATGAGTTAAGATGAATGAATTTAGCCGAATATTATTTTATCGAACTCAGCATTTATGAATTAAGGTATGTGTTACATCTGCACTGCATACATTTGTTGATTTATTAAGTTGGCTTTATAGTCTATATGTGTACTTATATTTTTAGCAAAGGAAAAACATACTATTTTACACGGGCCTAATATCAATTTGTTTACTAAAGGGTAGGTTAACAAGATCATTTTTTTAACAAGCGGTATATTATGCGTAGAACTATCACTTCTGGAAGTGAACGTAGTTTACTACATAAAATATTATCAGAAATTCAATTGAACTCTAAAAATTATAAATTCAGTTCCATTGGATATATCTTGATTTTAGACAAATTTAGAAATTTGTCTCATCCAATTTGGAGTTAAAATGAAAAAGTTATGATCATTCAAAGTCCTCTGTCCAGTTAAATCCAAAAATCATTAAAGTTCTGACATGTGGGGCCCACTGATTATTTTAATCTTTTAATCTTTTTATTTCATTTCTTATTATGTGTGTATGACAGGTGGGTCCGGTTACTGTTCATGGGGTCCACATGTCAGTACGGGCTTGTTGCAGATGTGATACTGACATGTGGGGCCCAGCGGTCAGCAGCTGCTTCTGTTGCAGCGACCGACAAGTGGGGCCCACCTGTCAGGCCAGAAAATAAAAGGAAAAGCTCGACCGCTACGCGCGGAGCCGGGGCTCGAACGCGCGCCGCGGGAGCGAGGGGGAGAAGAGACGAGCGTTGGTAACCAAGTGAGCGGGGAGGCTTTGCCTACCATATATGGGCAATAAATCCCTTTGAAGTGGGTCGGCAGCCGGGTCGGAACAGAGGAGTCGGGACGACGGTGGCCGGCAGCGAGTGGCGGCCGGAGAGGCTCGGGAGTTGCGTGGAATACAACCCCTGGGTGACGGTGAGGCTTCTGGTGCAGACGGCCGGGGTGGAGGAGCACGGTGGCGGGCCGGCGGCGTGCGACGGCGGAGGTTCGAGGAGGTGATCGACGCCGGCGTTACTCCGGCGATGGGAGGTCCGGGGAAGGAGGGGGTTGGCTTCACCGCGCACCCGTGAAGCTCTGGGAGCTTGGGGATTGCCCGGAGGTGGCCGGAATCGGCGGGGAGGGTGGCGCCGGAGCTCGGGAAGAAGGAGGGAGCCGACGGCGATTGAAGGCTCTCGGTTCGATTGCTTACGGGGGAGGGTGGAGGAAAGTAGTGCGGCACGTTCGGGGCTCCCAGGCGCGGCTTTTATAGCCGGAAGAGGCGAGCACGGCGAGCTTGACACATGGCTCCGCCCTGCTCACGCCGGCGGGGGGGGGGGGGGGGAATGAACCAAATCCCGCCGGGATTTTGTAGGAGAGAGGTGGCGGAAGAGGTGCTTCCCCCCTCCTGTAGCCGTACTTTTTAAATTTGTCCGCGAGGTGAGAGAGGAAGCGGGGATTTGCTGCGGCAGAGCGCAAGCGCGAGAGAGAGGCTGCGTGCGCGTGGAGATGAGAAGGAGGAAGGAGAAAGAGCTGACGGCTCAGGCCCGCGGCGCAGAGGGAAAGGCGCGGGTGGAGGCGGGCCACCAGCCAGCGGGGAGAGGCACCTGGCGTGTGGGGGCGCGCGGTAGCGAGACGTGGGCGCGGGTCCACTGGCCAGCGGAAGCGGGCGATCGGGGCGCGGGCGCTGGCGCGCTGGGCCGCGCGTGCGTCGGCCCACGCAGGCGCGCTGGCCGCGTGCGGAGAGAGAGGCTGGGCCGGGGTGATGGCCGGCCCGGCTTTCCTTTTTCTTTTTATTTTGCTCAACTCTTTTATTTTGCTTTTGTATTAAAAATTGCATGTATATACATTTTCATTTTTCTCTGATTTTTGGTATATGTACACATATGTTTGTTTACTTACTCTTTCATATAATATACATGTGTATTTATACATATCCATAGTTGATGACTTTCTTATTATATTTATTTCCTTATTTTTACAATCATTTATCAATTGAGGGTTCTAAGCCAAATCTCTCTCTCTCCTTTTCTGGATCATCTTTTCAGATTCTTAATTTAGATTTTAACTCTCTACTATTAAACATGTTCATTTCTTATTTAACTTTTGGAATTTCCATCAACTTTTTCTTAGAAAATTTCCACAAACTCCAAATCCAAATGGAAAACAAATAAAATAATTCAAAAACTTCTTAATTTAATATTTATATTTTTCAGGACGTTACAAAATTCAACACTAAAAACAGTTTTTTTCCACGAAACAAAACGTTGAACTGTCTGATTTTATGTTTTCCTTCGTAGAAATCTCAAGACAAATAAGCCTCCGGTGTCATTTTATATACTGCATGCACATAATTGGTTTTTTGATTTTTCTACAGTAACCAACTTTTCTACAGCAATTATCTTTCAGACGAAGTATCTTTTCTAAGTGGGATTTACAAGTCGATTATAAAAAACACTGTAACGACTTCATCTATATCAGCTAAAATCGCATACGAGTGTCACTTTCTCCGTACTCTTTTTCGCAAATAACCAAAAGGCATAAACCATAGCCAAAAGCTACAGCTCAAAAGAATAGACATATAACAAGTGGCATCTATGTCCCTAGAAATTAATGACGAGATTCCTTTGGGCAAAGAAAGGAAATCGTTGGTCGCACATGTACGCAATAGATGTGGCCTACATGCTAGGTTTTTTTTGGGTTTTGCTGTTTATTTTTTTGCTTTTGCAACAGTAACTAACTTTCAAATAATATATCTTTTTAAAGCGGGTCTATAAATTTATTATAGTAGACACCGTATTGAGTTCAGTTATATCGATCATAATCATATACGACTGTCTCTCTTTATACTCTCTCGTAAATAGTAAAGATTAAAAAACTATAAGCCACGTTTTGAAAAAAAAAAACCCACCCGTACTCACCAAGTCACCATGTCCAACGCAATCGATCGAGAACGTACGGGACTCGATTCCCAGCATAAATTTGTAGCATAAATCAGTCCTTTCAGGCTTTAAGCGTACTACATACTCTCGTGTCTCCTCCATCAGAGAGCGGTGGTAGTTAACTAATATTAATTACTGTTTCCGGCCTATCAAGAGGCGAAGATTATTCGAATTAATTAAAGTCAAGTATGAACCCTACATGTGAAAAGGGTTAAATACCGGTGGTTCGAGCTAGTATGAATTATTCAATTCCATCAGAGAGCAGTCAGTGGCTGTTGCAGCATCGCTGTTGTGACAGGAATTCGTCTTCCAACTATAGGTGTGGCTAGCTAGCACCGATCCAGGAAATATGTTAACCCTCGAGAGAATACTAGTTAGCGACGAACTAACCGTGTGTCATGTATTCTCCTTTTAATTCCTCACACGAACTAACACGTACGTACGCCAAACTGCAGGGAGCAGGGAGCGGTCAAACTGCAGGGAGCGGTCCTGCTCAAAACTCAAAAGGGCTTAATTTGAGTGGCTTATAACTGAAAAGTATTGTAGCTGGTTGAAAAAACATTGTAGCTGGCGGTGGCTTATTTGGCGTAATTAAATTTAAAAAATTTAAAAATAAAAAAAATATGTTAGCCCGTTACGGACAGTACAAACGAATATGGAAAAAAGGAACTGACAAAAAAGCTTTAAAAAGCCAAAAGATCAGAAAAAGATGAAATTGTTGAATAGCGAAAAATAAACCAGAAACTTAAGTGGATATAAGCGGGCAGCGTCTCCGAGGACGGCACGCCGATCTGCACGTCACCCGGACAATGCGCGCGCAAGCCGTCGTCTCGCCACTGCCATGCACGCTGCCTTGCGCAAAAGCCATCGTATTACCACCGTACCACGCTCAGCCACTTTGCCAACGATCGATCTCCTCATCATCTGAAAATTCTGAATCGCATAGTGCTCTCTTCCAGTGTTGTGTACAGTACATAGCTAGTAGCTAGGAGGGAGAGGTCGTGCCATGCGTCTTACCGTACATAATGCACGCACGTCGCGCTCGCACCTGATTGGAATGTCGCGAGGGAGGCTAATAAGCTAGTAGTTAGGACGTTGCATCAAGTACGCCCACGCTGTACAAGTCATTTTTTTGGCACAAAATATGACTTGTGACAGACCAGAGCAGAAAGACCTGCGCACTGTTCCGTCGCAACTACAGCTAGAGACCAGTGGGATAAGGCCACACGAGTAGCCTTCCCAGCTGCCGCGGTAGTTCGCATGTCCTGACGGCACCGCCTTCCTGTCGCCGGCCAACGGCCGGGATTGGCCCGGCAGCGGCGGATGGGCGGCCATGAGTTGTTGGTTTTCAGTTCAGGGTGTGCATGCATGCGGTGGTTGGGTTGGAGTAGGATCGATATATAGTACGAGCTAGCAGGGGACTGCCGAGACTGCGTCGTCGTGTGATGCTTCCCTCTCAGCTGGTACTGTCGTGTGCGTGTGCACGCGTACGTACGTAGACGACTACTGGCTCGGAAGTATTTAGTTCGTCTCATAGTAGTATTTATACGCTTTCTTCTATAATGCTCGGAGAGACGAACACCTTGCACGCCCGTGTCTTTAGAAAGCCCTGATACTACTCCCCAACCATCAAGCTAGCTAGCCAGTGGTTTTAATTAAGAGAAAAACTTACACACGATATACCGTCTGAGCCAAAATTAATCAATGTGATTCACTGGCGCCCACTCTCCTTCAACTCCAACGCCACCCTTCCCTTCTCCTTCATTTCTGACTCTAGATCTACCAACGATAGCTTCAGCACGGCCCCCGGACGTAGAGGAAGGCAGTGATCTAGCGGTAGGTGATGACAGAGGGTATCAGGCGGCGGTGGAGGACGATGGGTGGTGACGAAAGGAGGCATGGCGACGGCGACACACTGAATATTACGTTGGGTGGGGCGGTAGCGACGAGGGAGGGGGAGATGGCGGCGAGGTCACCGCCGGCCGCCGGTGGTAGAGAAGGGGGCGGGTGAGGCGGATTTGGACGAGTTGTTACGAGACCGACTGTACCAGTTATATAGAATTACCAGGACCACTAGATTTGGACGAGTTGTTACGAGACCGACTGTAGGTAATATATCCACCTTCATCCATTTCCTTTTATAGAGCACGTAACTTAGAGTGAGACGTCCTCAAAACGTTATTGAAAAAAAAATGATGCTAACTATTTTGCAACTCCAGGCGGGTAGACTGTTTAGTTGTAAAGCCTTTATTTCACCCAATAAATCTGTTCCTAATAATCTATCCCTAGATACTCCGAGAAACTTGTTACTTGCTTAATTCTATCCCTCTTGGAGCGTATGGTCAGACCTACAGCGGATATCTATACCTACCTACGTTTTCCTTTGTAATTCGGATTGGAAGCATTCCGAAGTTCTAAGCCTACAGCTGCTACGAGATTAATCACCCCATTATCCGTGAATCATTTTAAAACAGTCACCGAACGATTATTATCCATGTCTGGTGCATTTCCCCATGTTCATGAATATATGATTTCAGGAACTTTTGTCATAGTCTCCGGAGCATCACATTGACCATGAACTTACAAAAAAAATACAAACGAAAACTGTTTCAACATGACATTAGGAAATAAGTATTTTCACAAAACCCCTTGCATCATTCTATATAACTATTTCTTGCACCATAGTGTTTAAAGTTTTCGGAAAACTCTATTTCATGCATTTCATGATGACATATATTATGAATAGGGGGAAGTGTCCCATCTCTCAATATCATTGATCTATCAGCTTAGAACTCTATGGCAATACTGTATCCTTGAGTAACCAATAAATCCCAGGTTTATCTATTAACCTAGAGAGATTAGTTTCATTCCGAAGGTTGAAACCATGGTTAAAAAGGTTAGTATCGCACACGTAGACGTTCCAGTCCAAATTCCTAAACAACATAATGACATCCCTCGATCACCTACCCACTAGATCTACGCCAAATCAACTTTTAAAACCTTATAAATATCAATACAAACCAATAGAGCCGCGTGACCCACTACCTAAAGAAGTTGCAACAATCCAAACAAGCTCAATCATACCCTCTGAATAGAAAGTAACAATAATATCCACACCAGAAATACCCAACCCTTAAATAGCCCAAGTACAATGTTATAAAACTAGGATAATTCTAATTAATTTCAATTCTTTCTGCCACAAGATGATATTTCAACCCAGTTGCTTTATGCAACACCGATTTCTTTGAACCACCCTGCAAAATCATCAACCCTAACCCTTCAGTAGACCAGCTAAAGGAATCAAGGGGTAGCTAAAGAATTAAGGAGGGAAGGGGCATTGGTTAGAAAAAGGAAAGTATTAACTGGTGCAATATAGAATAGATTGAACGATTTTCCTACCTTAACATGAATTATAATTCCGATCCTAAGGTTACCAAATCACTAGTAACAATAATTGATAACCTGTAGCTTGATATCAAATTTCAACGTTGGCATGTGAGGAGTCAACAAGCGATATAAGCATAGGAGGTGTATCTACCAAAAGGCGGAATAAATAGGAATATCTAAAAGCACGCTTCGTAAAGGATCAATAAGAGACCTACCACAACCTTCTTCAGCCAGTTTCGATTTCGAGGACGAAATCATTTTTAAGGAGGGAAGTTTGTAACGACCCACGTCGTTAATTAACCCTAATTAGCAAATTAGGACATTAAGTAGGATTAATTACTTAAATGATAATATAAAAATACGAAGGAATTTAAAATTTTCTACGTAATCGTATAAATTGGAATCAATGAGCGATAACGTAATGCGTTGTTTTTTTTTCCATTTCATTAACGAGGATGAATATCAAACTGTATAGACTGAAATAAGGAACAAAAATTCAATTACTCGACAAATAGAAACTTTCAGGTCAATTAAAATATATATAACAGTCCGTAGTACACCAGTAGTTAATTACAATGGTGTAGGGTAAAATCAATAACATACATTGATCGATAATGAGAACTCATATCAAGTCCAATAAAAATATTACAATTTGCATTACATAATAGCGACAATCCGTATTACAACAAATATACAATTCCATATCTCAACCAAATAACCATCTCAACAATTAAGAGTTTGCAATACAATGGTATTCCGTCAGAAAGTATATTTATACAAACCAGTTCTGAACATAGGAATCCAACCAAGGCAAAGACCAGGTGAGCACAAATCATTCCAGCCAAACCCACAACAGAGAAACCACCTGTCAAAGCCCTCACCATGCAAATATCCACCGCAGTGAACCAGATAGCACCGGGCCAGAGCAGCCACGCCCAGAGGGCATCAACAGCCAACAAAGCCTCACAGGCAAGCCATCCAAACAAATATCCCACATAGCATACCAGTAGTCAAACCGAGAGAATAGAGCACAGAGGGACAAAGCTAGGTAAGGTAACATTCCCCAACTCTTCCAGCCAATCCCCAGACCGCGAAGGAGTCCCAGCCGAGTGGAGCCGAAGGTCCAGGGAGTGAAGCAGCGACAAGCCGAAGGAAGATGGGGACATGACGGCCACGGGAGAACCGCAAGCCAGCAACCATCATCCACCACGCCAGCCAGCATCAAGCATCAATCACAGCCAACCGGCCACCACCCCAACCCCAGACCCTAGCATCCCGCACAAGCACCAGTGCAGGTAAACCCCGCAATCTCACCATCCAAGTAATATCATTATCAAACCCATCCAACATAGGCTAGAGACCATAAGCATTCATCCACAATAGAGCACGAACCATTTAGGCATATCAACCGAAATAGCAGAGGAGAGAAGAGGATTACCCGGGGAGGGCGGCTGCGGGTGTGTGGCCGAGCCACCAGTTCACCGCCACCGGTACTCCCCCGGTGTGCGGCGACGGCTCACTGGCGGCGGTCAGCCACGATCACCCGCCTCCCAAAACCTAACCCTAGGCAAACCTCATAAATTAGCAAATCATAAATTTATAAATCAAGCAAGAAGTGGGGAAAAAGGAAAATGAGGGGAAAGCTTGAGAGCGGCCAGATCTGAGCGTAGATCCGGGCGGCGGCGCGTTGGGGAAGCCGGACCAGGCGGCGGCGCGTTGGGGAAGCCGAACCGGGCGGCGCGGCGTTGGCGTCGGCGTCGGCGTCGGTGTAGAGGAGGAGGCCAGGACGGCGCGAGCGGGAGGAGCCGCGCGGAGGTAGAGCCGGCGTAGAGGAGGAGCAGAGGGGGAGGCGAGCGAGAGATAAGAGAGAAGGAGCCGGTGGAGTGGGTGAGAAAGGAGGAAAAAGGAGGGGAGATGGAGAGGCGTCGGCAGAGGAAAAGAGGAGGCGTCGGTGGAGTAAAGGAGAAGGAGAGGAGGCGTCGGCAGCAGAGAGAGAGACCGAGAGCCAGTGGGAACCCAAAAATATTAAGGCAACGATTACAGAACCACTAAGGTCAACTATAAAAGATGCTATAGGTATTAGTAAGAAATTATACAGGAGATAAATAAACTTCATGATTAATTGCTATGAGATAGAATAATTGTATGCATGCGCCTGTATATTATTAAATCTAATATTGCAAATTCTCCGTTAATTAAAATGATTAGTTAGAATGCAATCACCGGTAATTGCTTATTCTTGCATTTAAATTGTGGACACTATTAAATTGAATCGGAAACTATTGCACTCTGTTTAAAAGGAAGAAAGGAAAAATTGGCGAGTCCTGATTATAATTAATAGAAATCTTATGATGACTGAGATTGTATAAATAATCGAACCGTAGATTAATTAGCGTCTAATTAGCAGGAAAGAGGCTGAATCTTCAAAGGAAACCATATCAGGGTAACGAGGAGACTCAGCAGTTTAATATAAACTCAGGCAAGCATTCCTTTGAACATATCTGTAAAGTATATTTGTAAAACAAGTATTTTGTATTATGCTAGTATCACTTGCATGAAAGAAATAAAGAGTTTTAAACCGAGCAATGGTTATATGGGAAAGGGGAGAGTTAGATGGCGACTGATGGAGCAGTTGGCCATCTAGGTTAATTAATAGGGTGGGCAGAGGTTGCCAGGGCAGGTGATAACGGGGCAGGTGTGGGACCTCTGCATAAGAATAAAATATAATAAGTCACCAGCTTCATCCGTGTGAACAGACCGTACCAAACCGTATCAACCAACATCCCGTTCGAGGACGGACAGACTAGTAGCTCTATCGAAGTGTTATATTCTCCACATGGGTAAGTATTTTATTAAGCCGTTGGGAGAACCCACATGATCCGGGCCAGCACTTGGGTGCCGGGTGGGGGACCCCGTGGAGGAACCCACAAGATCCGGGCCAGCAACTGGGTGCCGGGTGGGGACCTCCACCACCGCAGGAACCCACACGATCCGGGCCAGAACTGGGGTGCCGGGTGGGGGATGCAAGGCGCATATATTAGCGCGGGTGGAGGTTGGGGTAGGACGAGGTCCGTGGGCGCCGAGCGAGGGTGAGAAACCATCTCGGGCCGCCCCAACCAACAACTATATCGAGGTCGGTGGGCGCCAGGCGAGGGTGAGAAACCACCCTGGGCTGCCGGCTAAGAATAGTTGGGTGGAGATATAATTACTGAGATAGATGCAAACGTACTGTACTCTGGTCTGGGCGCCGCATCTAAGGAATTGCGGAAATCCCTAAGCCACCAGGATCAAGAGTGGTGTTGGGTAAAGTGATACAAGCTTGCGCAATGCTATCCAAATCATGAATTCATGCCTGTCTCCGGGAAAGGAGAATTACGGAAACTTATGGGGGTTTTTGCTGTTCATGCGTATGTTCAGTAGTTTTCTAATTAATAAATCGGACTGCTTTTAAAACCAACAAACCTTATTTTCTATAAGTCATGGAAATGACAGGGATGATGAAAAAAAAGGAGTGTTAAGAATGAACACGAGACTAAAGAGAGGAATCGAGATTCCTACACGTGTAAATGATGGGCATTTTATGCATTTTGTATTATAACGCTTGCTGAGTACGTCTGTACTCACCGTTGCTATAATCCCCCCTTTGCTTAGGAGCATGTCAGATCAGAGGATGGCTAAGATCAGGAGAAAGCTACCTGGATGGAATACTGGGGACTCGGAGTACAATGGGTATAAGGTGGACATTCCGTGTGATCGTTATTGAATAGGAAGTAGTTAGAATATTTTGTCTAAAGATTGTAATATTTAAGCCCTTGAGGCTTTGTAATAACTTTAGCCCTGCGTGGCGATATTCTTGTAATATCATATTGTGTCTCTAATTATTGTTCTGCTGCAATACTCTGATAGGCTTATTATTCGTTAGAGCGATGTTTTATCGGCTAAAACGAATAATAATCCGTTGACTAGCGTTTTTACCCCATGGTAGAAATGCGGGTCGTCACAGGTGGTATCAGAGCAATGGTTTGAGGGCCACGCAAATAATTAGAGACAGTTCTGGACTTAAGGATGTTGTTCTTGCTATATGGCAATATGTATTCTTTACTACTTCTCGTCTGTACGTCATTTATTATTTGGTCAGCTCTAGGCTTCGGAATTGTTACTTTTAGACCACCCAATATATCAAAAATGGGAGTGGGTAGCGAAATGGGGAATAATGACAATTATAGTTGTGAAGATCTGAATTAGGGTACTAGTTCTTTTTATCGGTAACAGTGTTAGTCAAAAAAAAATTCTAGTAATAGTTAGTGAACCATATAATTTTAATTATGAACTTAACATTAAATTTTGCTGTAATTATAGAGTCTGTATTTAAATTATTGCATTCAGTTAATGTATGATTGTTTTACTTTTCTCAACTGTAGCGACATAGGGCAACTTAGGACAATATTAGTAGTTATAATGGTTTAGAAGTAAGCCAAACTTCCAGACCTCGTACCTTTTCACTCTTGCCACTAAATGGACTCATCCGCCATCACCAAAATCAAGGAGCTGGCAGATCTAAAACAAAACTGACTTATCTCATTTCTGCATATGAGATTTCCCGGACGAGTGGTCCGTGGCGCTCCCGAACGCGTAAGTTTCGGGCGTACTCAGGAACGAAGTCCTGGGCGTACTCAGGGATGAGCCCTGAGCGTGGTTCCAAACGCGAAAGTTTTGGGCGATCCTGAGAGCGAGTTCTCAGGCGTGCCTGGGCGCGAAGATCCAGGGTAGTATAGGTTGCACTCGGAGGCGAGCTCCGAGCGTGGTCCCAAACGCGAAAGATTTGGGCGATCTCGAGAGCGAGTTCTCGAGCGTAGCTGGGCACGTAGTCCCAGAGTAGTGTAGGAGCTGATTCTTTTTGCATCTATATGTTTCTTGGGTTTTATTTGCTTAATGTGTATGCTGTGATGTGAAGACCAATAACAGAGAGGGAGTAATGCGGCTTTCTACTACTTGAACATAAATAAATTCTCATCTATGTGCATGCTGAATACTAATAAGGAAAACCTAGGTCTACAACATAAATAACATTTTGTTCGTACCTCTTGTAACAACTTGCTGCAGGAAATTTAATAACGTCATGATATGCAGGTATTTTCAAAAATATAATTCCCTAAATTTAACTACAACTTAAGGTGAGGTGACTAAGTGTATACTGAACCATCAAATTAAAACCAGTGAAAAAAAAATCTAGAGCCTAGTCCGTAAAAAAAAAAAATTTGTTCAAATTCCTTATTATTTCTAAAAAAAAACCCGGTTATATAGAATTACCAGGACCACTAGATTTGGACGAGTTGTTACGAGACCGACTGTAGGTAATATATCCACCTTCATCCATTTCCTTTTATAGAGCACGTAACTTAGAGTGAGACGTCCTCAAAACGTTATTGAAAAAAAAATGATGCTAACTATTTTGCAACTCCAGGCGGGTAGACTGTTTAGTTGTAAAGCCTTTATTTCACCCAATAAATCTGTTCCTAATAATCTATCCCTAGATACTCCGAGAAACTTGTTACTTGCTTAATTCTATCCCTCTTGGAGCGTATGGTCAGACCTACAGCGGATATCTATACCTACCTACGTTTTCCTTTGTAATTCGGATTGGAAGCATTCCGAAGTTCTAAGCCTACAGCTGCTACGAGATTAATCACCCCATTATCCGTGAATCATTTTAAAACAGTCACCGAACGATTATTATCCATGTCTGGTGCATTTCCCCATGTTCATGAATATATGATTTCAGGAACTTTTGTCATAGTCTCCGGAGCATCACATTGACCATGAACTTACAAAAAAAATACAAACGAAAACTGTTTCAACATGACATTAGGAAATAAGTATTTTCACAAAACCCCTTGCATCATTCTATATAACTATTTCTTGCACCATAGTGTTTAAAGTTTTCGGAAAACTCTATTTCATGCATTTCATGATGACATATATTATGAATAGGGGGAAGTGTCCCATCTCTCAATATCATTGATCTATCAGCTTAGAACTCTATGGCAATACTGTATCCTTGAGTAACCAATAAATCCCAGGTTTATCTATTAACCTAGAGAGATTAGTTTCATTCCGAAGGTTGAAACCATGGTTAAAAAGGTTAGTATCGCACACGTAGACGTTCCAGTCCAAATTCCTAAACAACATAATGACATCCCTCGATCACCTACCCACTAGATCTACGCCAAATCAACTTTTAAAACCTTATAAATATCAATACAAACCAATAGAGCCGCGTGACCCACTACCTAAAGAAGTTGCAACAATCCAAACAAGCTCAATCATACCCTCCGAATAGAAAGTAACAATAATATCCACACCAGAAATACCCAACCCTTAAATAGCCCAAGTACAATGTTATAAAACTAGGATAATTCTAATTAATTTCAATTCTTTCTGCCACAAGATGATATTTCAACCCAGTTGCTTTATGCAACACCGATTTCTTTGAACCACCCTGCAAAATCATCAACCCTAACCCTTCAGTAGACCAGCTAAAGGAATCAAGGGGTAGCTAAAGAATTAAGGAGGGAAGGGGCATTGGTTAGAAAAAGGAAAGTATTAACTGGTGCAATATAGAATAGATTGAACGATTTTCCTACCTTAACATGAATTATAATTCCGATCCTAAGGTTACCAAATCACTAGTAACAATAATTGATAACCTGTAGCTTGATATCAAATTTCAACGTTGGCATGTGAGGAGTCAACAAGCGATATAAGCATAGGAGGTGTATCTACCAAAAGGCGGAATAAATAGGAATATCTAAAAGCACGCTTCGTAAAGGATCAATAAGAGACCTACCACAACCTTCTTCAGCCAGTTTCGATTTCGAGGACGAAATCATTTTTAAGGAGGGAAGTTTGTAACGACCCACGTCGTTAATTAACCCTAATTAGCAAATTAGGACATTAAGTAGGATTAATTACTTAAATGATAATATAAAAATACGAGGGAATTTAAAATTTTCTACGTAATCGTATAAATTGGAATCAATGAGCGATAACGTAATGCGTTGTTTTTTTTCCATTTCATTAACGAGGATGAATATCAAACTGTATAGACTGAAATAAGGAACAAAAATTCAATTACTCGACAAATAGAAACTTTCAGGTCAATTAAAATATATATAACAGTCCGTAGTACACCAGTAGTTAATTACAATGGTGTTGGGTAAAATCAATAACATACATTGATCGATAATGAGAACTCATATCAAGTCCAATAAAAATATTACAATTTGCATTACATAATAGCGACAATCCGTATTACAACAAATATACAATTCCATATCTCAACCAAATAACCATCTCAACAATTAAGAGTTTGCAATACAATGGTATTCCGTCAGAAAGTATATTTATACAAACCAGTTCTGAACATAGGAATCCAACCAAGGCAAAGACCAGGTGAGCACAAATCATTCCAGCCAAACCCACAACAGAGAAACCACCTGTCAAAGCCCTCACCATGCAAATATCCACCGCAGTGAACCAGATAGCACCGGGCCAGAGCAGCCACGCCCAGAGGGCATCAACAGCCAACAAAGCCTCACAGGCAAGCCATCCAAACAAATATCCCACATAGCATACCAGTAGTCAAACCGAGAGAATAGAGCACAGAGGGACAAAGCTAGGTAAGGTAACATTCCCCAACTCTTCCAGCCAATCCCCAGACCGCGAAGGAGTCCCAGCCGAGTGGAGCCGAAGGTCCAGGGAGTGAAGCAGCGACAAGCCGAAGGAAGATGGGGACATGACGGCCACGGGAGAACCGCAAGCCAGCAACCATCATCCACCACGCCAGCCAGCATCAAGCATCAATCACAGCCAACCGGCCACCACCCCAACCCCAGACCCTAGCATCCCGCACAAGCACCAGTGCAGGTAAACCCCGCAATCTCACCATCCAAGTAATATCATTATCAAACCCATCCAACATAGGCTAGAGACCATAAGCATTCATCCACAATAGAGCACGAACCATTTAGGCATATCAACCGAAATAGCAGAGGAGAGAAGAGGATTACCCGGGGAGGGCGGCTGCGGGTGTGTGGCCGAGCCACCAGTTCACCGCCACCGGTACTCCCCCGGTGTGCGGCGACGGCTCACTGGCGGCGGTCAGCCACGATCACCCGCCTCCCAAAACCTAACCCTAGGCAAACCTCATAAATTAGCAAATCATAAATTTATAAATCAAGCAAGAAGTGGGGAAAAAGGAAAATGAGGGGAAAGCTTGAGAGCGGCCAGATCTGAGCGTAGATCCGGGCGGCGGCGCGTTGGGGAAGCCGGACCAGGCGGCGGCGCGTTGGGGAAGCCGAACCGGGCGGCGCGGCGTTGGCGTCGGCGTCGGCGTCGGTGTAGAGGAGGAGGCCAGGACGGCGCGAGCGGGAGGAGCCGCGCGGAGGTAGAGCCGGCGTAGAGGAGGAGCAGAGGGGGAGGCGAGCGAGAGATAAGAGAGAAGGAGCCGGTGGAGTGGGTGAGAAAGGAGGAAAAAGGAGGGGAGATGGAGAGGCGTCGGCAGAGGAAAAGAGGAGGCGTCGGTGGAGTAAAGGAGAAGGAGAGGAGGCGTCGGCAGCAGAGAGAGAGACCGAGAGCCAGTGGGAACCCAAAAATATTAAGGCAACGATTACAGAACCACTAAGGTCAACTATAAAAGATGCTATAGGTATTAGTAAGAAATTATACAGGAGATAAATAAACTTCATGATTAATTGCTATGAGATAGAATAATTGTATGCATGCGCCTGTATATTATTAAATCTAATATTGCAAATTCTCCGTTAATTAAAATGATTAGTTAGAATGCAATCACCGGTAATTGCTTATTCTTGCATTTAAATTGTGGACACTATTAAATTGAATCGGAAACTATTGCACTCTGTTTAAAAGGAAGAAAGGAAAAATTGGCGAGTCCTGATTATAATTAATAGAAATCTTATGATGACTGAGATTGTATAAATAATCGAACCGTAGATTAATTAGCGTCTAATTAGCAGGAAAGAGGCTGAATCTTCAAAGGAAACCATATCAGGGTAACGAGGAGACTCAGCAGTTTAATATAAACTCAGGCAAGCATTCCTTTGAACATATCTGTAAAGTATATTTGTAAAACAAGTATTTTGTATTATGCTAGTATCACTTGCATGAAAGAAATAAAGAGTTTTAAACCGAGCAATGGTTATATGGGAAAGGGGAGAGTTAGATGGCGACTGATGGAGCAGTTGGCCATCTAGGTTAATTAATAGGGTGGGCAGAGGTTGCCAGGGCAGGTGATAACGGGGCAGGTGTGGGACCTCTGCATAAGAATAAAATATAATAAGTCACCAGCTTCATCCGTGTGAACAGACCGTACCAAACCGTATCAACCAACATCCCGTTCGAGGACGGACAGACTAGTAGCTCTATCGAAGTGTTATATTCTCCACATGGGTAAGTATTTTATTAAGCCGTTGGGAGAACCCACATGATCCGGGCCAGCACTTGGGTGCCGGGTGGGGGACCCCGTGGAGGAACCCACAAGATCCGGGCCAGCAACTGGGTGCCGGGTGGGGACCTCCACCACCGCAGGAACCCACACGATCCGGGCCAGAACTGGGGTGCCGGGTGGGGGATGCAAGGCGCATATATTAGCGCGGGTGGAGGTTGGGGTAGGACGAGGTCCGTGGGCGCCGAGCGAGGGTGAGAAACCATCTCGGGCCGCCCCAACCAACAACTATATCGAGGTCGGTGGGCGCCAGGCGAGGGTGAGAAACCACCCTGGGCTGCCGGCTAAGAATAGTTGGGTGGAGATATAATTACTGAGATAGATGCAAACGTACTGTACTCTGGTCTGGGCGCCGCATCTAAGGAATTGCGGAAATCCCTAAGCCACCAGGATCAAGAGTGGTGTTGGGTAAAGTGATACAAGCTTGCGCAATGCTATCCAAATCATGAATTCATGCCTGTCTCCGGGAAAGGAGAATTACGGAAACTTATGGGGGTTTTTGCTGTTCATGCGTATGTTCAGTAGTTTTCTAATTAATAAATCGGACTGCTTTTAAAACCAACAAACCTTATTTTCTATAAGTCATGGAAATGACAGGGATGATGAAAAAAAAAGGAGTGTTAAGAATGAACACGAGACTAAAGAGAGGAATTGAGATTCCTACACGTGTAAATGATGGGCATTTTATGCATTTTGTATTATAACGCTTGCTGAGTACGTCTGTACTCACCGTTGCTATAATCCCCCCTTTGCTTAGGAGCATGTCAGATCAGAGGATGGCTAAGATCAGGAGAAAGCTACCTGGATGGAATACTGGGGACTCGGAGTACAATGGGTATAAGGTGGACATTCCGTGTGATCGTTATTGAATAGGAAGTAGTTAGAATATTTTGTCTAAAGATTGTAATATTTAAGCCCTTGAGGCTTTGTAATAACTTTAGCCCTGCGTGGCGATATTCTTGTAATATCATATTGTGTCTCTAATTATTGTTCTGCTGCAATACTCTGATAGGCTTATTATTCGTTAGAGCGATGTTTTATCGGCTAAAACGAATAATAATCCGTTGACTAGCGTTTTTACCCCATGGTAGAAATGCGGGTCGTCACAACTGCCGAGACTGCGTCGTCGTGTGATGCTTCCCTCTCAGAAGACTCAGCTGGTACTGTCGTGTGCGTGTGCATGCGTACGTACGTAGACGACTACTGGCTCGGAAGTATTTAGTTCGTCTCATAGTAGTATTTATACGCTTTCTTCTATAATGCTCGGAGAGACGAACACCTTGCACGCCCGTGTCTTTAGAAAGCCCTGATACTACTCCCCAACCACCAAGCTAGCTAGCCAGTGGTTTTAATTAAGAGAAAAACTTACACACGATATACCGTCTGAGCCAAAATTAATCAATGTGATTCACTGGCGCCCACTCTCCTTCAACTCCAACGCCACCCTTCCCTTCTCCTTCATTTCTGACTCTAGATCTACCAACGATAGCTTCAGCACGGCCCCCGGACGTAGAGGAAGGCAGTGATCTAGCGGTAGGTGATGACAGAGGGTATCAGGCGGCGGTGGAGGACGATGGGTGGTGACGAAAGGAGGCATGGCGACGGCGACACACTGAATATTACGTTGGGTGGGCGGTAGCGACGAGGGAGGGGGAGATGGCGGCGAGGTCACCGCCGGCCGCCGGTGGTAGAGAAGGGGGCGGGTGAGGCGGAGGAGAGGTGCGGAGCTACTTCGACGCTAGAGAAGAGAGGGGAGAGGAGGGGAGCGGTGGTGCCGGTTTGGGAGAAGAGATAGGGAGGGAATGGGGTGCAGCGGCAAGGGAGGATATGCCGTTGGAATGTGTGGTAGTAATTCTCTTTAATCAATAGCATCCCTCTTGTTTGTTTGGACGGTAGTAATTCTCTTTAATCAATAGCATCCGTCTTGTTTTGTTTGGGCGTGTGAAGCCAAAGTCACAAGTCTACTACCTTAAGAAAAAGTCATGAGTTTGTCTACATTCTCTGATGTTATATATTAGATGCTGGTTGATGGCTTACCAACCTTCATTGTCTTTTCCTAATAAGAGTGAAAGCTTCAGTTCTCTGTCTCTAGATCAGAGTAGGGAACTATCATTACGTATCAAGACTGATAAGAATATAATATGTCTCAAATTATTACGTCATTATATTTCTTAAGTGTACCTCTTATTAATAAGGAAAAATTTTACAGGGTAATCGTAAGTCTTTCTACAACCACTCCTCAGTCGTAAGCTTTTCTATAACTGCATAGTCGTAAGTCTTTCTACGACCAGATAGTCGTAAGTCCTTCTATGACCACATATTCGTAAGTTCTTCTACGACCATATAGTCGTAAGTCGTCTTGCGACCACCTCGTGATCGTGGACCTTCCTGCAACTGGTTTATCTCCGACTGATTTGTTTACGACAACCTACTATATCGTGGGTCCATTGACAAGATGGTTAGAATGTGCGTTTATTCTTAATAACCGCATATGATCTCTCTCTGAAAATAACCGTCGCACGACAAATGGGCCATCACATCTCTTTGACAATAACTCCCGTTGAACGGTTATCACCCGAATCGTTAAGGCATCTTTTGGCATGGAATAACGGCCGCTGCTTCGCCAACTATATAAAGGTTGACGTCAGAAAGAAGGGGAGAGGTCGAGAGAGGAGACAATAGAAATAGCGCAAGACTTTTCGTATTACTTTCTTCTCCGATTGTAATCAATTCTCTTAGCAATAGACACACAGAACGTAGGATTATTATTCTTCCAGAAGAAGGTTCAAAGCTATATAAAAATTCTCATGTCTGTACTCGATCTACATGATCATAGTCTGAGTCTTTAAGAGCTTTCTCTTAATCCAAATAAATTATACGTAAGATCGGTATTAAAACACCGACAAAGACCTTCTTAGCTAGTCTCGCATATGCATGAATTCCCTGTACCTTTAAATGCTGCTATATATTAAATTATTCTATGTCAAGTTCTTCTCGATCCCTTTTTTTCCCCGAAAGGTATTGTATTATACCAATCAATATGGCCACGATCGATTAGGACACTGAAGGAATGACATGCACCGTGCAATGAACTAGGTTAGGTGTCTCGTCCTCCATTATAAGTCTGTGCGCAACGCGACCCAATTCAAGACCTTTTCAATTGTGGGTCGAAGTCACAGCATAGCATTAGCATACCCTTCTTCAAATGCTACAATACGTGTAGAAGTAGGTGATGACAACGCCCGGCAACGTACGTACGTTATTTGTTTAAAGAATGCTTCTGTAGTAGAGTAGTCCGTTAGAGCCAACGGAAAACAAAATAAATAAGAGAACGTTTAGCGTCTAGACGTTCGTTCTGAACTGACATTCGGGATAGACATTAGATCTCGCTTAATATCTTATCTCATAGCTGTTCGATCTTCTTTTAGATTGGCACAATAATTTTATAGCGACAACAGCACATCGATCTAAGCTTCAAACAAAATTTCGCTTAGTTTGCAACTGAACCATAGCAAGAAAATAACACAATAAACCCCCAAACCTATTACAACAAAAAAATTACTCTTGTGTAACACCATGTGGTACAACATCGTCATATCCCATTCAACCTCGTAGTACCTACCAAACAAAACAAAACAGCCCCGCCCAACCGCTCTACGTACGTGTGGACAACCGCTCGTAGGTGCAATGTTACTTTGGCACGTTTTGAACCTCTATTTTACAAGAGGCCACTATTATAGAAAAAAATTATCATAGATAATTAAAAACTATCATCATAGACAATTTCTAAATCATATGAATTTATATATCTGTGATATGATTCTTAAAGCGTATGTGATAAGTTACAATACATGCAGTTTTTAAAAACAACCGTCTATGATATGTCTGTTATCACATACGGTTATTAAAACTAGCTGTCTATGGTATGCCTACTATTTGTTTGAATTTTTAAGTATATCAAGTGGGCTCAAAAAATTATAAAAATTTATATGTAGCCTTCTGATATAACGTGTTTGATTGTGTAATATTTTCATAATTTTATCCACTCTAAATATTGCTCAAAAATTTATACAATTATGTTGTTTGTAGGTGTTGTTATATATAGCAAATGAGCTCCAAAAATTATAAAATTTTATGTGCAATGTCCCAACATAGTCAACCTAATTGTTTAATTTTTTAGGATTTTATCTATTATGAATTTTGCTGGCAAATTCACACAAATGAACTCTTTATACAGTTTTTAATGCAAAAAATAAGATGCAAACATTACAAATTTTTTAAATGCTCCGTATGCAGTGTACTTGATTATTTAATTTTTCTAGGATTTTATATGTACATAAAATAACAAGCAGCCTGTAATAAAAAGAGTAGCCGCAATAAACAAAAAATCCCATTTAAATATAACTTATGCATGTATTGAAGTACAATGAGCCCTGGGTCGATGGTAATTAAAATAATATAGCTGAAATTTACCATTAAATGGCAATGATTTCATAAATAATCACATACAATAATAGATTATGGAGTTAATCATTTAAGTGATCAATTGATTAATTATCAATTACCAGCACATAAAATATTATATCTCAAATTGCTACAAATATGAATTAATTCGATAAACTAAAAGATACATGAAATCATAACACCAAATAGCGATTAGACGAGATCGGTCTGTTGGGGCTATCCACCACATAAATTACCACCACGGAGGGTCCAACTATTTTATACTGGACCGACTATTCAAGTACAAATTCAAAACTTGAAGCTCAAAACAGCTAATTTTATAATAGATAAAATCCTGAAAAATTAGACAACCTCTTGCTATCGACGAAACAAAACAGTCCCGCCCAACCGGTCTACGCACGGACGGAACTGAGTGAGTAGAATAACCCAACCGCTCGTAGGTGCAATGTCTATATATCCATTTGTCCGAGTTGTATTTACGCGCCTTTGGGAGGCGTTGGTTTGTGGCTGAAAAAGAAACTGAAGCTCACATGTACAAGTATACGAAAGAAGCTTTTTTCCGAGAGATGTTAGCGCCCAGATATCTGATCTAAACGCTAATTTCGTACAGTCGCATGTAACATTTCAAGCCTACAAATGCAACATTTTTTAGCCATCTTTACAATAAAATAATTTGGTAAAAATCTCAATGTTGTACACATGAAAATAAAATATTACATACATAAAATTAAAATGTTGCACAAACAAATACCTACCTCTATGCGTAGCTAGCGATGAGTGCGTTCTAGGCGACGCGGTCCCTGATGGGCATTCGGTCGAACATCTTGCGGACGTCAGTGGGGTGACGGCACTTGTCGTACATATTGGCAAGGCGGTGTCGACGAGGGCCTCGCCGCGTGGTGAGCTAGGCGTGGACAGCGTGGTTATTGGCAAGGTCAGCGTGGACAACACAAAGCTTGAGGAGGGAGGGGTTAGCGGGCGTCATGCGTGTGGTGCGAGGTGTCCATGGGCCGTCGGCAGGAGGAGAGCAACGGTGCTGGTGATCAGTTGGGCTTTTTTTTGTGGCTTATGGCTGAAAGTACTGTAGCTGGCTAAAAAAACACTGTAGCTGACAGAGGCTTATTTAGCATAATTAAAATTTAAAAAATTTAAAAATATAAAAAACATGTTAGCCTATTACGTATAATACAAACAAATACGGGGAAAAAGAACGGGCAAAAAAGCACAAAAAAAGCCAAAAATTCAGAAAAAGACGAAATTTGTGAATAATGAAAAATAAGCCGGAAGTCAGAAGCTTAAGCCGAATTGATCAGGGCCTAGTGGAGTGACCGTCCGATACAAAACGTTTCCTCCGTACGTATAAACAGTAATGTTTCCCTTTTTTTTATCTCTAGTTGGTACACCGAATTTTTGGGAGTCGTTATCGCAATGCGAGGGGAATTGATACGCTCCGAACAGCCGACCAAAGAAGCCCATGATGATTCCTGGGCTAAAATTATAATCTGTCGTGTTTGCCATTACAGCGTGTTTGGTTGCCCGCAGGGATCACGTCGTCGAGCCCGCGCGGGTTTGGCTCCAGAAAACGCAAACCAGATTCGTTTCTTTGGAGCCTGGCTGCGCGCCTCTAGCTGCACCTTACGGGCCTGATCTACTATCAGATACAAGCAACCAATCAATGTCCCACTGCATTCCACAGGCCAGGCTGGGCGGGATGCAGGCAACCAAACGCGCTGTAAGTGAACCCAACGCTGAGCCGCAAACCAAAGCCTGTCAAGATCAGTCGCAAGCGACAGAGGCCCATGGCGTAACGATCAGCCCAGAAGTAGGGCTCTGAATGATATGGGGCATGTGAGGCACGACTAGAAGACGACGACAACGACCACCACTAGTAATCTGGTATGCAGCTGCATGCAGAAATCGCCGCGTGCTGCAGCCTCTAGTACCAATGTTAATCTCCATGCAAGTAATTCCCCCGGCTAGCCGCTAGCTCGTTGATCGACTAAACCGACCTGCATGCAGATGAACGGCGCTGTTCGGCAGGGCACAAACCGACTGGGGCAGTCGCTTGGTACCTAACTTTTAAATAGAGTATTTTCTTAAGACAGAGTTTACAAGGTAAACGTAGTACACGTTAAAAGCCCAACATATGTATCAGTTAAAATCGTAAGTGAGTATCAATCTTTCCGTAATCTGTATCGTAAATAGCCAAAATTTAAAAATTTCAACTAAAAATTATAAGCCGCAGCTAAAAAGAACAAACCCGTAAAAGCACTCTCGATCCGTATGAGTTCGGAGTAGTTGGTACGTGTAGATCGATCCAGCTAGTGATTAACTGCACTGGAGTCTGGAGTACGTACTACTAGTACAATTAGGAAACAGCGAAGGTTCCATCTCTCTACGATCTGTCTATAAATCTACCCCGTGTGATCCATGGGTACACGCACTTAATTAATAGCATGCATAGAGGCCGTACATGCACCCTCTCGAGGAAACTGAGGTGAGATCAGCCGGATCAGGTTCAAGATTTTGCTGCTGGCTAGCTAGCTCTAGGTCAACTATACAACCTGGATTCTAGGATGCAGTATATACTCTTCTGTCCTGGACTATATGTCCAAATCCAACTATACGACAGATCAAAGTGATATTAAATATAAGAAGTTAATACTATTAGATTATATATATCTCTACGAAATAATATATTATAACTACTCACTTATTTTTAAGTATTAAAATAAAAATATTATAATAACTACACATTAATCTTCGTAATAAATTTATATTGTACACACTTCCCAGAGAACTAGGACCATCTTTTTCTGAGATGTTCTCAACAACATTCGCCCAGTGTTATAGATAGATCTGCTACTACTACGTACGTATTCATGTGGCAGATGTCATCTGCCATGGATTGGAGCCCTTCAAAATATATGCGGTACTTCTAGGTTAAATATCAAAATAAGACAGTCTTAGAAGCGGATTTTCTAAATGGTTTCTCGAATCTAAAATCATAACTAATTCTTTTTCACTCGTATATTGTGGCTTATGACTTATGCTACAGCGGTGCGTTTTTTAAGGCGAGGTCAGCAAGAAGATTGTAGTAAAAAGTGTATTGAGTTCAACTGTATCAGTCAAAATCGCATATGGCTATTTTCCTTTGCGTACTGCCTCTAACGATCAGCCAAAATTTAAAATTTTAAGCCATAAGCTATAAGACACAGTCTAAAAGAATACACCCTATATGCGTCATCTGCGTCGGCGTCTCTGCCATTCATAGCTGTGTCAAAAACGCAGACAAAACCATCAACCACAACTCAAAAGAACACCTCCATCTACTACAGTAATTTGCAACAGTGCAAACTATCTTGACTCCGCACTGATCAACTAACACCACTATGTATCACGTACCTATATCATCAGTGATCAAATATATGTTCCTTTAATTCCCTTTCGTGCCAGAAAGATCAAATCAAAGCGTGGTTGGTGGTTCTATCAAGATTAACATCGCTCTCATCAGGGCATTATTGTAGGGATCTCGTGACAATTACTATTAACCTGATCCGTTTGCATTCCGGCAACATAGCAATAGCATCCATCAAAAGGTTTGGCGTAATTGAATTGCGCCGAGGTGTCCTGCGTGCTGCATTATGAACAAAACCTCGAAAGGCATCGTTGTAGTCTACAGCTCCATCAAGTTTAAGGCCAGACCAAATTCTCCTGCCTACGACGCGTACGGCCTCGCTCCATTTCCTTAGCTTTTAGTTTCTAGTTTCTATCTTTTAACTTTTATCTTTTTTCTAACTTTTTAGCTTTTTTATCTTTTTTTTTCCTTTATTCACTTACATTGTCATGTGACGCAACCTTTCTTTCCTTTTTAAAAATTAATTACACTGAAAAACTTACAGCAAGTATATTTACAAAAGGGTATTGATAAACATCATCCGGATGTTTTCTTTCTAACTATCATCCAAATTTGTGACCGTTGGATTAGAGATCCAAGGGCCACAAATTCTCCCCACCCCCTCCAAAAAAATTCAACCCCTTCCAAAAAAAGAGATCATTGGATCTCTAATCCAACGGTCCGAAATTTGGATGATTGCTGGAAGAAAACATCCGGGTGATACCTATACACACCCATTACAAAATTAAGCTTCAAGCAGTATAGCACAGTGAAATAAGCTGAAGCTCACAGCCCACTTGAGTACATGTTCAATTAAAACAGTTGAGTTCGTCAGAGAAAGATCAATATTTGATTTTTTTTAAAAAAAATAAAAATATGTCTTTGAAGCATGGAATATAGTTCTGCTATTGCATGTGTCACTCAAATTCAAATATAGAGATGAACTTCAAACATTATCTAATATCTATTTATCTCTATTTTATCAATATTTAATATCTAATTCATCTCTATCATCTTTGATAACCTTTTTCTCTAAATTATAAAGTTTTATTAAAATCCAAATTACCGAAACTTGACCGAAATCCAAACCAAAGTTTCGACGATTTTTTTTGCTACCCTCCAAAACTTTTCCCCGAACGAAATTGTTAACCCTAGTGGTAACTAACTAGTACAGTGAGACAGTTATGAGAGATAAACAAAGTTGATATATTGTTACTTGAGGATGAAGGTTTTACAACCACTTCACCTAGAGGACATGATTTCATACCACAACACTCACACTTTTTAAACCCTAACCCTACAATTCTTGGCTTAATGAGGAAAGTTAGGACGGTTGATGGCTAGGTAGTAAGTCTTCATCCCAACCTGTTAAATGACAAGACAACTAGCCCTATCTAACTCTAATGGATACTATCCACTTTGCATAAATAAAAAAATTTGTTAACCCCACACTACATTTATACACATTTTTCAAAACATATAAGCTCAAATCTGCTAAGTTCTTAACTTTTGATCTAACTTGATCTTCTCAACTTCTTCTTGACCTAAATCGCTTTTTCAAAACGCCATAGTTTTGATCCATAGTAGTTTCTGGTATTTTGATTAATTTACCAAATTACCCCTTTGACCCGATCTTCATCTTCCCTTACAAGCAATCGTAATGCTTGCCACATGTAGATGCATCTCTAATTTACCACGTGTCGGCAAGTCTCTCCTATTTCGGTTATATCGGATCGCGGCTCACTTGGACCGACCAAGCTACATGGTGCTTACCATCGCTCGAGATTCTCTTTAATATTTCTCGTGTTTTTCATGCCATGCTTGAGCTTAATTATCTCACACGATATCCATAATCGTTCTGTGCTCAGATCCTCCATGAGCGTAGTCCCGATTATCGCTGTTGACCATGGTTGACTCCAAACGATATTGCATATCTACAGATCAAGAAATCATTTTTGGCCATATGTTCTTCACAACTTGGCCTACGTTAGTCGAAATATACTTTATGTAACATTAATACATTGACCAAACACAATCCAAAACAACCCAAAACCAAGAAATTTCCATCTGGGCTGGTACAACTATCCACCACAAGTCGGTACTACTGCTCACTACAGGCTGGTACTACTGCTCACTACAGGCTGGCACTACCTCTCCCTGTAACTGGATCTCTCTGGAAAATTGCAAGTAAACTGTGGTATTACTAATCAGTGGTATGACCGCAGTCATACCGCTACCAGTTGTCTGACCGACGCCATACCAGTGGTCTGACCAGTTTGTCTGAAAAATTCTGAAACCGATCCACACAAAATACAATATTTGTAAAATCAAATATTCACGTCACAAAATTTACAATGTTTCATCACAATACTATTCTAGATATTCTCAACATAGTCCTTCAAATTGCCTCCTGAAGAAAGTGTGGCTGTGAGTGTCATTATGCCATGTCATTCGTAATGGTAGAGTAGTTCTTTGTCTCCTGCAGTCCCAACTGTAAAAACAAGGAAACAAGAATGTAATGGCTACATATCTGAAGGTTTTATGCAGTGACTGTTTGTAGCTCGACAGTTTTCAACCAATGCAAGCCTGGTTGTTTCTGAGCAAAACCTACATACATAGAGTTTTGGTATCAAATGTACTCGATCCATAGTCCAAACCATGGGAAAGACAATGGTAAATTTAAGAGATGACAAACTACAAGCGTGCCTTCAATCTAGATCTAACTGCTCGAAGAAAGAAGTACGGAAGAAGATCAGAGGACGGAGGTGCTCATGCACCTGAATTCTGAAATAAATGCAGCGCGGTTGAGGGTTGGGAAGGGTCCCTCCCTACTGCTTGTACAGATTCAATTTTCTTTGGATTTTCTCAGTTAAGCTTGTGAACAATAACCCCTAGTCACAACTATATGACGAGTGGTCGAATAGTGTACATCAGTTAAGTTGGTACGTCGAGTTGGTTGGTCTATTGATGGTGCTGAGTTAATTAGTACTGACGGAGTACAAATCTTCCGATGGATATGGAGTAACTGACAAGTTACTGGTACACTGACTATTGAACTAGTGTAAATGGTGAACTTTGATCAGACTTAGTATCCTGGTGTATACTATACACATGCATGCTGGTGTGTGAGAATGAGATGAAAGCTATGAAAAAAAGACAGCATTGTTATTTATACCTGATTTGAACAAAGACTGGTAATTAAGCAGTAATAATACTACTACTACAAAACATAAATGGAGAAGAGAGTTTGCATAAGGGGATTAAAATGGGAGCTTACAAAAATTACAGAAGAAATCAGGAAGTGTAAGAAACATGTCATTTTCCAAACAACAGTGTCGCAAGTTAAGTATAGCAACTTAGCAAGCTTGCAACTTGATTGACCTTGTGCTTCGCTTGCTTTTTGAGTGCAACATGCATCATTTCTTTTTCTAACATTGTGGTGGACTAGATGCACTTAATTGGCTCTCATCTCCATATTGTAAGTATCTTTATTAAAGGGATGATTGTAAGAACATCAGAAAGGCAGTTGCATGTGGGTTGTTGATGCAAACTACTCATCCAGATCCTTGTTACTGCACACTGTCAAGGTTATAGCTATATACAGCTCATCCAAATCCAGGCATCATTGCATAGATGATAGACCCAAATACCCTTTTGAATAACATGTTCCAGTCACTGTAAAGCGTTAGCATTAAGAACTATGAAACGACATGGACATCTTGTCAATGTTCAGTTACCTCAGACTACTAAATCTCTCTCTCTCTCTCTCTCTCTCTCTCGCTGAAATGCCGTTTGTTTTTTGCCATCCAAATTGATCACAAGATTCCTAGTCCTTGTGTTTGGACATGTTTTCAAATAGATCAAATTAAACAGGGAATTCACTCCCAACACTGGAGTTTCAGATGGTTCACACTTTCAGAGAGCTGTCTTTACATACTTCTGAATATTCAAGTATCTTCTTTCCTAATTAACCACATGTTATTTCGGTAAGCAAGCGTTTTAGCAAACGCATCCATATGCTTATTTGAGCTCATTGTTCTTTTGTCAAGGGGAAACTCCAGTAAATCGTAACATGCAAGAAGCTTGACTGTTATTTTGGATCAATCCAACTACCTAACAGAGCTCATTCATGCGACTTGACTGGTGAATTGAAGTGACAACGCAAAGCTGCAAAGATCCAATGCACATCTGAAATGTCATCAGAATAAGAGCACAACTTCGGGAAGAATCGAACTGCAAGAAATGATTACTGGAGAATTAAGAACCACGCACAAGGACCGTGGCGAGTTAAGAACCAGCAGGCACCAACCACAGACCGTACGGGCCATAAATACTAATTCCCTCAACGACATGAGCGAGAGGGCAGTATAAAAGGCTCTGCAACATTGCAAGGCTTCCAAGTGCAGAGCAATTCAGACCATCACATCACTACATAAGCAGGCCACTGACCACTTGGGATACCCTTATTTGGGTCAGGCTCGCGCTGCAATCGTAATGGTTTCTTCTTGGCTTGTGTTTCTCCCTGTGCTTTACCTGGGAGTGCTCCAGCCACTTCCGACCTCGCGTGCCGCTCGCGCCTTCTTCGTCTTCGGGGACTCTCTCGTCGACAATGGCAACAACAACTACCTCATTACCTCGGCCCGCGCCGACTCGCCGCCCTATGGCATTGATACCCCGGATCACCGCGCAACGGGACGCTTCTGCAACGGCAAGAACGTGCCTGACATCATCAGTTAAGTTAATTTTGACTCGTCTTTGCAGTGTCCTACTAGCTTAGTTCATGCTATGCAACACATGCTCAGGAAGAGTTGAGGCTAATAGTGGAGTTCGTTGCGTTGCATCGCGCGCATGCAGGCGAGCACCTGGGAGCTGAGCCAGTGCTGCCGTACCTGAGCCCCGAGCTCGACGGCGAGAAGCTGCTCGTCGGTGCAAACTTCGCGTCGGCGGGCATCGGGATCCTAAACGACACCGGGATCCAATTCGTACGTCACTCGTCGATCTTGCCACCATGCATGCCTATGCAATGATCAACTCCCCCAACTATGGAATTAATTAACCTTGTGCCTTAATTTTACTTGTCGATGGACGTACGCATATACGCGCGCAGGTCAACATCATCCATATCTCGATGCAGCTTTCCTACTTCGAGCAGTACCAGCGCCGGCTGAGCTCGCTGGTCGGCGAGGACCAGGCGCGGCAGCTGGTGAACGGCGCGCTAGTGCTCATCACCCTCGGTGGCAACGACTTCGTGAACAACTACTACCTGGTGCCCTGCTCCGTGCGCTCCCGCGAGTTCTCGCTGCCCGACTACATCAAGTACATCCTCTCCGAGTACAAGAAGGTCCTCGCGGTACGTACGTCCGTCCGTACGGCGTCCTGCGTTCATCTCATCTTGCATTTGCATTCAAGCCATGCATGCGTTTCATTAATGGCGATGGACATATCAGAGGCTTCACGAGCTGGGCGCGCGGCGCGTGCTGGTGACGGGCGTGGGGCCGATCGGGTGCGTGCCGGCGGAGCTTGCGCTGCACAGCGCGGACGGGACGTGCGACCCGGAGCTGCAGCGCGCGGCGGAGGCGTACAACCCGCAGCTGGTGCGGATGCTGGGGGAGCTGAACGCGGAGGTGGGCGGCGACGTGTTCATCGGCGTCAACACACATCGGATACACAACGACTTCATCGACGACCCCAACGCGTACGGCTTCGAGACGGCCACCGTGGCGTGCTGCGGCCAGGGCCGCTTCAACGGCATGGGCATCTGCACCATGGTCTCCAGCCTCTGCGCCAACCGCGACGCCTACGTCTTCTGGGACGCCTTCCACCCCACCGAGCGGGCCAACCGCCTCATCGTCCAGCAGTTCATGTCGGGATCCAATGACTACATGACGCCCATGAACCTCAGTACCATACTCGCGATCGACAAGTACCTCCACAACTGATGGATGATGCATCGATCTGTTTAGTTACAGCATTTAATTTAATCGATCGATCGATGCTTTCCTTGCTTTTGCTAGTGTCAGGTTGAGGTACTACTCAGCAGCTATGGTTAATTAATTATCAGGTCATGTACGTGCTGTGTATGTACGTACGGGTGGTGATACC